>JAPMOR010041548.1:185179-292968 GCA_026543865.1 Argiope aurantia | reverse complement strand
ACAATAAAAAAATCATACTTATGAAATGTTACCATAAATGAATAGAAATCATGTTGCAGATTTCATACGCACAAATGGCTATATATATATATATAAAGACTGTTTCTAAAAATTTAAGCATAAAATCGAAGTAACTTGTTTCATCATATCATCAATATTATGCATGAATATTTTATATCAGTATTAAACAGCCAGAATAATGTAAATTCATTTAAACATATTGTAATACAAACTGAACTTGAAAGCAAAAAATAGCAGGTTATTTTTAACAAGATCCATTTTTCTTTACTATTATTTAGTAATAACAAATCTTTAGCTACTTGTTGTTTGATAATAATAAAACGATTCTCACTAACAACAATTTTATCCAATGAAATTTGAAATTATAGCCTTATTGATTAATAAAAACAAGTAGTTACCTGCTTCCACTCATTACATATCCAACAGCTTCAAATGCTTGGATTTGTTCACTAGTCAGGCCTATCTCACCTCTTCTAGGAATTCGCTTACCTTCTGCAACATAAGCTGCCATTGCAGCACCTTCTCCGGGTAACAAAGCTTTGCCATAACTATAAGTAAGATTAAAAAAAAAAAAAAAAAAGAGTGTGAGAGAGATTAAAAACAATTATTTTATTCTATTGAAAAAATAAAATTTATTTATTAATTTCTTAGTATGCATGTGTCTTAGACACTTACTCTTTAGCAGATAATTGAACATGGGTTTTTGGTAATGGCCCAACAGATGTATCTTCTTCTCCTTCTTCTAGTTCTGAAATATAAAAAAAACATTAGCATAAATTTCAAGTTATGATTAACTTAAAAAGTTAAAAACAAATACAAAGATTTTAACACCACTAGTTTTATATTTTTATATACAAAAATGAATGTACAGTAATTATTTAAAAATAAGACTTTAAGTTCGAGCAAAAGAATTTTGTAGTTTAATACACACCATCTGTTTCAATTTTGCAAGAGGAAGGTAAAATCCTGAAATTATTTCCCATCAATTTCTACTACTAATAAAGGTGAATGTGAGTGCATGTGTTTCTGCTTTGTGGGACAATGTTTGAACTAAAACAGATATTCTTTAGTGGGTGGAAATGTACATCTCAAAATGATGTTTAAAATTTTAATTAGAATTTAAATTAATGCAAAAGTTTTAATGTTTTTTCTGCCGCAGTTTCCAAAAAATATTAAAGCAAAAAATTATTTTTACATAGAGTTAAAAAAAAAAATGCCTTTCCAATTATACCAATTCTTTTGCTGTATAATTTTTTACAAATATTTCACGCATGTTTTATAACAACACATTTCTCTGTTGAGATGCAAGTTAAACCATTTTCACTATTGTTCTGATATTTCATACTGACATTTATTTATTTTTTCTTCATTATTGATGATTAAGTTATAAAGGTTTGACTGCATTTTCCAGTTCATATTCTAAAGAAGAATTCATATCCTAAAATTAATGGAACATTTTAATGATGATAAACAGTAAAGAAGATACGAGTAAAATAACTTCTAAAGGATTATGATAACTAAAATTAGAATTAATTATTCATGCTAAAAGCCAAATCATATATTATTATACAAGCATCAAGATAAGATTCTACAGCAATTAAAAACAAATTATATATTTGAGACAACACATAATTGATACTGAGTGCAATTAACTTTGTCTTAAAAATAAACAGTTATTTGATTTAAATTTTGGATTTTTTTTTTTTTTTTTGCAATCCTAAACTAGTTAAGTACAGGTCATGATATATATAACTATCTATACACTATCAATTGAAGTTTTCACTGACTACAGGCATAGTATATTCATCTGACTATAACCAAATGTAGAGGAAACAAGCAAAGATGATATTCCTTGAAAAAAAAATCACAAAAGGATGTGAAATACAGATGAATGAATAAAATGTTGATATGAAAGAAATAAAAAGTTTTAATACAATAATTTTAGTAAAATCAATTTTTTTCTGAAATACAATTTTATTAGTCAATTAAAATGTAGATTTATTTATTTACTTTAATTACTTCTAAGCCATCAATTTATCATTCATCACTGAATATTATGGAATCTTGAAATTAATTTTTTCTCACTACAAAGTGCACTGTTTGCACAGAAACAATAATTCAATAAATTGGTATAAATTCCAAAATTATTAAAATAACATCACATTTGAATAAATAGTATCAGATTAAGAACAAAATTTCAAAATTCTAGCACATCGGGAAATAAATGAGAAATCATTTGCAAAATTCTATCTTTACAAACATTAAACTAAATAAATGAATGAATGCTTCTGATTTAAACTTGATAATATATTAGGAACAATTATTTGAAATATCTAAAAATAATATTCTTAAAAATATGAAATAAGAAATATCTTAAAACATATCTGGTTTTAATTTGAGAATATACTAAACAAAATATCTTTTTCTCCCACCATTTTAACGCTCAACAAAAGAGCAAAAACTAATGTAGTGATCTCTGTATATAAAGATAAACCTACATACAATATTTTCTTTGGATCTGGAGGAATTTCTATGTATTTTATATATTTTGAACCTATCTATACCAATAAGACTTTCTTTTAGATGCAGTTTCTATAATTATAATTTTGCATCTTCAGAAAATTAATACAGTCCAGACTCGATTTTCTTTCTTAGAAAGGTCACCATATATTGAAGAATATGAAATAACTGGGGAAAAGATAGGGGGAGGATGGCTAGAAAATGAACCCAACTAGAGTTAGGGGATTAGGTATGAGATTGGAATATACGCTGGAGTTTAATGTCTCTGTCTGCACTGTTGGAACTGTTTCTAGGCATTTCAAACTGACCATATGTACTTTGAAGTTTATTTTTGATGCATTTAAAACTTTGAATCTATGAGGGAATAGTTTTAACACTAGTATTTGAAAATATGCTATGAATATATTCAGAAACCAATCAAGGATAAAAGCAAATAAATTTTACTAAAAAGTATGGTATTTCTTAGTAGACACAACATTTTTTTTTAAAAAAGAAGGGTTAGAAGGAGGGAAGGGGAGAATTACAGAAAATGTTGTGAATGAAAGAAAAACGGTAAAAAGAAAATGATTTAAATGATATCTTAAATAACAATGTCAACAAAGTTATTCTAAGATGGTTGCACAAGATGAGAATGCAAACTTGATCATTCGTGAGTTAATAATTTCTAAAAAAGCAATGAAATTAGTGTTTGTGCTAGGTAACAATGATTAAAAATATGTAGTTTTATTCTTTCCTTCTCACTTTTATGCATATTTTATTAGCAATGACAGCTTTAACTAATATTTGCACTTAGGAAAGACTAAAACTTAAATTTTATTGGCTATAATTTTATATTAGTGAATATTTGATTAATAAATAAGCTGAATGGATGTGAAAATGTTCTAATTGTCAATTACAATATTTTGCAAGGTCTACAATATTGTTATAATGAGGTTCAAAGTATTAAATAAACATTAATACATTTTTCTACATACTTTTCTTTTCAACCCAAGTTTCAAACTCTTTTAAATCCTCAGAATCACTGGAGCTAGATGATTCCCTTTTACTTTTCTTTGCCTTCTTTTCTTTTTTCTTCTTCTTCTTTTTCTCTTTTTTGGATTTCTTTGTTTTATGCTTCTTCTTGCCTAAATAAATTTGGAAAAAAAAAATAGTTTTATTCAAAAATTTAATACCAATTTAATCACATTAAGCAAAGTTATTTTATCACACTCATTGATAAAACATGTTTTTCTATTCTTATATTTTCTGTAATGAAAGAAGATAAACAGCATGTTTTCTAAGAATAAATATTTCTGAAATAATAAATGCAATACTTTTGGATTTAAAAACAAATCTTCAATCGAAGAATTTTTTATGGTTTCAATATTGCTAATTAGTTTGTTTACTTTGCCAAATTAAAAAAATAAATAATGAAATATTTAATTAAATTATAAATCACTCTTTTCAGGGACTTTTTTCTTTCTTTACATGACTCTGGGAAAGTATTTAAAATTCTGAAAATTACATCTTTCAAAAACATCATTTGCATAAATCTACAATTACTTTAATCTGTAATTTAGTACATAATTTTGTAATACATATGTACACATATAAAAAACATATATAACTTAATTTCCAATTCCATAAAAATATACATATATCTTATAATACCAACAACTTTCTGTATCTTATATTTTTTGAACTTTAGTTTATAAATTGGAATTTGACATATTTTTACCTAATTTTTAAGCTTTATCCAATAATTTGCATTTTTAAAAAGCCAAATTTCTGTTAGATTTTGATAAATGGAATATTATTATAAAAAATATTTTGACTGATAAAAGTCATAGAAAATTTTTGAGTTATAGAAAATAAATGACCCAATTGAAAATCTATATATTAGACTTCAATGGCCCTGTGTAAAAACAGAAACAAAATGTCTTAAATCCCCGTATAGAACAGAAATGTTACTACTTAGTAAATATGTATTAGAAAATTCAAATCAATTAATTAAAAAAAAATCAGCATGAAATTCTAAGAGTTAGTGTAATCAATTTTAACCATAAGTTAAAATTCAACTGAATTTAAAATATCCAGTTTTTATTTGTTAACAACTAAAATTTTGATAATTAGCAAAATATTTCAATATAATAAATTTCATTAATTTTATCCATCAAGTATTAAATGTGAAACCGGAAGTAGTATGAATATGACATGTACAAGAATTAGAAATGAGAAACTACAAAAAATCACAGCTTGCAGAGTATAAGGAATTCGGCTTTGATCAAATTTTCAACAAATTATATCTAAAATACTTATTAAAGGTGAAATATCAGAGATATTTCAATAAATAGATATTTTAAATTTTCACTGATATAATATCCTACATATATTTAAACTTTGAATTATTTGTTTGTTCAAAAGCAAAATTTGAGAAAGTAAAGGGAAACAATTTACAAATCTCAAAATTCGAAATTTTAGAAAATAAATAAACAAAAGTCTGGAATTCTGGACATATTTAAATCATCAATCACTCACAAAAGAGTATTAGGGAGCAGATTTTCTGTACGAAATATTTTTAATCATTTGGAATAATTCCCTTAATTTTAACACAATAACAAACTTAATAAAAATATTGATATCTGCATATAAAATCTCACCACTATTCTTGCTTTTCATCTCTACTCTCTGTTTTTCATCCTCTGTATCATTTTCATCAGAGCTGAAATATAAGGAAAATTAGGTAAAAATGTGATATTTTAACAAATGAAATAGGATTATAATGCAAGTTGTCAGTATTCAGAAGAACACATACTAAACAAACAGCATAATTGAAAAATTAGCACTTCAATAACTTACTCAGAAATTTTGCTAGGAGATGTACCCCAGATTGTTGGAACACCTCTTGCTCCTATTTTCTCTCTCTCCATTCTTCTTCTATAATACACAGAAATAAATATACTTAATATATTAAGCATACTTTTATTAATCTAAAGTATAAATTACCCAAATTAACAGAATACAAATATATTGAATCAAAAAACTTATACAAAAATTTTCATTCATTTGTTGAGAAAACTTTTTTAACATATGAACAGTTAATTTCTATCAGAAAATGATTTCTCAATCTCTTAATTGTGGATTAATTTACAATCTAACCTACTTTTACAGAAGATAACTAAGAATAACAAGCATTTACTTTCAGTAAGAACATTTTCTAACAATTTTCCTATCATTCAGACACTTTGTTAATTGATATATCTACAAATGGGATACATATCAGCACTTTACAGGACAGACCATTTGACATAAAGTTAAAAATTTGAAACAATTAGAAGTTAGAAAATGTTGACTACAGAATGATTTTTCTAAAATTCAATTTTCTAAAATTCAAAAATTTCAATTAATTAAAAACAATGTTTGTGGTTCAAAAACATTATAAAATAATGTTTAAAATAATGTACACTGCCAAATAATTCAAAAATTTTTCATTTCTGTAGATTAAATAAAGAGCAAGTGTTGAGTTAATGGGGGGAAAAGGTAATATTTAAACTAATTTTAAAAAAGAAATGAAAAAAATCCAAAAAGGAATTAAATAGAGGGAAATAAGTAATAATAAAAAACATGAAAATAAATAAACGGATACAAATTTAGAATTTTTGATGACTGAATTAATATGCATAATAGTTGAGTATTTTGAAATTAAATGAAAACAAGAGTGAGCAGAGAAACTGCTAATGCAGCATCTCATGCTTTGCCATCTTACATTAGCCCAAGATATTTTCTTTTTCCCATCAAAAAGATGGACATTAGATTTGAAATTAAATTAATACAACATATTTCAGCAAATCATATAACTTATTCATAAAATCCCCCAGATTCCATAATTTTAGCATTCCTACTAACTTCCATAGTTTCGATCTCCTGCATCATCATATTCACCAAATTTTCTAGAGAAATTATCCCAAGGATCATAAAAATTTCTTTCTTCATAACTATTTTTTTTTTTTGGCATTTTATTATTAGGAGCTTCATCTGAAGAACTTTCTGAAGAGTGGTACCTTTTCTTTGACATTTTATGTTTCTTAATTGGAACATTTAGAATTCATTTTCTATCTCACTATTTAGAAAAGGTCATGCTATCTCAACAAATTCATATGAAAAATGGTAGCCTCTTCAGAGTAATAAGAAAGACAGTAAATAAATTATTAAATAAATTTGCCATATTTTATAAAATTATGGAAGTATAAAGTATCTTCATTTTCTAATCATAAAATCCATCATCTGGTAGGAAATTTACTCTCAAATTAATTCACTGTAAATAGAACAGAAATATTAAAATTTCCATGATTTCTAACTCTAATTACCTGTCCATAAAATCTTCTTGGGCTGCCCAATTCTTCCTATTTCTTCCATAGTTTCGATCTCCTGCATCATCATATTCGCCAAATTTTCTAGAGAAATTATCCCGAGGATCATGAAAATTTCTTTCTTCATAACTATTTTGGGGTTTTTTTGGCATTCTATTATTAGGAGCTTCATCTGAAGAACTTTCTGAAGAGTGGTGCCTTTTCTTTGACATTTTATGTTTCTTAATTGGAGAATCTTCATGAAATTTCTTGGATGATTTTCTATCTATTGATGGGGAGCGTGAATAATATCTATTGTTCTTCTGATGACCTCCTCTATTATGAGATATGTGTGAGGGGGAATGTGATGTTGATTGCCTATTGTGACTTTTAGGAGGAGATATGGATTGGTTATGGTAATTTGTCTTAGATGATGGTGATCTAGATTTGTCTGTCTGATATTTACTATACTTTTGAGAAATCTTTTCATCTACAGATGAAGAACGTGAACGACTATAAGTATTTTTTATATGATTTGAAAATGATCTCGAATGTTTTTCAATTTTGTAATGGGAATGCAAAGGGGATCGAGATCTATCATTTCTGCGATGTCTTTTAGGAGAAGATGACTTTGATCTAGAATTATGGTTTGAATCTGGGGACTTAGAACAATTTTTATGCTTATAAGAAGAATTGGTGGGAGAAGATCTATGGTTTTTATGATTTCTTTTGGGAGATCTTGAATAATTATGACGAACTGATTTATACGGTGGGGATTTAGAAACAGATTTTCGGTGGCGCTTATATCGTTTCCTTGGAACCTCATCAGAATGACCACTCTGGGAAGCAGAGTCTCCATCTGAATGTGACACCATGTTTTTCTGAAATGAAAGAAAATAATAAATAAATAAACTACACACCAAACTGAGGTACAATGAGGAATGTATGAATGAATCTTATATGACAATTGAATAAGATCAGTTTTATTCTCAAATATTTAATAATATACAAACACTGATATTTAAATCATAGATTTAACATGCATTAAACACATACAATGTTAAGTCTACTAGCAATATATGTTAAATATTTGTAAAAGTGAACTGCAAATTTAAAGTTCCACACTGTATGATGTTGGCTTCTGCATAACTTAAATGACACCTTTTTCCATTAGTTTTTAATTCAATAATTAATTACATTTTAATTCAACAGTAAACTGAATAATTAATTTCAGTTTATTGAATTCTCAATTTAATTAAAATTATTTTCACTAAATTTTAACTAAAAATTATTAATTTTTCTTTAAAATTTAACTTAGATTATTTTTGTTGTTGCTACAAATATTTCATTCTGAAATTTTTCTCCATCCCTTCCAAAGAATGAAGATTTGGCTTATTTTTCTATACTGAATTGTTACTATTCAAAATACACTAAATAAAATTTCTGAACTTTCAATTAATGCTGTGGAAATTACAGTTCAGTATTAACTTTAAAAGCAAGCAACAATGAAATTTGTTTTGAAGTTTGTCTACTTTAAAACTGTTTAAAATTCCATTCATTTTTCTTTTTTATAATATAATTGCCCATATATAAACATACAATCACTTCCTTACTTTAAAATCTGCTTTCCAACAACAGTATATGAAATATAAATCAGCCTTTAAGATATTATGTAAATCATGCACAAATATGTGAATTACTTTTTATTCACAATTATACAGAAAAAAATAGTCAAAAGTTATAGAAATATTAACATGATGTAAAAATGGCAATATTTTAATATTATTAATGATACTTATTTCTATTTATTTCCCTTCTAGTTATTTTCATTTTTTTTTTTTTTTGCTTTAATTTCAGTATAATGTATCCAGAGAATATCCTAACTGCAGTTGACAGTTAATTAAACCATTCTAAAATAAGGACTAAAAAGATAAAAGTTATTTGAAATTATATCACTTTTTAATGACATATGATCTTTTTACTAATTAAATTTATTCTGGTTTCCCACATGTAACCCGAGAAATAATTCTTTGCTGAAGCTTGCACTCAAAATTTAAAAGTAAATAAATAGTGAAGTACCAAATGTAATTTATTTTTCCTGAAAGCTATTTTTTTATGGAATACTAAAAACATAATTTTAGCAATCTCTAAAATTTCATTCATGTTCATTTCTATTATTCATAAATATACTTTGATACTTTTTGAAACAGAAAAATTTAATAAATTGAACTCGTGTGGAGTAGGTGACAAGAACATGCTTTCGATTATAAAAATTGTGCATTATATATCATTAAATGCTTTTTTTTTCATTCCTATAAATATAAGTTTCAGAGAAGAATAAAGTTACAAATGATTATTATTTATTAATAATTATTATTGATGCCTATTATTCGAAACGCCGACAAATATTTTAAAGATAGAGTCATCAAATAGATAGTTAAATATGTAATCAGAATATAATGAAATAAAAAAAAGAAGCAAGGATATCAAACGTAAGCATTTTCTAAGCAAATAATTACTTTTAAAAAATGCCAATTAATAAAAAGATTTACTGTTTTATTTTAGTACAAAAAGGAAAACTTCTGATCAAAAGATATTTTCACTTACTTTACAATTCCTCAGAATTTAAAGGCAGGAAAAAAATACAATACTATACATAAACACACATACAAAAGAAAATAACAACAGATTTTCATTCGCTTCAGTTCACTTTGATGTATTACTACTGCTAAAGCGAATCCACTGAGCTAGAATGCAGAAATTCGAAAATCTCTTTCTACTTATATAAAGCAATTAAAATTTTCAGCAAGATCTCTTCATGCATATTAGCTAATTTTGAATGACTTTTATCCTTATGGATTGATATTTATTTATTTTTAAGGATTCGTTCATTTGGATTAGTATTTACTATTTAGTGTTTGTTATCATGACAGCACGTGTGTGTTTTGGGCAATTTAATTTGAGATAAATCAACTTAATTGTGTACATAATTCAAAAGGGTTAAAAAAAATTAATCAGCAAAGCTGGTAAATGTGCTAATCAACGCAGTCGTGTGCGTACCTCTTTTTACAGTGAACTTGAAAGTTTGTATGATTTTTGTAATTGTAATAAATGGCCAAGAAAAGAATTCTTAAGCGAGATGATGAAGAAGTATGTACAAAACGTGCAAGCATGAAATCTCCAAATCCAGTAAGCTATTTTAAAACTAATAAAATATGTATGCACAGTGTTTCTGCCAGTCTGTGTCTAGTACTCAGGAGTACTGGGTATCTCTGCCAATAGTACACGGGTAAACATAATTTAATCTGAGCTCCTTGTCTATTAATAAGCTTTTAAAATTTTTTGCTACAGTTTTTTTTTCAAACATTTTATGCTTGCATAGAAAAATCTAGTTTAATTAATAAATATATAATTTTGAAAATCTATATTTTAAGAACAAAGTTGAGAAATCATTCATAAAATAGTAACTAAATTAAAATGTGATACAATCGACAAACTATAATACTTTAAAAGAAATAAGTTTCCAAATATGTAACTTAACTACATATTTTAGTTAATATTTGGTGACAATATTTACTAAAAAATGTATTGGTATGTAAATGGTGGTACTGTGTGGCATGGTTTGAAACAAAAAAATTATACCCTATTCTTTAGTTTTCCGTGGATTTAACATGTTGAATTGTCCTGACGGTTCATTCAATGTATCAAATGGAAATTTATTGCTTTTATGGAATTTTTAAAGATCGAATAATACCAAATTCATCTACCAAAGTTGGATTTTTTCCCTTCTCAGTGGCTAAGTAATATTCTTCCAAGGGGATCAGAGAGAGGTACAAGAAAATGACAAATGTATTTACTTTTATGAAAACATTAAAAAATGTCACTACATATAAGTATGTTCTGAAAAAAGTATATAGTACTGGTATACTAATAATATTTTATAAAATTTTTATATATTTTATGGATATATTGGTCCTATTTATGTAAACTGTAATATGTTGAAACATGCACAGACTTGTTCCAATGTCCATGTTTGTACCAAACTATAATTCAGTGATTTGATTACTTGTTATATGGGTATGTTCATCTGGCAAGTATTTTTCCTATAGGACAGAATTCATGTTCTTTTATTTGGATTTGAATAATCTGAATTGATTTAAAAGGACAGCTACACTGCCAGCTTTCACTTGAGGTCTGCTATAATTCCCTTCTATCTGCAACCAAATTACAAAAGAAAATCCATTAAAAAAAGGAAAGAAAAAACAGCTCATTTGAGCATTAAAGACAAAATTGAAATTTTTAACAGTTATGAAAGCTTATCTAAAATAAGTGAACAAAACACTGAAAAATTTCATAGCTTCATTAAAAAATTTGAAGATTCTTTTGACTTTTTGTGATCAAGATCAAGAATATATCTTGAGGATTCTGATTGAGAGTTGAAGAAAGTCTTCAATAGATGCCAAAATGTGTCAAGCTTTGATTGAAATTTATTGTGTAATATTTTTTTTAATATGCAGTATTGTTCAACAAATTTAAAAAATAATGCAAGCACAATTAATATATATATTTATATTTAAGGATATTTTAAAATTTAATTTAATCTTAATTAATATCCAAAGTTTTATATTAATTCAGCCCATACTAACTTCATTCTAAAATATTCTCTTATTTCTTGATCCAATTCGAACTTTTTTATTTAATGAATGCAACAGAAGCTCAGTAAAATTGCTGACACTGACAAGTTCCCACACACCGAGTGAAGGGATAAAAATTTGTCGATCTAACACATTCTTTTAATTAGAAATTTAGGTAATTCCATTACCTAAATCGACATGTGTAAAGAAATCCCAATTAAAATCTCACAGTATATAATCATGGGAATAAATATTTCATTAGCTTTTCTTCTTTTTGCTCTTGTGTCATTCTGTGTTGATGTGCCTTGTTGTTCTGCTTTTACATAAATTATGCCTCCTGGGAGGGAATAAAAATGAAATCTAAAAATTAATAGTGTCTTAACTCTTTTCGAACTCTGCTTTATATTATTATGTTTACATATATATATATAATCATGCTCTGTAGACACTATATTGGTACATACCAGTTGTATGCATCAAACAACATGAAACAAACAGCAAGAATTTTTATTGTCATCCCTCTCAATATATAGAAGAGAATAAAAACAAGAATTTTTGTTTCAAGCTTTGCATATAGAATGAAATAGTATAATTCGTATCTACAAATATTCTGCATAATTTTATAACAAAATTTCAGGTTATAATTTTTTTTACAAAAGATATATATTATTTTCTTAAAAAAGGTCTCAAACTTACGAAATCTGTTCCATGAACACAAATTGAATCAATTTTCTTCTAGTTTTGACATTACCTCAAACTACGATTAATTTTCATTATTGTTTTATGTGATTAAGCCATTATTGGGTGTGTTTATAAATGATTAGTTTTATCTTGATTGTAAATTTTATCAAATTCTTAGCATGGAAATATGAGGAGAAAAAGGAATTACATTTGAAATCTTTGTAAATATGTGGTTCTAGTTGATTATAATTACCATTGTGCTTTTAATAGGAAATGTCTTCTACATATTTCCATTTATATAAGATCAATAATAATATATTTATATAAGATCAATTTACCGATTTGTAGAATTTATGAACCTATAAATAGAATTAATAACTAAGTTATTCAAATTGCTCCCACCAAAATATATGAATTTAACAATTTTTTTTCATTTATAATCAATTAATAATTTAGATAGTTTTATAGAAGTATTGATTTTTTAAATATTGTATCTCAATATCTATTGAGTATATATTGAGCGAATATTGATATCTCAATATCTAAAAGGAAAGTCAGATATTGAGATAAATGATAATGAAGAGTGCACAGAGGGGTCCAGTATTACTGATGTCATTGGATTCTTGATGTACATCTTAAAAATAATGTTTTTGCAAGGATTTAAAAAACAACCTAAGAATTAATAACCACTAGTTTAAATAAAAATTAAATATACAATTTTTATGGTTTATGATTGACAATTAATAAAGATTAAATAAACATTTTTTGAAAATTTATTTGTATTTCATAGTTTTTTTTGTATAAAGTTCATATGACTCCTCAATTCATTAACAAATAAGTTTTTTTAATTTTTTTTTATTGCTGAGATTAATTATATGGTATTTGTCAACTCATCTAACTTTACAAAATATTAACGAGGAGAGTGATGAATTAATTTATATTCTTTATTTTCAGGAAAGAAGTGTTCTTAATGATGGTTTGCTAAATTTGTATAAAAAAGAACTTGATTGCCAGAAAGAAAAAGCTTCCAGTTCGCAAGATGAATCTAATTCAGAAAATAAGGTTTTCTTTTAACTGCTTAGAATTTATGTAACTATTATAATATCTTAGTCAAAAATATTATTTGATATAATAAGTAGTTTTAATATTTTTCTGTTTGCATACAGTCGTGGCCAAAATTGTGGACACTTTTGAAAATCATTATGTTTTTTAAATTTGTATGCTTATAGAAAATGTTACTTTAATCTGAATAACAAACACAGTGATGAAATGGATTGTAATTTCTAACTTTCCTGACAAATCACTGTTCTTGCTCTGGAACCAATCAAATGTTAATAACTGCTAGCAGAAGCTGACATCATGTAGGATATTAGTAGATATTAGTCATTATTGTGCTTTTTTTTCTGTAGAAGGAAGACTGTTTTTATGTAATGAAATTGCAAGTTAGACATTTTGTTAAACTTTTTAATATAGAGTTAGAATTTTTGTAAATATTTCTAATATTTAGTTAAGAAGCAATGACATCAAATAAAAGAATAGATTGGACACCTAGAAAGAGAACTAAGATTATTGTGTTACAAGAAAGTGGTCTTTCCTATGCTGAAATTGCAAGACACGTGAGTGGATCAGTGACTACATCTGGAGTCTGAAAGTTTTGTTTGTGATATTAGGAGACATATTCAATTAAAAACAAAGCAGGAAATGGCTGCTGAAAAAGGTACACCACATCTGATGATAGAAGAATAAAATGACCATGTCTCCAAGATAGAAGAATGTCATCAACGGCCCTCAGAAGACAATTGAATGATGCCGACATTTATTTCAGTTCAAGAACAATCAGGAGAAGATTATTAGATGTTGGACTAATTGGTAGAATTGTGCAAAAAAAATCCTTATTTAAATTTACAGCAGAGTATAGAAAGATTACAGTGGGCAAAGGAACGCATTAAGTGGACCGATGATCAGTGATCTCAAGTTATACAGGGTGTTGAAAGAAAGATATTGTTATTTGTTTGTGATGGCGGAAATATGTAGGACATAGAACAGGCAAAGAGCTACATCCTGACTGCATGCAGGTAACTATGAAGAACTCAATTAATGTTATGATTTGATCATGCATGTCAGCAAAAATATGTTATCTATGGGACATTAAATGCAAGAAAATACATTCTAGAGCCAAAACTTACATCTTCCATCAGTGATCTCTTTCCCAATAACACATTTATTTTTCAGCAGGATTCAGCTTCTTGCCACACACCAACAATATCAATAGTGTGGTTCGGTACAAAGAGCATTGAATTGTTATCACGGCCAGGAAACAGTCCTGGTCTCAAAATTATGGAGAACTTATGGCACCATTTGAAAACTCTTGTACATATGAAGCGTTCATCAAATAAAAGAAAATTAATTGTGTTTATAATTGTTTCCTGGCAACATACAATAACGAAGGAAGAGCTTAAACCTTTTGTTAGCTCAATAAAACATCAGTGTGAAGCAATAATAAAAAATAAAAGTTACCCTACAAAGTATTTATACCTCACTGCAATCATAAACATCTTATGTATTTTGATAATTATTGCCTCTCAACTTATTTTGTATTGTAAATTTTTGCTTTTTGCATTGAAATCAGCATTAAATTCTCTTTAAAATGATATATAGGAGTTTGCATTTTATGAAACGATACATTTTATATAAGCATACAAAGTTAGAAAACTTAAAAATTTTCAAAAGTGTCCACAATTTGGGCCACCACTGTATATATAAATGTTTATTTCATATATTAGTTTGAATATTTCATCAAAAAAGTATGATACTAATGTTTTATATAAAAAAAATTCTGTCATATATTGATTGATTAAAAAAATAAAGTATTGGAAAAGTGGAACATAGTGTAAAACAAGGTACTGTGTTGCAGTAGAATTTCATATTAAATTGATGAAAACTTAGCTCCAGTTTATTCAAAATCCTTTCAATCCGCTTGTTTTCCAGAAATTCATGTGTTAGAAAGAATCTGCAGCACTTGTTACATTTCTATAAGGGATGAATAAATCTTTGTTTCTTGATTTTAAAAGTAAAATTTTGTAATTGAAATTGAATTTTCTTTATTCATGAATAGGATTTAATTTATGATGCTTTGTTAAATTAAAATCCTCATTATACAGTTATAATTTTTTTGTTTGTTTGTTACAAGATATGACAAAGGTGACACAGTGTTGCAGAATGAATTGGGAAATACTGTTATTTATAAAATTTATCCATTTAATACTTTTCAAACAATCATGGGTTTCACAAATAAATTTTATTACTCGCAGTAGCTCTGCATTTTTCATTTAAAAGGTTTCTAGTTAGAAATATGAAAGATAACATGAATAAATTGGCTAATTTTTTTTCAAAAACTTCTTTTTCTTCATATAGTGTTTGGAGAACATATAGAAGTTGCAGTGTTATTGTTGCAATCCATATATTTACCCTTGCATTTAAAAAGCTATTAAATTGTAAGTAAACTTAAAATGCAATTATTAGCTCACTTAATCTTCATGTACTCATAATATTTGTTGTGGCAAGTTTGCATGCAAAGCCTGCATGCACTTAACCCTGTGAGTCCCGACTTCCCGATATCGCCCCGCTCGACTGGGGCCTGACTCGAGCACTTTGGGGCGGCTAAATAAGTTAAGGTGTGAAAGTTCTCAATAAATGCTAATTTAAACTCATTTAACCACCCCAAAGCACTTGAGTCAGGCCCTATCGAGCGGAGCGAGTGGTCAGGGCTCATAGAGTTAAAGAATCTTACAGAGAAAGAAAGAAAGAAAGAAAAAAAAAATACATAATTAATTATAGTAAAATTAATTTTTTTATCTTACAATTCTAGAAAGAACCAGTAAGCTTTCCGTGGATGTTTAAAAAGGGGGAAAAACTGAAATTATTGCTAAGAAAAAAAAAACAAATTAATTTTGCAGAAACTTGCTGAAAAAGTATCGAAATTTCCAATTTTCCCCAATATGAATACATTGTTAAGTTATAAATTAAATGAGATTTTTTTAAATGCTGTGAATTGGAATTTATAAGTTATAAAAGGTTGAAAAAAAAAGATATAAAATGTATTATAATATTACAGGGCTTCAGATAATGGGGTTCATTTGGAGTTAATTAGTTGATATTTTTCCATTCATCTTGACATTCAATATCAAGTTCTTCCATCAAATACTTTTTTTTTAGATCTTTCTCATCACCTTCCAACAAGCCTCATATTTTGGCAAATATTACATAAATTAGAGCCATTGTGGAATTTCTTGTCATTTTAGCAGAAAATTTGGGTGGATAGATTAAAAAATTAATCCATTTTTGATAAATTTTGACAAATTTTAAATGAGATAATTGTAAAAGGAGGAAATCAAATGCTCATGGAAAAAAAAAAAAGGAATATTAAAAACCTTATGCATGATGAATTTGAGTGCAATGAACTTGATTAAATGTTTGTAGTACAGAACTTGCTCTTATTTAGTCAAATGTAATTAAATTGCAGCATAAACATTTCAGATTGTTTCATTGAATATTTACACTGTTGTACCTTAATTCAATGCTTCATTTACCTAGTTAATGGAGCTGAAAATTTTGATCAGAAAATAATTTAATGTCTGCAAAATAGATTACTATTATATAAATTGTCAAATGTTTGCTGTTCCGTAAATTGTTATAGGGCTCATGAAATTTTATAGTTTAAAAGTAAAACAAAATTTCAGACTACAATAGATTAGATTTATTTTCTTTTTGTGTTTATGACTTTAAATATACAATATTTCTTTTGCAACGTAATGATATAATGCTTACCTGGGTTGATATTAGCTGTTTTTATAACTTATAGCTGTTAATATGTCAGTCAGATGATCACTAAATATCCGAGGTGTTTGATGCCAAAACAGAATGGCACAGGCTAATGGCAGGTATATTTTAAATTCTGCCCTGTGTTTTCAAAAACGTTGTGTGAATAATGTTTTTGAGTAGTACCAAAGTTTGACAGTTCCTAGTATGATTGTGGTTCTTCATTATGTCATTTTAGTTCTATTATCGAAAATAATTTTCTTCAGAATTGTAAAATGTTTAAATGATATTACATAGAATTAATCAGATATATGCAGAAATCTGTGACAAAGATTAAATTCTTTATATTCTGTGAATAAAAATTAATAGTTAATGTAAATGTTTCCTAATTTGCAACCTATAACATTGTAAAATGACAGGTTATTATTATTTTTTTTTTGCTTATTGTTCATTAAAAATTGCCTTTTTATAACTTTGGTTATTGGTAATTTATTAAATTCACTAAAATTCTAACTTCTTTTTTCAGTCTAAAGAAAATTCTATAGAAACTTCCAAAACACCATCAAAATCAGGGAAGCGAAGTAAAATTGCTGGTAAATATTTGTTGATTGTTGTATTTTATTGTTTACTAGACTGACCTGACATTCTTTATGCTATTTAGAAATATTAGCAAAAATATATTACAATTTTAGTATACTCACCACATATCAGTATTCATTTCACAAATGTACTTCATGAAATGAATCTGGAGTATATTTTAACTTCTAAGTTCCGATTTTGGGCAATTCTTAATAACGTTACAAAATAATGTAAATTCCAATGTTTAAAGTTTTTTTTCCCTTAAAATTTGTTGACAATAATCTTGAAGACCAGTTAAAGGAAGAAGATTGTTGAATTTTTCTCTTAAAATGTTATGATAGTTCAAAAGTAATGAACTTTTCCATTTTTCACTAGTAAATGGAAAAGTCCATTTACTGATATTGAGTATCTTAGATTTGTTGGATCATTGAAGATCATGACACATATTTGAGTAAAATAATGTCTTTCTTTAGAATTTGGATGAAATGATGCAACATGATAGATAAACTTTTCTTTGAAAGTAAAATATTTTGGGTTAAGTCAAAGTGGTATTGTTTATTTGTAAATTATTCAAAAGCTATTCTACTTTTTAGTTGACCCATATGTTTCACATATTAAGGATTCTTGATTCTGTTAATCCATTAAATTGTGGATGGAGAAAGTTTTCAATTTGACCTTCCATTCTGACAACACATCTTATGGAGATTATGGCTCCATTCGGTTGGAAAATACAAAGCAACCTTAGCAAATGTATTGATGCTAGAGTTTGAACATTTGCATGATCTATTGTAGACCTACTTTGATTATCATATCTACATTTACACACATTTATACCACATCCATGTGTATGTTTAGTTTAAAATATTTTTTATTCACAATTTGGTGCTCTTTTCTTTTCCCCCTTTTTTGAAATATGACAATAGAAAATTGGCAAGTTTCTTTACCTATTTTTGAATAATTTATATTAATTTCTTATGCATGTTGTTTCACAGCAATTTTTGCTATAAAATTTTTATTGTGTAAGGACAAATTTTCCATCTGCAAAACTTAACACGTTTTTGATATTTCATTAAATTTATTAAAGTAATCTTTTTGTTCTTATGGCTATGGTAAATATCTAATAACTTAGAAATCCTCCTCCAAAATTTTGTAAAAAATAAAATTTGAAAATGGTTCCCCCCCCCCCCATCTAAGTATTTTATATGAGCATACAAGTAAAAAATTTTTCAACATTTAGAATATGGAAATTTTAAAAGAAAATTTTAATCTTTTGGGTAAAAGTATTTGAAAATTATCAAGTCATGTGATATTATATTTCATATTAATAGAATGCTTTTAAATTTAAAATATTGATTTTTTTTAAATACTGAAGTTTTCAAATGTTTAAACAGATTTTATAATTCTACATGTTGAACATATGTGTGTGTAAATATTTGAAAGTTGCATCATCTTTTTATTATTAATTTGACAATGTATATTAATAAATTTATGATCAGACCTTAACTCTTATGCTAAGTATTCTAAGTCCTGAAGTTTGGAATATGAAGCAATTTTCACTTTAGATTAAAAAATAGTAAATAATGCTAAATATCTGAATGTTGGCAACATCAGTAATCATCTTCATATTTTTACATTTAAACTGATAACAATGATACTTTTTTATGTAAAAATTCTTATAAATGAAATGCAATATTTTAAAGAACTAAAATGTAGTGTATTTGTCAATTTTATTCTAAAATTATTTTGCATTTCTTTGTTTGTTTTAGTACTTTATTTAATTGAAGGACATATTTTAATGCTTTAAAAAAATTCCTGATTTTATTAATATGATATGCTTTTTCATATTTTTTTAGAATAATTTCTTTATGTTGTGTGAATTTCTGTTATGAATTTATTATTTAATTCTTTTTATTTCATAAATTTTCAGCTTTAACCCCTAAACAATCAACTGTGAATTTCGATAATATAGGAGGATTGGATAAAGTTCTTAAAGTATGTATAAATTTGCATTTTGTTAATTTTTGAATATTTAACAGTATTTTTCAATACATTTTTTTGTGATTTCAGTTGTTATTTGTCAATATCTATTGAAATGTTTATTTTATATCACTGAAACTATTATTTTCAAGTTATATTCAATGCAGCATGTATAGAAAGTATTTAGTCAAAAATGCTTGTTTTAGTAATTAAATTATATTTGATGAATGGAATGTGTTTGCTATGTTTTGTCCTTCAAATAACTTCAGCAGTATGCATTTGGTTAGATATAGAATATATTACAATTCAGGATAATTGTTATATCTTTTTGTAAAACATGTCAACATTTTCAAAAGAGATTAATAATAAGAATTAAAATGGTACCATGTTTCTATTTAAGTCATAAAAGGCAAGTTTGCATTCTATTGTGGAGAAATATTATGTATAATGATTATGATTTAAAACTTTTTTTTAATATGATTTGTTTCATTTTTTTTTAGAAAATTCTTCGCATGATTAGACATTATACAGCTTTGCCATTGTATAAAAAGAATGATATTTCACCTGTATCAGGCATTCTACTTCATGGACCCCCTGGATGTGGAAAAACATACATAGCTCATGCAATTGCTGGGGTAAGTATTTGGTACTTTTCTGTTAGCCGGGTGCAAGTGAAAAATTGCCAATTAATGTAGAATTTTGTCAAATTCGCATTTGGTTCAGAATCCATTAGCCGGGCGTAAGCGAAAAATAGGCAAATAATGTAGAATTCCGCCAAATTCACGTTTGGTTCACAATTGATTTTTTTTTTTGAATTTGTATGAAGCCTTGTATAATAATTACTTTTAATGTTGAGGCATAATTTTATTGTGCTATTTTTGAAAGTTATTAAAATAAAGCAATAAATTTTACTTTCAACCACTGAATAGTTATGAAAATGATTTTCATTTGTGTAATTTCAATAATAATACAAGATATTATTTTAAAATTTCTTTAAAAAACTAACTAAACGATCATAATGTTTTTGCCAAACATTTTAAATGTAAACTAAATCATCATTAGTAGAACACTTTCATATGCATGTTAAGAAATTGGCAGAAATTTTGTTGCTTCGTTTATTTATTATTTGATTACATTCGTTTTCGAAGACAAGATATTATATAAAGAAAGTCGAAGGACTAAAGTTTTAAAAGCATAAGGGCAAATGAAAATTTATTAATGTATTTAAATAAAATAAATGAGCCAATGAGGTGCATTATTTTAGTAAAATTTCTCAAGATTTCATTTTTATTAAAAGGAAAAGTGAATTTGGAAAGTATGAATTAAAAAAATGAATAGTGAAACTGCCTCACCATTTTTATACATATTCAATAAGTAGCTTTGTACCAAGATGTTCTTAACAGTTAAAGACATAGCATATATTACTTTTCAAGATGCTGGGAGTCATGATGATCTGGTAGTAAGCCTTCAGGACTAATGGATTCAACATTTAAGACCCTATTTAATTAAAAAACACGCCATGTAAGTTGGTCTTATGCATATTACACTGGTGTGGTGTGAAAGTTTGTTAAGAGGATACCAGTTCAGGTGGTATCTTCAATATCTGAGTGAGATTCAAAATTCCGAGATCCATCCCAAAATAGCTCTTCTGATGTTTTAAAATAGGTTGTTAATATAATTAAAATAAAATAAACTTTTCAAGATATTGTATGTATCTTTTTTATTTATAAGTTGTCTAATTTAACTGTTTTTATAAGATATAAGACATTATTTAGGGCAACTTAGAAATTAAAATTTATTCTCATATTATATGTATTGTATCAAGTAATTTAATATTATATGTAACTTTTCTGAGGAAACCCAAGACAAAATAAGTGTTTAAAAACGATAAATTTTTATGACATAGTAAAATGAAAATGCATAAAGCAACTTTTTTAATATAAAACTAAACATTTAATGTATATGTTTGATTTTAATATATCCAATAAGTATATATTAGTTTGCAAATTTTAACTTTTCTAGGGAAAAAAAATCAAAATTTTGAAAATATTAAAGAGTAATATGTATACTTTTTCTATAGATTCTCTTTAACCAGAAAGCTTATTGCAGATGTATTCAGAAATTCTTAAACTTTCTTTAAATTTCAATTTTTTAATTGATTACATAATCAGGCATTTTATTTTAACCAGTAGATGTATTTAAATAAGTCTTTATTGAAAGTTCAGTTTAGACCACATTATTCTATATTGTTTTGTGAATTTCATTTACATTTTTTTATACAATCTTATTTAAAATGAAATGAATAAAAAATGAAGAGCCCATAATTTATAAAATAATAATAACAACAACACACTTGTTAGATTTCAAGTCGATTGACCAAATGAAACTTTCCATTTTACATGTCTTGTACTATATTACTACTGGTTAGAATATGTTGATTTGAGAAATATATAAAAGATTAGATTTCATTTAACTAATAGGGCTTTTATTTACAAGGGAATTGTTATAGATTATTCAAACATATACCATACCAAGTTCCCTTTTTCCAATTATTTTTTTTAAAATACATATGACAACTTTTTCAACATATGCTGCAACATTTTCCTACATATATTTAAACATAATTTTATTGAAATGAAATATTTTCTTGTACTCTTCAGTATTTAAATATAAATTTTGTCGATTAGTAATAAAGTAGAATTTTGCACCTGTATTTTTAATGTTGATGATTTCTTTGATAGGAAATAGGCATTCCAATCATTGAAGTATCTGCCACTGAATTAGTTCGGGGCATATCAGGTGAATCAGAAAGCATGATTCGAGACATATTTTCTGCTGCTTTGGCTACTGGTCGCTGCATTTTATTTATTGATGAAATCGATGCAATTTGTGGTAAAAGAGAAACGAATGAAAATGCTATGCTGAAACGCATGGTAACTCAAATGATCAAATCTTTTGATGGTAAGAATATACTCTCGTTTTTCTTTACTTCCAACATTTTTGTGCTATAAAATAAAATAAATTCAATAAAAAAATTTTAAAAACATATTTAAATTAGTGTACTAAATATATATATATTGTACTTATATTCTAAATATAAATTTTGCATTGTATTTATTTTCTATTATACTTATTTTCTGTTTTTAGTTTTTATTTTATAATTCAGTATTATGAAACTTGATAATCTGTTTTTTTCCTTAAATTCTCTGTTAGATGATATTAAATTATAGAATCAAAATTTAACTAAATTTTTCAATTAGTTGATAAACTCTAAAAATATTAAAATGGCATGTTTCATCAATAGCATACAAGTGTGTAAAATTTTAAAACTAGCATATCAAAAAGTAAATGAAAAATTGATTATAAAATTCCGTTTTTACAAAGCATGAAAAAAGAATCAAATTAATTAAACAAAAGTGCTTAATAATTACAAAAGAATGGAATGGAAATCTTTAAATGGATGAAGGTTTTTTTAAAACTCAGAAATGCATACTTTGTAAGCACACAGTAAAAAAATATTGGAATTTTAAAAATTAACATTTTTTTTTCATACTTTTATATTTAATTTCCAAAAGTGATGGTAATTAAAAAATCATTACCTATGCAAGATTTGAATAAAATTTCCTGCATAACTATTGTTAATTAATTTTTTTTCTTCAGTTAATATTAATTCATTGTAGTTTTCTATTTGTTTTCCAATTTCATAGCCTTAATGTAAGTAAGCTAAAGAAACAGTTCCTTTTTTCTTTTCTTTTCTTTAAATATTTTTATTTTATTTTTAAACTACATACTTTATGGCATCTTTTCATTTCCTACATATATGCCATTAACCTATATACTATTTCCTTTTAAATAAATTTAATTTATGTGGCAGCAATTTTTTAAAATTTTATTTTATAATTTGGTTACATTATGTTTAATTTAAAAAGAATATTTGTTTTTATAATTAAAGTATACAAATTTAATTCAGCTTTAAAAGTTAATAATTTTCTTTGTTTAACCTTTCTTATTTAATCAAATATGAAATAGTTTCTTTCAAAAGGCTTTATATTTGCCTGTATAAGGTATTATTTTATTTTCAGAATTAAGTCAAAAAGATCCTGAAGGCAATATTGTAGTGATTGGTGCAACTAATATGCCTGACTCTCTTGATAATGCTCTTCGTCGAGGCTCACGATTCACTCATGAGATAGCTATTGGCATGCCTGATGAAGAAGGACGACTTAGGTAAATTTTTAATATTATTATTTATAAGTGATTATTTAATATTAATGTTAATTATTTGTTTCTCTGTTATTTTTAAAGGTTGTTTATTGATGATAATAAATTTTAATTGAAAATTTTTTGTGAGCAACCAATCAACATGTGTCATCTATTAATTGATGTTCATCAACTGCTCATAGATTCACTATATTGTTTAAGAGAAGTTTGATTCATTCATTTTGGGGAGCTGAAATATTGATAAATGGATTTCTTAACATGTTTATTTATATTTAAAAAACAAGAATACTTGGTTTATGTCATAATCTTAATTCTTGATCGTCTACTTTTTACATCTAATAATGGTATTAAATAAGATGTTGCAAAAAATATATTCTGTTACAAAAATTCAAAGAACAGAATTAAATTATTTAATGCACAAAAAATATTATGCAAATAGTTGTTAGAGTGTTACTGTAGTGTGACATAAAAATTTGCATTTCTCTTTGCTGATTTCTAATCATCTGTTCACTGGATGTTTTTCATGTTCTTTCTGAGATAATTTCCTGTTCATATTTCCTTCAGCTTTAACAAATTATTGTTGTGTACAATATAATGTGTCAGTTTTTTGTTTGTTTGTTCTATGCTGTGTGCTTTATATCAATATTTGCTTGTTTTCTAAACATAAAAAAAAAAATTGAAAAGTGTTTTATCTAATTTTTTCATTATTAAAACTGCTTTTAAACTCATCACTTATTGGAATTACATTCTCCTTTACTTCGGAACTTCCACTTTTTTTTCTTCCTTAATTTTTCTGTTTAATTCCATGTCAAGAATATTTCTTTGAGCTGTAGTTTGTTCTGCTAATTTTATCTACTTTCATTCTTTAACTTAAAATGAATTAATTCTTTAACTGAATTTCTTGAAAATTGTCTGTTATCTTATTTTACATGATTACATATTAAATCTTGTAATTAAATGTTAATTTTACTTTGAAAGTAATATTTAAAATATGTTTCATGCCTTTGGAGATCAACTGGTAAGCTAAGAATATTGGTTGTCTTTAACTTCAATTATTATATTTATTATTTTACATTATTTATGGTTCCCTCTACAAACTATTTTTAAATATGTGATTATAGTAGATATTTAAGTCAAACTATGTAGTTTTAATTTTTTTGTGCTGGAACTTCTTGAATAATGTCAAGTCATATTAAATTATAGAAAAGCATAACTGTACATTTAACATGTATTGTATACTGTCTTATATGGTGCTGCATATTCTCTTTCTTATTCTACATTTAAAATGCTGATTTGATTCTACATTAAAATAATGATATAGCATTAAAATTATATTAGTACAGTGTGTAACATAAAGTAATCTTCAGTTATTTTCTATTTATTAGCCTTACATCTTTTTTTTTTCTTTGTGCTTGAACCACTCGAATAATATCAAGCCATATTAAATTGCAGAAAAGCATGACTATACATTTACATCTTACATTGTCTGACATAGTGCTGTATATTCTCTTTCTTCCTTATTTTAAAATGCAGATTTGATTTTACATTAAAATGATATAGCATTAAAATTATAATGGTACAGTGTGTAAGAAAAAGTAATCTTCAGTTATGCAATAATAAAATTCATATAATCTAATAAAATCTAAACAGATGGAAAGCTGAAATGCATATTTTTTATCTTTGAAAACTACATAAAAGGCCATTGTGACTAAAAATGTTTTGAAAACTACAGCACTGGTATTGGTTGCAAAATCTGTCTTAAAAATTTGCCGTATTCTTTTGAATCTTCTCCTGTGAAATAGCATTGCATTCTTGGTGCTTTTGGATCTTGTATGTCACTTTAAAAAACTTTTTCTGCAATGAAGGAGGTAACTTTTCTGCCATACCATTTATTATATAAGCATATTTGCTGGTTTGAAAGGTGCAGTTGTAAGAAATGTTTGTAAACAATGAAAATCAATTAAATTTCATCACAAGTATTATTTGCAACAAAATACATTCTTGCAACTGACGTTTGAATTTAAAAAAAAATTGCTATAATTAGCAATAAGTTTGATAACTAGTATCATTGAAAAGAGTATATGCATATTTGAATTCTAAGATGATGTGACAAATTCAGTAGTATTTTTGCAAGATATTTTTAAAAAAATACTAATCTTTTGATAAAATTTGAATTAATTAATATTTCCACAGTGTATATTTCTGCTCTTCATTATATTTTTTGCCAAATTCCATAACTATTAATTGTAGTGTATCTTGCAGACTGCCAAGTGCACATATTTTGTTGCTTGTAATTAGTAGAGATTTATGTATTATTTTTTCCATATTGTAATGGCTTGTTTATTATATTAAAATATTTTTCAATCTTTCTGCTAATGGTTAACATTTCATATTTTTTTGAACAAGATAGTTTTTGTGTTGCAATATTCTTTATTTAATTATATTTATAAAAAGATAATTTATAATTTTAAATATCTTAAAAAATTTCTAAAAACAAGGTTTATCCTCCTAGCATTTTGAAAGCAATTTGTAAAAAAAATCTGTGTTCAGATGAGGATTTTCACTGGGTAGCTCATCATACTCCTGGATATGTTGGAGCTGATTTAAAAACTCTGGTATCTACTGCTAGGATGAAAGCATTAGATAGGTAAGATTATAAATTTGATATTATTAAATAATTGAAATAAATAATTATATTAGTTGGTAAATATAATTCCAATAATAATGCGATAATAATAATATGATTTCCACAAAGATTTGGACTCGTATGAAGAATATGTGAAAATTGAGAAGGAAAGAGAAGTAAAATGTGGAGATTCATGTAATAGTTTAATACTACATTTCTGCTACAAATGGTGCAAGTCTGCCTCTTAAATGGTTCAAATGTTAAGTAAAAATTAAATATTTGAACTGGACATCGATGCGTTACTTTAGAAGTACCTATATTTAAAATTAAATCAATGCTGTGCTTGTACCAAAGGGTTAAAGCAAAATGTGAACTGTAAGTACCTGCCTTTAAGATCAAATCAACACTGTACTTGTACTGAAGGGTTAAAGCAAAATGCAAACTTTAACTTATTTAATATATGCATATACATTACATTGCTTCAATTTATGAAGTAAGAAAAAAAGATAATATTTTTTGAAGTTTCTTTTAAATTTACTTTTATGATTTCTTATATTAGTTTTAACTTAGAGTATTAGTATTTTCCTCATAATTATTATTTATTTACTATTTTTCATTGTTTCATGATTTGAAGCATATATAAAAATTAAAAGTTAATTAAATACAATCATATTTACTTAATCCAATCTTTTATGTTACTTTCTTTCTTAGGGTTGATTCTTCCTTACCATCAGATCAAAATAGTGAAAATGTAGAAGATTTTGAAGAACTTTTAGATGCACAACCTTTATCTGAAGGTGAAATTTCATGTTTTATGTACTAAATCATATCAAAGAAAAAAGGGTAGAGGAAATATATTTGCTTTCAAACTTTCGTAACAGAATTATCATGGTGCAAGTAGATGAAATTAACAAGTAAAAATAGAATTAATATTATTCTGACAGTGAAATAACCATAATTGATTGATGCTTTTTGCTTTTTGTGATATTATACTTATTTCAAAAAAATTACTCTTTTCAAGATATATAATTTGTTCAATGTGACTATGTTATGTAAATTTTAATGCAGCACTCGGTGATCTGATACTTCTTATGTTTGATGCACTTGCTGAAACATATTATTTTGTGATAAGCCATTTCTTTGCTGTTAAAGTTCTGACCATTTCAATATATTTTTTTTATTTAATGCTCAGTACTATAACATAATATTTTACTTTCTGGCATATTGTTGGCTCAGTTTGCACTTGTATCATTCATTGTATAATACAGTGATATCTATGATTCTCTTATAGTCTGGACACTCACTGTAATTATAATCCAATTTTTATTTATCCCTCATGCATCTGACTGGGTTAAATCTACTACATTAGGAATTTGCTGAATTTAAATTTTTAAAAAATTATATCAAATGTATCTGGCTATATAAATGCAGGAATTCCATGCTATAGCTTGTTATGTGAACACTTTTAGATATTCTAATATTATTTTTGGTTTGTTTTTTATTTGGATGTCTTTCTTTCTAAAAATTATAAATTAAGAATATCTCTTTATCATAGTCAGAAAATGGTTTCAAAAGTATAACAACTCAGAAGAAGACATTGTTCTTACATTAAGAGATTTTAAGGTAATTATCAGCTTGTATTACAAATTTTGAAATGTTTATCTAACTTCCCTTCCACGTATTTGATCTCTATCTCCTAAACTGAATAGGAGGGCTCCTTTCTACTTGTAAATAAAAAATAAAGTAATAAATAATTTACTTATAGGCTACTAAATTGCTAATAGGCAAGAAAATGCATTTAAGAGACTTAATTTAATGATTGTATTTAAAATTTTTGCACATATTTTAAATTGTAAAATGAAATAAGAAACAGTTAAATAGGATATGCATAGAAAAGTGTATTGTTTACATTTTGTTATTTTAAAATATTTTTTGTATTTTATATTTTTAAATTTGTTTCAGGCTGCACTGAAAGAATGTGTTCCTTCTTCTAAAAGAGAAGGTTTTGCTTTTGTGCCTGATACTACTTGGGATGAAATAGGTTCTTATGATGATATTAAAAAGGAGTTACAAAGAAGCATAATGGTAATTTTTAGGCAAAGATTTTTAATCCCATTTTCTAAATGAAAGTTAAATTAAGTAATTTTGTAACTTATTTAAAATAACTTAAAAAATGTTTAAAATATATGCTGAAATGGGTTACATATTTTTGTACTATAGTAAATTAAATATAATAATCAGTACTGAATTATCTTACCCCTGAAATTTCAAATTGGATGCCCAACAACTGAATAAATTGAGTCCTCGAAATATTAAAGACAATGTGAAATGCTGTGTTCCATCCTCTATTAGTCACAATACTTGTTAAATAATTATTTAGATTAATTCATTTAATGTTGTTTTATATAAATTTTAATTTATTACAATTTGAAACTTATTTACAGAATGTTTATTTATTTTGTAATGTGAAGTATTTGTTATAAATTATAAAGGGCAAATTATCAGAATCAGATGAACATATCATAGAATAGACTTTTTTTCTGTAAGATACAGTTATCATTTAACAATGAAAATTATCATGTGACTAATGACAGGTTAAGATTTTAGTATTGCTATAACTGACAGGATTATTCAGATAGCTTTGCAGCTAAAAATTACATGGATTGAGACAAGGTATTTTTTGAAATCTTACTGCGATACAAGTATCCATTTATCCTCCAAGGCCAATCAGAATTAACTTTGTAGAAAGCAGAAAACTGGAGTAGGAGGTTTCTTTGTCTTGCATAAAAATTTTGTGAAGTCAGCGTCTGGAATATTTAATAAAGTGTATTCTAAAATAAAGAATATTCTATATAATCTTATAAGATTATGTACCTTTCAATCTCTACAAATGGCATTGTTAGTGCTACCCATAAATTTAAAAGTTCCATCTCAATCCACTTGAATTGCACTCTTCACTTTACTAAAAAAATGTCAATAAAAAAATATCTGTTGTTGCAAATTTCAAGTTATCATGTGAGAAAATTTTTTTAAGTTATGTGGTATCAATCCGACAGAAAAACATCATTTCCCTATCACCAACATTTAGCAAAGCGACGGTTTTTGATAATCTCAAAATCAATTGAGTTCTAAGAATTTTTTCTTGAGTCCAAAATTTTTTTCTTGGAAAAAACCGGTTTTAAACAATTACGTGATTATCAAACTACGCATACGGTGATATTTAGAAAACGATGTCCCTTCATCTGAAAATCGTTTGAGATCCAAAACTTTTTTTTGCCAGCTAGAAAAATTGAAAACTTAAAAAAAGAAGAAAAAATTATATATAACGTTCGATATCTCCCCTCGCTGTTTCGTGTTCATTTCCATTTTCTTCTCTGTGCTTCTTCGGGCGATAACTTCTTATGACCCTGCCCTTTATCGGCCAGACAGAAGAATTGGGTACATGGCGGAATTCATGCCAAGTTGTAACTTTTACGCAAAATGTGACAATCTTCTTTATTGTTTTCTAATAACCTTAAAAGTGAAAAATTATTGCCAATTTTCTGGACATGCATTTTGTGGTTTCAAAAACCACAAACCAAAACAACATCATGTTCTCACATGATAAATATTAGATTTAGTATCTAATCCTACTAATGTGTGTTGTGTCTTTTAGTTTTCAAAAATTCTTTTGCAATGTATATAATTTATAATTTATGGCATATATTCAGTACTACCTAACTTTTTTGATTTTACAAATTGTAGTGGGCTGTAGAAGATCACAAATTTTTTGATCGCAATAAAGTGTCATCAAGCAGAGGTATATTACTGTATGGTCCAAAAGGCTGTGGAAAAACACTGCTTGCTAAGGTAACGTATGATTAACTGCACAAAGTTTTCGGTGCTGTTTTGTTCTTATTAAGGAGATGTTTTTAATTGTATTTGTATTTTGTGTAGGCTGTTGCTAATCAGTGTAGCATCAATTTTATTGCTGTTAATGGGCCTGAACTTTTAAATATGGTGAGTTACTATGCTTATAAATTTTGTTTAATGGGCATGTATGAAAGAAGTATGGTTTTTGTATGTTTCAAGTTGAAAGCGTTATTAGTGAGTTCTAAGTGGCATCCCATATAAGAAATCAATTTTTAGTTAAATCAATGTGATAACTGATAATTAAGAGTTCTAAAATTATCAAAATGCTCTACTGTCACCCGAAATGAATAATTGTGTAAAATGTTAGGAATTCTAGTACATGAGATTTAGAAGTGTCATGTATATCTTCAAAATTAGTCACTCTAAAATCTTGTTTGTCATTTTCATTTTTGTATTTTTCAAAAGGGTAGTCAAGTTGAATTTGAGCAATTTTGAAATCCTGAATGTATTTTTCTCCAACCATCAACTGGGAACTATATATAACTTTATTTTTGTAGTACGTTGGGGAAAGCGAAAAGGCAGTACGAAAATGCTTTGAAAGAGCAAGGAATTCAGCTCCTTGCATCATATTTTTTGATGAATTTGATGCCTTATGTCCTCCTAGGTCTAGTTCAAAAGAGGTATGTAGAAGAATGTTATAATTTATTCTGGTAAAGATATAGTAAAATAAGTAGTTTCTTATCTCATTTTTTTAGAAATTTTAAATCATTGTATCATATTAAAGCTTTTTTTTAAAGTATTTTTTGTCAATGTTAAAGTTGAATAAAAAAATTACTTTAGAAGCTAAAAAAAATTAAAACTTTAATTTCTCTTGAAACCTATTAAATAATTTTAATGTAATTTAAAATGTTTTATAGAATGTGGCTATAGAAAGAGTAGTAAACCAACTATTAATTGAATCAGCTGGAATATCTGGACGAAAACAAGTATTTTTAATGGCTGCAACTAACAGACTAGATAAAATTGATTCTGCAATGCTGAGGCCTGGGCGTTTTGATAAAGTTCTTTATGTTGGATTGCCTTCTCCTGCTGCCAGAATAGAAATACTCAAAAGCCTTATAAAAGTATGTATTTTTTTTTTGTAGTCTATTTCAAGCATTATTTATTTTATGTTATATAGTTTTAAAATCAATTTATATATAAAATGTATATTTTGTAATTTTGTTCTTTTTTTTTTAATTTTAACTGATTTAACTTATTAGTAGCATTAAGTTTTTGATATTCTATTATTAAGTATTCTTGTTGTAATTTTTATTTTTATGAATGAATTTAGTATATATATTTTTTATTATGCATTTAGTGTTATTGTTATGGCTTTGCTATTTTATCAAATATTTGTTTCTGATAGGTGCATTTATAGTACATTTTTATATTTGATGTGTGAATCAGTTAAAATAGAAAATTCATTTTCAGACTAAATACTGTGTATATAATATTCATACAAAATAAGTATTTGTAATGTGTGTTGCAGAAGATCAATACAGTGTGCCCTAACCAGACAAATTGATACAAAATGTATCTGCAGTAAAATAAAGAAAAGAAATGTAATAGTGCCATCTGGTAATGGTGCTATGAATTAAAGTATTGCAGAGAAACTTTAGAACAAAAATGATGTGATGTTAAAATAGAATATATAAAAACAATAAGATTCATATGGGGACAATAAGATATTCCTATTAAACTGGAAGATATATACCCACCTAGGTGGCATGTTTTCCTGTTAATATCTCAGATCTGATTCTCATAGATTAACTAATGTAAGTTTTAATAGAAAATCTCATACACTTTGACAGAGTGTTTAAGAAATAATGCACACACACATACAACATGTATTATTTCATATGCATTATAGATGCAAATATATAATAACATTAGAGATTCTGTTTCTCTGCAAGGGAACGAATCTTCTCTGTTTATAATATTTGAGAACCAAATCAAATTAATCATTAAAATCTGATTGAGACAAATAGTAATTGACTAACAGGGGGGGGGATGCTGAGTACAGAAAAAAAATGCTAAATAGTTTATGTGTGCACCAATAAATCAGTTAATTTAAGCATTAAAAAAAAACTATCAATCGCTAGATTCCAAGTTGATAGAAGTTGGAGTTTTGCATTTGATAAAAGTACATACGAAAGGGATATTTTTAAGTCTATCCAAGGTTATAAACAGTATTGGATGTTTATATTATTAATACTTTACTAGCAGCCTCTGGTGACCCATTCATTCAACAAGTCTATTGGTTTAGTTTAATTTTAATTAAATCCTTCATGCATGTCTTGATATTTGTAGTTCCCTCAACAAAATGATTTAACTTCAGTTTAGGCAGACATTTCAATAATCATTTTATTTTCATGACCCTACACCTGTTCTATTTATTGTTTACATGAGCCTCCATAACAAAATCAAGTTATATAATATCACAGTAATGTGAAAAATGTAATGGTCCATGTTGTTTCATTCATTGGTAATATATAGTTATATAAAGTGTTTAAACTTCTTTTTCCTTTCTCAAAATACATTGTAGATTCTAATGTTAAAATGGTGGGCTATATTTTATTTATTATATATCAGCATGTTAGCTGCATATCAGCAATAGCATGTTAGGTGCCTTGGGAATAATTTAGAGAGTGTTAAAGATTGGCAAGTACAGGGTTAACAATAAATAAGTTCAGAGGGCTCTAAAATTGGTTCTATTGGTCAAAATAAGATAAAATTTGAACTACAGATTATTCAGATGATGCGCTTTACATTTATTAAATACAAAAAATTTAGTAAAAAATTAACCAATAGATGGCGCTGTAACACAAATGGCATTCATTTGCATATATTGAAAATGTAAAACATGATTTGCATTACAGCACATGTCTATTACCAATTTTTTTTATTATTATTATAAAAAGAAGGCGGATTCTGCACAAACAATAGTTTCTTCTCTGTTCGTCAAACCTATGTTGCAAGAAAAAGCGCTACTAGTGAAATTGTTCTACCAGAACCAACAAAACTCCGTTGCAGCTCTAAAGGAATTTCGTCGTATGAAGCAGATATGAAGAGGTCCAATGCCTTCAGGTGCCATACACAAGATGATGCAGAAATTTTGAAAAACTGGGCAACTTTGCATTCTTCCAGGTAAAGGACGGAAAAAAATCCCGTCTTCCAGCGTCGAAAATGTTGCGACCGTGCACGCTGAAGCCAGCAGTCAGTCGCCACATAATAGTGTGGGTTTGCCAGTTGTTTCCCATGTTCTGGATATGCCTTATTCAACTGTACGAAAAATAGAAAGGCAAAATTTGCATTTTTATATGTACAAAATCAAGTCTGTGCACCTTTTGTAGGATGGGGACTTAAGATCCCTAAAACTTTTGCACTTCAGTTTCTTGCTCGAATGGTGGTTGACATAACGTGGCCATGGAACATTTTGTGAAGTGATGAGGCCCACTTCTTCTCACAACTGTTGAATTTGGTCAGAGGAAAACCCTCACGTTATCCAGGAACAACCCTTACATCCTGAAAAAGTGACAGTATGTTGTGGTTTTACAGCTACCTTTATCATTGGACCGTATTTCTCTGATGAGATAACTTCAAATGGAATTCAAACCTGTTCCGTCACAGGACAATGGTAACATGATATGCTGAGGGATTTTGTAATCTCAACTGTTCTACAGTTTGGATGCCTTCAGGACATCATTTTCATGCAGGATGGTGCACCACCTCATATTAATCGTCATCCAAAGCGATTGTTAAAACAGCATTTCACACGAGTTATCAGTCGTCATTTTCCAATAGCATGGCCTCTTCGCTCACTGGGCATCACTCCTTGCGACTTTTGGTTGTGGGGTTATTTGAAGGACGTCTACCGTCAAAGGCTATCATCTCTACCAGATCTGAAGGACAACGTTCGGCGCTATATTTTTAATATTCCGGCAGACTCACTCTGGTCATTTACAGAAAATATGGTTCTCCGATTAGAGCATATTGTTGAAAGTGAAGGAGGACATATTAAGCAATTTTAATTTTACTTTATTTAACAGTTATAAACCATATTAAATGGTTTTATGTGTATTACAACGCCACCCAGGGCCGGTCTGACAAAAAAGTAATTCAATAACAATTCTATATATTTATTACTATTATGAACATACTTTAACTGTTTAATGAACGATTTTTTTGATAGGGAAGAACTCTCGAAGAAGGGCTTGAATTAGAGAAAATAGCATTAGATCCAAGGTGTGAAAATTTTAGGTAAGATATGCTGCATTGTTGAAGTATTTTTCAAAACAATTGAAGTGTTGAGATATTTTGAATTTTTCTTTTTATACTTATATCTTATTTATTTTTTTCCGGCAGTGGTGCTGATCTTGCTAATCTTATTGAGGAAGCAGGTTTAAAAGCTGTGGAAGAAATGAGGAATTCAGGACAAAAGCGGGAAGGCGTTTTAGTTCTTTCTATGAGACATTTCGATGAAGCATTTGCAGAAATCAAACCATCCATATCTGAACAGGTTTGCAATCATATACTTGCATTATAATTTCTGTCTGTTTTTGTACTATCTTAAATTATTGCTGATTTTTTCATGTATGTTTTACTGAAATGCTAATTTTTTTAAAATAGTCTGTTAGAGAAATTGAATTATTTAAAATATTTCTAATTGATATGAAAAATGGTGAATGGAAACTGAGATGAAAATTAATTGAAGTATTTAAGATTTCTTAAATAATTAATTTAATAAATCTCAGTCGTATTAATTATACCATTATTGCAATTTATACTTAGGTTCTATTTTCAGTTCGATTCCTTTTAGAAATTCTACTTATTCTAATAGTTCTTATGAAAAAATGTATTGGAAAATTCTGCATTTCTTTTTTGGTCTTGGTCTTAAGAACCCTAAACATCCAAATTCAGAATTTGTAAATATGTCACCTTGCTCAAAGGGGAAGGAAATAGTGGAGTTGCCTACTTTTGTGCAGTTTGGCGATTTAATGTTCTGAATTTACCCTTTTCCATTTTGAAAGTATGTAGAAGCGTTTTTACATTGCCAATCTATTAATTGTGGCTTTGCTTTCATTGAATCATTTTGACGAACTATCATAAGCACTATGACGGTGTGTAAACTGCTAAACTTGACTGAGAATATAAATCATTTTAAGGTGCAGTGCTTTGAATTTTTTCTGTGCTCTGTGAGATTGAAATGTAGTAGTCTGTTGAAGACTATCAACTATAAATATTTGAATAATTTTCCACTATCTTAATTAAACTATTCAATCAATGATTATTATTTTATGATCACATTTTTATCTATACTTATAATAAAGATGAAATTGTTCATGTATGTTGGCACTCTAGTAGCCATCCGGTTTAACCTGCAGATCCAAATTTGGCACATATAAATTTTGGAGAGTTGGAAATTAAGCTGAATTTGGGCATTTTTTCCTGATAACTTCCAAAAATTTTACGTATAAGAATAAATTTTATATCATTTCAAAAATCTAAAACTTTGTCTTTTTATTGATACAAATTAATAGTCATACAAATGTTTCCTGAATTCTGACAGTTAAAAAAGTTTTTTTCCCCCGTAATTTCAAAAAAAAAAAAAATGTTGCCTTGAAATTAGAACCATTTTTATTATTTCAAATATTTAATTGTGTGATTTTCTTTCACTGTTGAAAATTAAAGGAAAGGAATTCTGTTTAGTTTACAAGAGTAATTTTTAAAAAAGTTACAATATCGGAAAATTTAGAAGATATATTAATTTAATATTTATATTTTTAATTGCATTATCGTCTTATGGGATCATCTCCATTAGAAAGATTCATGTCCACAATAAATAAGACAAAATAGCTTGGCATTAATATCAGATAATTTGGCAGAATCATGGACATGAAGTTTTATCTAAATGATTTATCTGAAATCAAATATAACTAATATTCCTAATGAACCAATTGGTCACTTGAGGGTCTAGTCTAAAACATGTACTTTGTGTTCACTTTCTTTGTACAATGAGGAGAATCAAGTATATGGTGCGATATAGTATCTCCTTCTGTTGATCAATTAGATCCAGGATTTGGTAGTGATATACAATTTTGGCTATATGCACACCAATCCCTAAATTGATGTATCTAGTTTTACAATGTTTGAATCGTATTTACATGAATATTTATACATGCTAATAATCAATCTGAAAAGAGATTTGATCCAAAATTGGATTCACATCTCCACTCATGTAATTCAATTTCACCCATTGAATTCACTGATAAAATTAGCATAAGATATGTACAATTGTTTCCCCATAATTTTAGAAGGGATTTAATTAATAAATATGTTTTGCGTAAGCATAATTCAGTTTTCATTTATTTCTATTTATCCCAGCATTTGCTTCGGAACTCATATTTTACTATATCTAGGCTTTATTTTTCTTATTTCCATCCTTTTTTTAATAATATTTCTGTCTCGAGCTCTTTTTTCTGTAAAATTTTAAATGTGGCTCATTTCCATAAATTTTGACAATCTGAAAAATTTCTAATTAAATCCAGTTGTTGGAAAAATATCTATCTTCATTAAACAGTCTGAATGACATTATTGTTATTTGATAAATTATGTTGATTGCAAAATCTTGGAATCAATGTTTCTTTATTTGACACAGTACAACATTAGGAAACAGGGCTTGTATATAAAGGTAAGGGAAGGAGCAAAGCTTCAAACAAAGAATTCTTTTCTAAAAGTATTATTTTAGTAGCATAATGTATGAACAACTTTTTAAAAATAAAGGTACATAATTATTTTATTCAATGAGTGTATGAATAAAAAAAATTTATGTGCTGTTCGCAAATCCTTTTTTTTTTTTAAATTTTGTTTTGTGTAAAAAGAAAACAGATTATTTGTAAATGTATTTAATTTGAAATTGTTTTTTAACATGTATCTTTTTTGTTTTGTAGGAGAGGAGATATTATGAAAAATTAAGTGCAGGACATTCAAAACATAATTAAGTTTTTACATTTTATTTTTAAATTTGTTTATATTTTATGTATCCATTTTTTAATAAAAAAAAAAAAGAAAAAAAAATTTTTTTTGAAGAATTTTTTTTATAAGGGAAATATATATTTCAGCAAATATGTTTGTCTGTGAGCAAATTTAATTACTATAAGTAATTTTATAAAAACCACCTTATTGGATTTGATTTCGTTGATATTGTTGCAAAAGAAATTTGTTATGCCTTCCTTCTTCTTCCTAGCATTGAATTATCACATTCATATCAAAGTGCAAAGATGCTATGCGTGAACTCTTGTAACAAATGCACTATTTGTTTATAAAATTGAGTTTCAAATTCTAAAATTGGCACAATTTTTGTAATAAATTTGAGATAGATTAATTCTGTATATCAGTCTGAAGTATAAATAAAAGAAGAAGCCATTCATTTTCTGAATTAAAATGGTATATTTTTGATGATAATAATAATCTAGCAGATGATTTTTAAAAAATGCCATAGATTATGAGAAGTTAATATTAAAATTATTCTAGTTCATACGAATTGAATGCATTGAATATTGTTAATACTATAAAGCACATACTAAAAGAACACACTAAACCAGCTTCATTAAAGATTAATAATGAATAAAAATTGTTAGCATGCATCTTTTAATATAATTAGTTGATAAAAGTATTTTTTAATTATTTTATACTATTAAATAATTAGACTGTTTTAATATCAAAAATGACCTCTCAGAATTACTATTAAATGTTATTTTGTATTTAATTGATGTAGATATAGTAGATTTTGATCACTTTGTTCTGGATAAGATTTTAGCATGAAATAGGCAGCTTTAAGGTGGAATATAATACATTAGTTTCTTCATAAGTGTAACCAGATCTAAAACTAATATAGTTTTAATGAAAGGTAATATTTATGTGTGTGTTTGTTGATGCTCTACCTGAAAAAAATAACTTGACTTATATTTATGAAATTTGGGGAAAATGTACTCCGAAGAGCGGAAATGCTGTACTGAGGATTATTTTTCAAAATGTTAATTAATTAAAACTGAAAGTAATTTTGGTATTTTTTACCAAATAATTTCAAAAATTTATACATTATATAAATGAATTACAAATAAAAAAAATGAAATCAATCTTTCTAGGATGAGAGTTTGGAGAAAAAAATTGTGTACACTTAATTTTTTCTCTGATGTTATAATGAAATTCGTCCTTATTTTCTTACAGATGTTTTATCAGTTTTTTTTTTTCCATAATTAAGAACTAAGATATGAATTTTTTTTTTTCATATTTGCTTTGTTTATTTTTAGCTTCATGGTTTTAACATTTTTTTTGTGACAATTGCAGATAATTGTTATAAAACTAGATAAAATTTATAAGTAAGCAATGACGAAGTTTTTTTCTTTCCATTTCTAAAGATTACTGTTCTTTTCTGCAATTGAAAAATATATAAAAATATATATTATCGCTTTTTGAACTTCAAGTTTTGATTTCTTATTATTATACATTATTTTTTATTAAAATATTCGATGAACAAAAATGCTTTAATTTTATTGTCAATAAACAAAAATTCTCTTAAGTTATTGCAAAAGTTATGAAATATATTCAATTTTATTTGTAAAACTCTAATGCTGTGTGATTTCTCGTTTTACCTTTATATATTTTAAGGTTGCGTTTCAAAAAGCGAACAAATTATCGGGTTTGTTTAGATTTGACTTTTTTTTTTTCCATTACAATGCATTTCTTAAAGTTTTTTTCCTTTTTTTTCTTTTAGATTAAAGTTTAAATTTTAGTTGGTAATACTGAGAATTGGGTAGGTGCATAGAACAATGAACAGAACAGATGCAACTCTCCTAAAATAGTGTAAATTACATGTCTATCAAAATTTAAAATGCTTTGCAGAGAAGGCCAAAATATACATTATATTTTATTGAAGGTTTTTGCTCATAATAATCCTGCTGTCTCATTTTTCTTGTGTTGATTTGTAAGTTGCATTATTATATTTTATATTAATTAATTATTGCCCTTACTCATAAAATATAGTATTATTCAAGTAATGTTAAGCGAAATTTGCCAAACGAATATTTAAAGAGAAATTTTTAATATTTTTACGGAAAATATCCAAACTTCATGCAATGAAAAAAAGGTCCACTGGTTCAATAACAAATATCAGTTCTTTTTATTTTTCTCTATGCACAGTAACAAAACACAGCCGAAGCATATACAAAAACAGCAGCTACAATGAATAGTAGCATTTCGATTATAAACAACCTTTACAGCACAAAGTGCTTAGTGAAAAATTCACAGGAGACAGACTTCAAACAATTACTCTTAATTCATTTTGCTACTTCAAATGGCTGACTCCCGTCTCTGTTGCTTTGCTTTTATATGTCAGGTCAAAGAAATTTCTAGAATAATCGCTGGCAATCTAGTTCTAATGGAGTTATCGCCAAGATTCTCGAAATTCTGGGTCCTTCATTTTTATAGTAATAGCCGGGGATAATTGATCCGTCATTTGTTTGAGTTACCTTTAGAACCATCTTCCTTACCAGGAGACTTCCTGTGAACGGAAGCAATATTACAAATTTCATTTTGCAGGGACAATATTTTGTATGCATCTTTGAAAGCTATTGAATTGGATAAAATAGAATTTGTTCTTAGCATTTATGAAGAAAATTTTCTTTTGATGGCGAGCATTCAAAAATTCTTAACTGGTAAATTATATTGATTGTGAGAATTTGGAAAACACATATATGCATGCAATTTGGGGAAAACGTTTACATGTTGATTATGCAAACAGCCCATCTTCAGTTTCTGAATTATTATTCTTTCAATTTAACTCATGTTTGTAGTTTCGTTCAATTTAGCACTTTTGTAATAAAATATTTTTACACAAGTTGTTTGATTTACTCATCATGTGGTACTCGGTTTCATACAAATTTATCAATTTATGGTATTCTAAAAATCTGTTATGAAACACTAATTCTGATCCAATAGACTGATATATTTTTCTTTGTGCAACAATTTAACTTATAAATTATTTGTTAGCAATACCACGACTCTCTTTATATAATAGATACTTAAGAATATTTGATGACACTGCATTTTAAAAATTAAGTGGTAGTAGAACTTTAGTTAGCTTGATTAAGCGGAACCAAATCCGGATTATCGAACTTTCGGATATATTGATAAATTGACCGGAAAAATGATTATTTCTCTGGAAAAAATAAAATTTATTTATAATATATTAGTTTGTTGATCACAAAATTTTAATTATCCGGATAAACTGGAACTAAATCCGATCCGTATTATTGAAAATTCGAATGTATAGACCAAAAAAAGATTATTATTATTTTTTTTAAAAAAAAAGTCTTAATATAACATAGATTTTCTTATAACATTAATTTATTGACCACAAAATGAAAGTAGTTTAAATTTGCTATATTTATTATATGCCGCATTGAAATATCGATGCTTGAATAAATCAATAGAATCAATTGTTTCGCTGCATTTATTCACTTTTATTAAAAAGTTTTGAGTGCAAATTTCTTTTATTTCTATATTTATATTATTTTCTTTTATTTCTTAAGTTCGGATAATAATAATTCTACAGTGTATATACATATTTACATTTTCTGAAATGTAAAATAAAGAATAGAAAAAATATTTTAATCATATAAAAATTCGACCTCGACAATTGAATGAATCGTAATCTTTTAAGATTTATTCCGAGTCTGATAAAGACATTTTTAGAAGTGTGTCTTTCTATATCTGTGAAGATAATTTAAGAACGGGACGACTTAGAAGAACAAAATTTGATATGCGCTTTTGATAACAAAAATTTTATATCTGGTTCAGCTTTTGGATCTAGTTGGTCGAAGAGAATTTGCTTAAAATGTGTAACAGATTCTCTATTCTAACGGAGATGAAAGCAGTATAGCATTTGTATAATAAATGTGATATTGTGGAAGTATTACAGGTGGAGGCCTTCACCACGTACCCATAAATCTACAGGGAGCCTCAAAATCTTTTATGTATATCATAGTGTTAAGCAGTCATAAAATGTTTTTGTCCAGTATTCGCTTCGGTCTGGAGGCTTTTTCTTTAAAAAAAAGTGAATGTATTAAAAGAACCAAATGTTGGAGGAAACAAACAGTGATAGCAATACGGAAGGGAGGAAAATAGATTATCAAATTAAAAACACACACATTTATTTAAATTATTTTTTACCCTAGTAGAAACAAGGCAACGCATGTTTTATTAGGGGGAACTGCCAAAAGCATGCAAATATGGAACAGAATACAGACATCGTTAAGTGAATACATTATGGCATATAAATTTGAAATAGTTAATTTTTTCCTAAAAATAGTAAAATTAATATGAAACGTGACATCCTTCCCTTGAAATAAAAAAAAAAATTAAATTTTAGTTGTATAAACAAATTTTGGCGCAGTTGATAACACACACACATAATTAAATATGTATATAAAACTATCCTTTTTTATTTATCTCATTGAATGTCCACCACAAGCGAAGATAAATGTATTGATTGGACTATTACAGAAATAGATGAACAGAGAAAGTTCATTACTGAAAATTTAGATCAGCACGGAAAGATTCTCTAATTTCAATATCAAGTAATTTTCCCACTACACGAATTAATGTATAAAAACTTCTATAAATACTTCGGATTTAAGGACATATCGAGGTATTATAAGTCAGTAGCAGTTTGAGTAAGTTCGAATTTGCAGAAAAATAATAAAATGGCAAGTGATTATAATTTTAGAAATTCAAAAATGGAACAGGAATTTCAGTTATTATTAAATGATCACAACTTTCGTGATAAATCAAAAAAGTCTATCTTAAGACCAGGAAAACAGTCTGGTTTGGACAACATACAATCCACTAGAAAAAGGACTAGATCATATCACGCTTATATATACTAAAACCATTCGTCCTAAAAACATACATTTTAATTTGCATACGCAGTGTTAAGACACTGCCTCGGCCCTGAAAAGGGCTTCAACCGTAATTTCTCATGTGTGGTCCGCATACAATGGCATGAACAAAGTTAGCACCAAAATGGTAGACAATTCTGTGATCCCTTTAAAAACGGTATTTCTACCGATTTTGTTTTTTTCTGTGGAGTTTGTCTCCTCTAGAGAGATGTGTTCGAATCCATTCCAACGCATTTTCGTACTTCAGGCAGTAATACTTGCCCTAAGTATGCAAATACTCATTTTCAGAGCGAAATACCTTGAGATTCCACATTGCATCTCGATACGTCAGGCGGTTATACTTGCCCTAAGTACGCAAGTTCAGAACGAGATTTTTTGAGCTTCCGAACAATCTCAAGTGCAGAACATCAAGAAAGTGATAGCATGTCACGACGAACTCAAACATAATAAGGTAAAGAAAATACTATTCTAGTGGTGCGAAACGCATAGAACATGGAGAGAACTTCGAACATCCGAAGTACAATTTAGGCACCCTCTGTTGGGGGGGAGTCTTCTTGATCAGGGCATCAACAAAGCGAGGCAAGTTGATCATCACCGCAGTAATTTTTGGAAAGAGGCGGAAGATAACCCCGATATTGAACAGAGATCAGAGCACTTGAGAGAACATAAAGTTTCCATTTTTTTTATCTAATTAGTGTACTGACAGCATATCTTACCTTATAAACAGAAAAATTGGAACTCTCAGTTTGAGTTGAGATTTCGGATACCATGTTATTTTTAGGAAGAAGCGAAAGATAACTCCGATATTCAACAGAAATCTGAAGACTTGTAAGATAATAATCCATAGCATGAAAATTCATTGAAATCTGAATAAAGATTTTCCTCCTTTTCTTTTCGTATGCCGTTAAGTAAAACTAAACAAATTTAGTTGGTGTAAATCTTAGAAGAGTGAAGAAATGCATTTCCAGGTGATGTTTTTGAAATTTAATTTTATTTAATTAAATAATTAAGCGGGATATGGCATTTTCGCAGTAAATCTATGAAATTATAATTGCAAAAAAAAAAAGGAATTCTATATTGTTAAAAAAAAATTTAACGACTTTTTAACCACTGTGGTGGCAAGAAACTCATAGGCGTGTGTGCCAAAACATTCCACTGTAACTCACAGCGAGGCCACATGATGTATTCGATAGCTTATAGAAATCGGAAAAAAAGATTTTTATCCTCTAAATGAATCAATTTTCGACTCAAGACTGGGCTCCTGTAATCTATGTTCCAGCAAACAACCTCAATCGACGGGTCGTGAACATCATTTTTATGCGATTCTGTGACAAAAGCATCTCGTCTTTCCACCGCTTATTATGATGCCAATTTGGCGTGCAAATTTTCTTGAATGAAGGCAATTTTACAAAAAATGTTTCTTCTAATTTCCTTTCCAACAATAGATTATATTCTTGTCCTGGAATTCAAATCATTTTCATTGTTTCATCAAATATTTAATGGCACGATTTTCTTCTATTGTTTAAAGCTAAAAACAGCTGGAATAGTCTACCCAAAATTTTCTCACATACTCTCTAATAAACTTATAATCTCAGCGAACCCCTTACATGGCAATGGCGTACAATAGTTACGAAATATTAAGCTTTGGTGTGACTTTAGTATTTTTACTTCATCTATCGTGTCATCCTTGGCGTTTAATCCCTGGCATGTGTAAATAGTATTCAAAAATAAAATTTGTAGTTTTAGACACGTTTTTCTGAACCGACTGGAACAAAAATTTGACACAAAACTGCACTTGTAATCACAAAATCTCATACCAAATTTGATATATTTTAGTCATTACGTTTTTTGGATAATTGCTTTTACATGTTTCTGAAAATATAGACAGACAACGGCCCCTTTTTGGATTTGGTTCAAAGGTTAACAGGTGTTTACACTATAGGTGTTAAATCTATGTGCCGAATTTTTTCTATCTAACTCTCGTTTTGTAATTATCTTGTTAACTTATATTCAAATAGCCGGATAGACAAATTTCCTCGGAACAGATTTTACTCCAAATTTGAAAGAAATCTGCACATTTGGTGTAAAGATTCTATACGCAATTTCAATCGTCTGGCTCAAAGCGTTTTTAAATAATCTCTGTCACAAACAGATAAACATTTTTCCAAAAATGTATATCTGTCACAAACAAACATTTTCCCAAAAATGTATTTTTCGAACTCAGTGTGTTGTATAATGTGGAGATTCGTCTAAATCTGGAGTTCGAATTTTTTGACGATTACTAGACTTTCTTTATACTACATATACGAGAAAGTAACGAAGATTGTTTTAATATTTGTATAGTTTAAGAGACAAATAAAAGAATTGAAACTTCAATACCGCAGATATTAGAAGAGAGATGGCAGCACCTTTCGTTTTTGACGGTGTTACGATGTCATAAGATTAGTACTTATTAGAATGTTCACGTACATAATAAATAGAATATATGTAAGACAATTAAAATAGCACTATTTTCACATTTGACAGTTTCAAAGAATCAAGGACATGAAATTATAATTAAGCGATTTAACTGAAATTAAATATAACTGATATCACCAACAAACCAGCTAGTCATCTATTAATAATAATGGCACTAATGGGAACTAATTGATACTGAAAATAATGGCAACCTATTAATAATGAAAATGAATGTGTCTGATGATCGGTCTGTTGGCGCTCTACAGTAAAGATCGTTGAACTTTCTGTACCAAATTTGGTACTACTCTTGGAGGGTGGGAATGTTCATTTAGAATGTTTTTAAAATTTAATTATAATTTTGATTAATTAAAAATTAAGCTTGATTTTCCCGTTTTCCGTCAGAAAGCATCCCAATATATTATTACAAATAAATAGATTTTCCACCCCTTTAAAATTCAAATTTTATTTCCTAATGATGACAGTTTAATTGTGTAATATTTTCCTTTATTTTTATTTCGTTTCAAAAAGATTTTCATGTATAATTTGCAACAATAATTTTCATTGTTGCGAGAAAGCTAAAAACCGTTTCAGTAGATATTTAACTGTATTTTTTTTCTATTATTTAGGAATCAAAATTCAGTTTTCTCCCCAATTTTTGGTAATAAAGTGTATTTTTAATTTTTAACTTAATTTTTCAAATTATCTGGGATGTCTATTAACAAAGAAAGCCTTTTGAAATATATCATAATAGATTTTATATTTTATTTGCTATTTTTTAAATATTTTTATTTGCTTATTTAAATCAAGTTAACTATTAAACGTGCTCATACAATACAATTAAAATGCGCCCCTTCTTTCTGAAAGTGAAATTCAATTGAATATTACACAAGAGAAATAAAACGATAAACACTGCAAAATAGAATGTAACATTAAATGTTAGATAGCGCAGACTATTTGGTTTTACATGCGGTTCTGACGTCATGGAACTACAATCTATTAATGATGTTCAAATGAATTACCATAAAACATGGCTTAAATGTTTATCAAAATTCGAAGTCTGAAAATACGTGTACTTTATTGAGGGTGAATGTATATATTATGCATAAGACAGTTGATTTAAAATAAATACAATTATTTTTTCCTATCAACCAGCTAGTCCTTAAATTCGGCTAGTATACCAATAACAGAGGTAAGGAGGGAAATATCCCAGGTGGTTATTCAGAACGGAAATATTATCTTTTCTAGGAAAAAACACTTTTTGTTGTTTAAAAAGTTTTATATAGATGAATATCACAATAAAAAAAAATATTTTATTTCTGAATAGGGTTCTAAACCAAAGGTTTTACTTTCTTATAGGTGTTTCCTATTTATAATGCTTCTTTTTCTTGTGAATTCTTTTATGTGATTTCTTCTTTGTTTTAGGTTTAAACGCTTTGACATCATTGATACGTGGAGGCGATGCATTTCGTTTTATTTTATTTGAAGAGGCATCTAGAATTTCGCTTATGATACTCTCGACATTCGTGGGCGTTTCCCTTCTTTCAACTTTTTCTTCTTCTTTAGTATAAATATTAACTGAAGGATGATTTCCAGAATTTTCCCGATGTGGTACATTGAACCGATCTCTATCCTGCTTTCTTGGAAGTGATTCATACAGAATTGAATCTAAATTTTCTGAGTTTGGGTTCTGTTCTCGATTTGGTGCACTGAACTGATTTCCATTCTGCTTCCTTGGAAATGATTCATACAGAAATGAATCCAAATTTTCTGAGTTTGGGCCTTGTTTTTCAAAATATTGTCGATGTGGTACATTGAACTGATCTCCATTCTGTTTTCTTGGTATTGACTCATACAGAAATGGATCCAATTCTTCGGGATTTGTTGTCTGCTCTGCAAAATTCGAATGTCCGTTTAAAGTTTCGGGGACACTATATTGTTGGGAATCAAGAAATGCGTCTGAATTTCCAAAAACCTCCGATTCTGCATATTTTTGATTGTTATGTGAATAAGGATGATTTCTTCTGCCGTTTTGAAGCTGATATTCCATTTGGTTTTTGTAATTTTTTAAGAATGGATTGTGGAGTTGTAATTTCTGAAATTCCTCTGTACGTGATTCGTTATTTTCTGACGGGATATTTGGTAATAAGATTTCGACTGTCCTCTTTCCTGTAAGGAAAAGAAGTAAGTATTAATAAGTTATCAATTATTGATGAGAAATTAATTATTTTATAGGTACTAATAAATTAAAGATCTCAGTACATTTTGCATTTAATCGAAATCATCAAAGCATTTTGAAGGAAGATTTTTTACCTCTTGCGTTATGTTTGTCTGACACGAGCACCGAATAATTGAATTTTTCGTATTTAAATCAAATAAACAGAGTGGCAATATGAGCAACGAATAGTCAGAGCAACGAATATTTTAGAAAACGATCGTATCTTTGTTCATAATCGGTACGTCGCCAAATGGTCGCCTGATTTATTGCCAAGTGCGGCAAATCAGGCATTCATTTGGCATCAGTTAAACCCACTTATAAAACTATCTTCCTTACTAGGAGACTTAGTGCGCTGGAAAAGCAACGTTACAGATTTGTAACATATAGAATCCCACTGCGGTTGGAATCATGCATTGAATACTTTTGAAGCAAGAACTTTCTAAGATACCTACCAGCTATAAGATTTCATTTTATTTAAAACGATTAATCTCTTATGATTAGATCACCTTGAATATTACATTTTATCATTTGAAGATTTCCTTTTATTACAGAAAACGATTGATCCCTTTTGGTTAGGTCACCTTGAATATTTGAAATAAAATATAAATTAACAAAAAAGTACTTACTGATGTACAACAAATTCTTTTTGTCACTAGGCTCTGATGCACTAGGTAATCGTTTGATAGCACCGCTTCTTTTTTCTGTCTCTTTCGTCTGTGAATCTGGTGTATTGTTGCTTGTTGTTGTCTCTTGGTCAGTATTTTGAGCTGAGATGGAATTTCTTTCAAACTGATTGCCCTCTCGCTTGAACTTAGCAAAATTCTTGCTGATACTGTCTCCAATGTTACGCATATCTGGCTGTTTTATCTCTCGTGTTTCAGGCCTTTGCTGAGTATCTTGTGAGAAAAAGATATCTGAAAATAGATAACATATTAGATATTCATTAATATATTTAATATATACCAATAATGAAAGTTTGCTAATGAATTTATAAGATACAAACTTGAAATTCTCCATTGATTTAGAATAATATTTCTATAATTCATTAGTGAAGTTAAGCTTCATTTCTTTTTAAATATAAAACAAAATATATTTTATCAATACCAGAAAACAGTGATTAAAAGTATAGTGTAATTTTTAACAATTCAGATATACTAGATCGTTTTTAATGTTATTGCCTTGGTAAAGCAACAGAAATGCTACACGTGATTTAATAAATAGAGGAATCAGTATAGCAGTCTCAGAACATTAGTGGACATCACAGTAACGAAAAATCTGGTATTATACAAACCATACATAGTTCGTGAAAATTTTTCTAAAAATAAGTATGTTTTGATTCCCGAGGAGATTATAAATCTGGTAAAATAACGAAAAATCTGGTATTATACACACCATACATAGTTGGTGAAAATCTTTCTAAAAATAAGCATGTTTTGATTCCCTAGGAGATTGAATATAGAAACGAACTTATCGCAAAACGCTGTCACAAATTCATTCATTAAGTCTGACTTCCGTAGCTGACATAGAGGATCATCTAATTGTAATCAGTGTTCGTCGCATTTAAACCCGAGAGATATTTTCATATGTTTTTCGCAACAGCACCCGAAAATATAATTTCACAAAAATTATTTTTGTGCGATTTTAGAAAATGTCTTTTTAGGAATTTCAATGTTTTCCCATTTCCCAGTGTCACAATTCATGTAAAATGCACTTATTTTTTCCAGATTCTTATTGTTATTTGTTAGATGTTGTAGTTATTGTATTTTCGTATACTTAAAAGATCACTTCATTCTATTAAATTTTAAGCTTTCAAAAGATTTATTTTTCCTGGTTTTTTGGCAGAATTGTTATAATCGTTGTAATGTTGTAATTGCTTTTATCGTACTTCAGTTTATTCACTTCTAGCATCCTTTATGCCTGAGTGCTTCGGACAGAAAACTATTAATGCTCTAAAGCCAAAAGTTTCGGTTGATTTCATGTTGAATAAATAAAATATTTCCAATTAAAGCACGCATTTCAAATGAGATTTCCGAGGAAATTAGGTAAACAAAAAAAGAGCATGAAGAGAATGTTTAAGAATTTTAACAATATGCAAGTTTCTTGTCTATAAAATTTTGAAATTTTAAAATGCTTTCCTTGAGAGACTGTTAAATAAAGATAAGCAAAAAAAAAAAAAAAATGTTAAAATTTTTATACGTAATAATTCCGGCGAAAACTAGTTGATAGCCAGCCGAGATTGGCAATTTGAAATTAAAACTAACAGTAATAGTCTCCACAAAACTTTCTTGCATACTCTTTAATAAAGGTCTTATTCCAGAAAAGGCTTTATCACGTCATTGGCGTACAATAGTTACGGAATATTAACTTTTAACACGAATTTAGCATTTTTACTGAATCTATCCTGTGATCATTGGAGAGTCTTTTGACGTTTAATTCCTGGCATGCTATTAATACTATCTGATAATGGAATTTGTGTTTTAAATGCGTTTTTCCCAACTGATTAATACAAAAATTTGACGGAAAAAAACTTCACTTGTAATCACAGAATCCCATGCCAAATTTGATATATTTGAATCACTTCGGTTTTGAGTTATTGCGTTTTCACATTTCTAAAAATACAGACCGACAGACGATCAACCCCTTGTTGGATTTGTCTCAAAATTTAATTGTCTACATTATAAAAGATAAATCTGTGCACAGAATTTTATCTATCTAGTTATTTTCAGTTTGTAGTTATCGTGTTAAAGTATATTCGGACAGCCGAACTCACGAACTTCCTCTGAGTAGATTTTGCCCAAAATATTTCTAGAGATCTACAAATTTGATCCGTTTAGCACAAAGCGTTTTTGTGTTATCTTTGTCACAGACAGACATTTTCCAAAAATATTCTTTTCGATCTCAGGAAGATCTAAAACTTGGTGATCTTAAAATCTCGAATTCGAATTTTTTGACGACTACAATACTTTCTCTATATTTCGTATACGAGAAAATAAAAATATTTAAAAATGTAAAAACTCATCAAAAGTACTTACCAAGAAAATTATTTCGATTGAAATTTTGTTTATTGTTGTCTTTGTGAATTTTAACGTATGGATAATTTTTGATTTCCCCGAAATCTATTGGATAATTCTTCATTTTTTCTAAATTTATCGGTTGATAATTCATTTCTTGTACATCTGTTGGACGATTTTTCATAGCTCTGAAACCCATCGAAAGATTTTTGATTTTGTCTAAGTTTCTTCGCTGTGTCATTATTGACTTTGGAATTAAAGAGTCATTGTAATTCGATCTGTCATAAGGATTTCCATTTAATTGATGATTTCTTTGGCTTTCATACCCATTCAGGTCATCTCTCTTTGAAAGTGATGAGAACCTTTTGGACTCTTCATAATCATGCTCAAATGATTCTGGATTTTTCATTGCTGGACTATGCAAAGGATAATTTTCTTCTGGATTTTCATCTTCTGATCTATGGTCCATAGACTCATCGGATATATCTTGTGGATGACTGGCGGTAAGTACTGAACCCATTAATGAATTTGAATCTTCTGATAATTTTTTTGAAACCGTATTGGAAGTTTTCCTCGATATTTCCCGTGAAACTTCCTTATTGCCTGATTGTGAATCGATTTCTTGGATCTTTTCTTCTTTTTTGAAAACTTCATGCACAGTCTCTCCAATATGGGAATGTGGCGCCATCTCGTGTTGTGGAGGAATCATGTTTTCTGGATTAACGTTATAATTGTTTGCGGATGCATCTGGAACGTGTTCATTGGTTTCTGGAAAATGGTTCATATATGATTTGTCCATGTCTTCATATGGTAGGTTATTCTCATTTTCTGGAGGAAATAGAACATGTGTTGTATCTAGAAATCCATTACCTGCATTGCTTTCTGGCGGGTTCAAGCTGTCGGAATGGCCATTGGAATATTGCACAGACATATCTGGAAAATGCCCATGAGTCTCTGGATAACTGTTCATCCGTGATTTATCTGTTTCATCAAATTGGTTGTTATTACTAATTTCGACTGGAAACAGGACATGAGGCTTTTCTATAAATCCATTGCCGTTATATGGATTCAAACTTTCTGGATTACCATTAGAGTGTTTAGAATAAGTGCCTGGAACATGGCCATTAATGTCTGGAAAATTGTTTAATTGTGGTTTATACGTTTCGTCAAACTGATTGTTATTTCCATTTTCGACAGGAAATAGAATATGTGGCTTATCTATAAATCTATTGTACTCCGATGGATTCAGATTTTCTGGATTGCCGTTTGAATATTTAAAAGATGCATCTTCAACATACCCATTAATGTCCGAAAAGCCATTTAACGATGGATTATTCATTTCTCCAAACTGGTAGTTACTGTTAATTTCTGGTGGAAATAAAACTCCTGGTTTATCAATAAATTTATTACTTCCTTGAATATCTTCATAATATCCGTTCTGTGAATTGAAAATCAAATTAGTTTTGTCAAATTCTTGGTTATAAGGTTCATATTCGACAAAATTGATATCGTTTCTTGAATCGCTTATTTGTTCAAGAGGAAGAAACCCATTGTAATTTTCGATTCCCGATATTTCTTGAAATGGACTGATTGATGCCACTTTTGCTACTGTAATTTTGTCAGCATCCGAGTGTATTTTCTCAAGTTTATTTCCAAAGGGATCCTTATGTGAAGTTTTCTTAATTACAATATCGAGTTTTTCTTCCTTGTCTTGTTGAACGTCGTTTGTATTTTTCGTTGATTGAGGGTGATCGTGGAAGTCCAATCCTGACGCCATGTTCTTGTGGTGGTTCGCTCTGTGTTTCAAATGTTGAGGTTTTCGATTGCTTGTCTGTGCATTGTCTGGTACCTGTACTTCCAGAACTTGTTGTTCTGCATGAAGAAAAAGAAAAAAGTATACCATAAATAATTACATGGCTATCTTTAAATTTTTAGAAATTCGCTATTGTATCATGTTTAGAATGGATAAGCCGCATAGTAGAAAAGTAGTATAGAGCAAAAAGAGAATCTTTTGGATATATATGGGGGCACTATTAACTGAATAAGACCTATGTAATAAATATTTGCTTCTGAATTCATGTTGAAAGTTATCATGTAACAATTAGTATCAAAATTATCAAGAATAATCGATTTTACCAATTAGGGGAATCCATACTTAATATTAATCCAAGTATTAATCGACTTGCATCAGTATGCGCAATCCACACGCATTTAGTATGGATTGCGTATCGTGCTGTTCTGGTGTTTAAACTATTTGCAAATCACACTCACATTTTTCTTAATCAGAAATCACTCGTTGCAAAAGCATTCCATTACTGTGATTAGTTGAGTTTGCATATTTAGTCTCTTAACTTTTGTATTCACCTATACATTATGTATTATGCATAATACATTTTTGGCACAATATATATTTTTGAAATTTCTGAATAACTGTCACGTCTAAAGGATGGTCATATTTTCAATATACCGTTGGAAATTATTTGCAAATTTCTGTCTAGGCGGAATAGGTAAATGACTAGGACCACTTTAATGAAGGATTGGCAGGCAAGCAGGTCCATTAAAAAATTATTACCTTAGATGCGAAATTTTTAAATACGATCCTCTTGAATTATAAAGTATTAGGACTACTATATGTGTGTACATATTGAATTATAAAACCGATAATTAATATAAGTAATACTTTTTTATTATATATTGGAATATTAACTATAAATTAACTGGTTATATTAGATTGACAGGTCCTGTAAAATAATAAAATTCTGTTATATTTATTCGAAATTCTTTATTTCTTTATAAAGTTTTTTAATAACTGAATTCTCGTATATACAAGTAAGGAAATCATTAACTAATAATTATGGTTAGTTTTCAATATTTTTTTCCATGAGATAATATTTAAAAAAGAAATCCATAAAACACACACACGCACACGCGCGCGAGCACACACACGCACACAAACACACACACTCAAAACACTGCCAAAAAAAAACAAACAACGAAAGTGACCTTGAAATTTATAAATTTCTCACCCCCCCCCCCCTCTTCGCAAAAAATTGGGAATCTATGTACGGGCGTGAATACTTTGCATGGCATTGGTGAACGATAATTGCTAAATAAAGATCGTCAGTATGAATCTAAAATTTTTGTTGAATCTGGCGATAGGATGTATTTTGGACTTTTTTTTTTTTTTGCTGGCCGATTAACATCAGACTTTGACACAAAACTACAGTTGTAGTCGCAGTACAACATCCTGAATTTCATTGATTTATATGTCACTGCGTTTATGAGTTTAATTCTATAAGTTTCAAATTTTATTTTCCTATCTTTTTGAATTTTGTAAATATTGAATTCACTTGTAGTCGAACAGCCAGCCAGCCAGCCAGACTTCCTGTGAATGGATTTGCTCAAAGTTTATCCATAGATTCATAGATTTTGTTCGTAAACCAAATTTTAACCATCTAGTCCAAAACATTTTTGAGTTATCGTGTTCATAGACAGAGAGACAGTCATTATGCTAAAAATATGTTCTTCGGACTCGGGGAGATTTGAAACTTGGAAATTCGTCAAAGTCACAAGTTCGAATTTTCTGACTATAATATTTTCTCTATACTTCGTACACGAGAAAGTAAAAATTACCCAAAATAAATCACAAACACGTTGCTTAAATTAAAAATGTGTTAAAATAGAAAAAATAAATTGGCCAATTAATTAAAAGAATTTTTCCATATGTGAATAAGAATATCCATCTCTTATTAAAATTAGTTAATATTTTCTCTCCGCTCATTTCGATTTCCATTTCTAAAATTATTTGTATTTAAGCATAATATCAGTAGGTAGCAAAAGTAATTTATCATGTAATTTTAGTCAACAAATTTTGCATTTCCTCATCTTTTGTAATAGCTTGACATGATAATTTAAATTATATACTACAGTCGCTCACTGTATTGCTATTATTTTCAAACAAAAAGTGTTTCATAATTTATTTCAGATTATAAGTTGGCTATAATAAGATTTAACTACCTTTTAGTTTTTATCGAGCTATTATAAACATAACCTGGAATTTTTTTAGTGACTTTCTGAGCTATCGAAGTTTTTATTGGCATAAGTTCTTTTTATTTCCTCGCATATGACGTGTACAAAGATAAAGTTATGAAATTGTCGGGGAAAAAAAATGGAACTCGAGATCTTGACGAATCTCCAGTTTCAAACTTCCCCATATTCGGAAAAAGCATTTTTGGAACTAACTAATTCAAAAGATCTTTGAGCTAGAAGGATAAAATTTGAAATATAGTCTTTGTACCAAACTTATAGATTTTTATTAAATTTGAGTAAAATTCAGTCAAAATTCAGTCTGTCTGTCTCTTTCTTCTGTTCATGCGCAAATGAACACGATAATTTTCAAATGCAAAGAACTAAGTCACAGCAGTTTTAACATCTAAACTATAGATCCGCATCAAAGTTTGAACCAAACCCATAGAGGAGAGGACCGTCTTTCAGTCTATGCATTTTCATCAATGCAAATGTGATAATTTAAAAACGCAGCAAACTTCATTGATGAAATTTTGTGTGTGATCTTGTTAATGCAGTTCTGCGTCAAATTTTAGTTTTAATCAGTTGACAAATGGCCCCAGAATGCAAATTCGGTTTTCCTTAATCTACTAAGAAGCACAAAATGCTAATGTAAAGGAATCTGAAAACTGAAATTTGAGCACTCATGGCGTTCACAACCTACCAAAAGTCGATCTTTTTTTTTTTTTTTTTCAATTTTTGTTATTTTGGTTTGAGATTTTTGAAGCCACAAAATGCATGGGCAGAAAATTGACGATTTATGTCTTTTAGGGTTATTAGAAAATAATAAGGAAAATTATCACATATGGCGACTTATCACCAACATAAAGTTTCAACTTGGCACCAATGTCCGCTATGCATGTGCTCCTTCTATGTTCCCAGTTTGTCAAAGAAAGACAGATCCTAAGACTGGCTGTCTAGGACATTAATATAAATTGGCATCCAGATTTTCACCAACTTATTTCCACCAGAAGTGCTTTCGAAAATTTCTGTAAATTTATTGTTGACATCTGTAATCTTTCATGACTGTTAAATGTTTTTTTTTTCTTTATGTAATGTGTTACATACTTACTTCTGTAAGCCCCTTGTGGTGCATGGGGTTTTTATAAATGTTTCAATAAAAAAAATGTCTGCCATGCACCCGATTCCTGTCCGTCCAATAAAAAATGGGGTCATAAGAAGTTATTGCCCTAAGAAGCACAAAGAAGAAAATGGGAATGGACCCACCCGAAATATCAAAAGTTATATATATGTGTGTGTGTGTATTAAATTTTTAATTTTTCTAGCTGGTAAAAAAAAAGGGTTGGAACTCAAACGATTATGAGATGGGAAGAAAAAAAAAAAGACCTATCGTTTTCGAAATAACGACGCATGCGTAATCTGATAGTCACGTGACTGCTTAAAACAGATTTAAACTGACGAAAACTTGAAATTTGCGTTAGAAGATTTAATTTTAATTTTTCTTCTTTTGTGGATGGGAAGGATGGCAACAGTTTTATTGAGTATGCGAGAAAGGTTCATGAAGATTACTCTCTCTGATTTATAATAAGTACTAATTTATTTAAGTTAATGAAAGATGCTGCAAAAATAAAATTGATTTTTGAGTAATTCCCATTCAATATCTAATATGGATAAAGACTTTAATTTTTGCCAGTTATGTTATCTATAAAAATAAGCAATCCTTACTGTAGACCAGAACACTTCTTTTGTCTTGGTGGTGTTTGTCATTCAGAAGATTTTCCAATTCAGGAATAACATTCCTTCTCTGTCTCTGAATCAGCTGATCCGTTCTATTTGCCTTCAGAATTTGGTCTGCATCTGATGTCCAAGTGATGGAATACGAATTCTCATCCTCTGAATGATCACTCTGCATATTATCAGTTGCTTTTGTTTCTAAATAATGTCACCAAAAATGTCATATTTAAAAATGGAAGATAAATGAAAATCGTTTGCAACTTTGTGCTTAAAAATATCAGTTGTACTTGGTGCATCTATGACTTTAAAGCCTACTCGTATTAAATTATTTTTATAAATAAATAAATCGTTCATAAAATGTTTTGAAATTTGAATGCACTTCTTTTGTCTGTTTTCTTTACTATGTACCTGTTTCTATTAAAATGTATAATTCAATTATTTTATGGAATTTCTAATTATTTATTAAAAAATCTAGGTATATCAAGAAATAACATAATTTTCTATGAAATAATGGAATTTTTACTGTAACAATTAAATTAATTCATGGACATCACTATATTCTCCAACAATATTTCTCTAATACATTTGAGGAGCTATTTCCTACAAGTGAATGTGTTCATTTTTTTTTCTTTCTGAAATGTGGATTTTTATAATTTTGGAAAATCTTAGAAATTGACCATGCAATGTGCAGTCTCATTTTGCTAGAAAACTTAGCTACTATTAGTTTGTGTGGAGCTCTCGAAAATGTTTTTTTTTTTTTTTTTTTTTTTTTTTGCAGAACTAAATGTGTATATTTTTAAAAAAAATTAATCATTTTACAATATATTTTAAGCAAAGATGAATATATCTATTATTTCATTATATATAATATGACTTATTTTTATTGTAGCTTAACATATCAATGCAGCTTTCAAAAGGTTTCAAAATATTGAACAATCCGTTCTACTTAATCTTTCCACTCATTCCAAGTTTTCCCCCACCCCACCCCAAGTTTTTCAATAATCTTTTATGGCAGACGATAAAAGGCGGCGCTTCTTTTGCATCGCACCATTCCGAAGCGCGTGTGCGGGGAAAGTTATTCATTATTCAAAATTTTTTATGTAAAAAAAATCAAATCCTTTGAAATTTTCTTCAAAATTAAAAGTTTTTGACATCTTTATTAGTTAGAATCATTTGTTAAATCCTATTTAACAATCTTTACAGCTGAGATTCTCATCATTCTCATTTTGTTCATTGATTATATTAATGTGTTGGAGGATTTCATCTTTGTTCGAATTCAGTATTTTATTCATCAATATATTAAAATAGAATGGACAGCTTGATACGCTTCCTTAATATTACCAAAGTTGGATTATTTGAGGACGATGTTTTCGCGAAACGTAATCCTATCAATTTTTTATTGTAATTCTTAAAATTGTTTCTTGCCATTTCTCGTAGTCACTCAAGATGGCGGGCTTGTGCCATGCTTATGGAAAGTGGCAGATTTTTGTCGTGCTTGGCGAGAAACTGAAACTAATCTTAAATCCCATCGATGGAACGCAACTTCAATGATTAAAATTGTGGCTTAAGAAAGCGGAAATACCTTTCAACATTAAGAATCAATAAAAATTCGCGATGTGTTTTAGTTTGACTGACTAAACCCACTTTTGTAGATAGACTCTATAGATTCGCCTGCACCATTATCACCAAAAAATGCAAACCTTCGCTAATCGAAGTAATTTGAAAATTTCCAAATAATTCCATTCGCTTGGCACAATCTAAATATCGCCAAATAAACCCGGAAATACATATTGGTATCTTCTAAATAAAGGAACTTTGCAATTTTCGGCGTAATCTGGGAATCGCGAAGTAAACTCGGGGGGAGGGGGGGGGGCATAAAAACAAAGGCTATTTTTGGAATGGGAAATTTTTATTAAAAACTATATGAATTTAATGCCAAAATTTGTACAGATTTTCAAATTCAAGTGGTAAAGGACATGTCTATTTTGTTAATTTAATTAATAGTGGAATCGCAATTTGAAAGAATGAACAACGACCAAAAAATCTAATAGAATGATAAATAGATTTCACTTTCACTAAGGCTTAGACAAAATAGCACTTGCTTTTCGTTTTCTTTTTTAAAAATGTGTAATAATCAGAAATAATATTTCCTACCTTTTCCATTTTCTTTTGCCAAATTTCCAGCTACTATTTTACCATGCAAAATACTGAAGTAAATAGCAAGTATTAGCAGGAGCTCAAAAGTGGAAGGATTCATGTCATATTGTAAGAGTAAAGGGAATCTTCGTATAACATCAAGTTCCTAAATTTCCTCTATTAGATAAACAGATTAAAATCCTAACTGCTTCAACAACAGATGGGGAGCAACAAAGAAAAACGACTTTAGTTATAATGAAAATAATAGGAAAAGTTTATTTCTATCAAATTATTTCAATAAAGCATTGTTCTTATTTATTGTTCAACCTGATATCTCTATCTCTATTAATAATATAGATGGATGTGTGTGCATGTGTATATCTGTGTGTGTTCTGGCGTTCTAAAGGTTAGTCCGCTTGACCTACAATTACCAAATTTGGCAAATATATACTACGGAGGGGAATGCGCACCTCGGTGAGATCTTTTTGAAATTTATTTTAATTAATAAAATATTAAGTGAAATTTTGAAGTTTTTCCTCGATAATTTCAAAAAATAATATTGCTCAAAAATGAATTTTACACCTTTTTAAATCTAAAAAAAAAATTAACAAATCTTTTGAATGATATCAATTTATTAGTCGATCGAATTTTTTTTTTTTTGAGTTTTGGCAATTTCTTAAAAGATATTTTTTACCTAATTTCCAAAAATATAATACATTGTTGCTTGCCTTGAAATTAAAACCGTTATCATTGTTTCATCAAATATTTATTTAATCGCGTGATCTTCCTTCATTGTTGAAATCTAAGGAAGAAGGATTCTGTTTAATGTCTTCAAAATTTAAAAGATGAATAAAAAAGTGAAATTATAATTCCGCGAAATTCAGAAGATAGATGAATGGATAACAATGCTGTCTACATTAAAAAGATTTTAAAGAAGATAATTAAAAAATACCACTCATTTATGGCAGACATTTAGGCAGAATCATGGACATGAAGTTATATCTAAAGGATTTATCTGAAATTATGATTCCGGCATGGTGGTTGATTCTCGCCACTCAGATGGGTACAGAAATGACGTGGATTGGACTACTCCCTACCGATAACAGGACGTGCTTCCCTGTCGCGGTGGTCTGGTCATCCAAATTTATCCGTGTGCCTCAGAGTGGGTCGGAATAGTCAATGTGTGATTATAGTCCTTGTCAAGAAAGAATTACATTCTTTTAAGTAAAGATGCTTTGTGAAATAAAATAAACAATGATAAATTTAATTTAAATCTTCGTACATTAGTTTAAACAATCGGTGCAATGCCAAAATTTACCATAGTTTATCTCTCGCTATAAGGAAGTCATGTTATTGAGAGGAACCGAGAAAGAAATGGTTGTTACAGAAAGGACGAACAGAAGTTCTCAAAAGGTGACATGATGGAAAGGATCCTAATGTCCTTTCTATATTTTTACATTATCATTTGTTTTTGTAGCTTGTATTTCTTTTCAATGAATATTTAAGATAAAGAAGAACAATTCTTTATTATTTAACCAGCCGTTTATAGAGACCAGCTGGTTTTACTTAGAATACAAGCTGTGTTTACTTATGCAATTGAATCTCTTATATGTGGTGTTCAAGATTCCCCAACTAATAATTAAATATTACTTTTGAGAGCTGTCAAGGCTTGTGTTATCTTAGTAGCTTTAGATATGTTTTGTTAATTATATATATGAAACACAACTAATCGTGTCGAATCCCATGACATCATAGAGCTCTTAAAACGACATTATCCGTTTATTTATATTTATATTCTAACTTCCGCGTATGTGAACTTTCTTTTCTTATTCCTCAGTAATCACCATTATGGCCATGATACCATTACACTGTTTGACATTTAAAACTGTTATTTTACCTTTTTATATTCTTTGTTGATTGTGTACACGAAGCTTTCTAATGGAGACATTTCTATAAAAATAGTGGTATTAAAAATATAAATATCTTATTAATCTAATTTAGATCTTCTAAATTTCGCGATATAATAAATCCACTTTATTTTTATTTATCTTGTAAATTACACAGATATTAAACGGAATCCTTCGTCCTTAGTTTTCAATAATGAAGGAAGATCAAGCGATTAAATGTTTGATAAAACAATGAAAACGGTTTGAATTTCAAGTTAACAATTATAATTTATAGTTAGAAAAATATTTTTGAGAAATTGCTAAAATTGCGCTACTATTAAATTGGTATCATTAAATAAGCAATTTTCTTAAATTTTGAAATGGCACAAAATTTATTTTTCTGCAATATTATAATCAAAAAAAAATTCTTAAATTTTTGAAACGGTGTAAAATTTATTTTTGTATTGTGATATTTTCAGTGTAAAATTTATTTGGTTGAACCGGAGTTTAACCCCCTTCTTCGCCAAATTACGATAACGCGCCAAAGCTGGCAAACTTATTATCTTTCGTCTTCATTATGCGCTATAAATTGGACATTGCTCCCTCGTTAAATATCAATCAAAAATATTATGAATATCGCCATGTCAGATGAGTGCGCCAATTGTGGCAACCATTCTTCTGTATAGATTCTGTTCTTTATGATTCTTGTTCGTCTCGTTGTGTGGTTGGCGTTCTATGATGAGCGTTCTGTCATTAAGAGTATGGAACTGTTAAATAAATATTGCCGATTACAAATTAGTTTCATCATTTAAAAAACGAACCAGCACTCGTCGGAACTTTATAGAAAAAGTAATGCATACAGTCCCTTTAGTAATCTACATTTAATATTCTACAATAAGAAATTCATTAATTTTTGCTAATAATTAAGGAAATTATTTAAATGGATCAAAATGCCCCCGTCGCAAAAAAGTGGAATAATAATAATAATTTTTAAAAAACATGGAAATGTGTGATGCAACCTAATGTGTAAAGTGTCAAAAAATGATTCGCATAAAAACACCAAAATTTTTATTTCACAAGTTCAAACAATATTTAGTATTGAAGAGTTTCCTATGCCACATGTAGTCCAGCTCCATATTAATATAAATGCAAGAGTAACATTCAAATATGGATGCAGACAAGGCTTAACTACAGATATATAACATATTACATCAGGGGGTGTCAACTCTGACGTTCTTTCAGGTTCGATTTGTTCGGAGACTCGGATCAGATCCTCTCTGAATCTTTCGTCTATTTTAAATGCCATAAAACAAGACAAATGCATGTCATAAAACATAACAAAAATATATGTCACGTGATCAAATTTGTAACTTTTTTTTCTTCTCAAAATTAGTTAATGAATGTAATTTTCAATCAGATAATTAATTAACTAAAGTATAATTAAGTTTATTTACAAATAACTTAGTTTATAAAGTTATATGTAAAATAAAATGTTATTTAGTACAAAAATATAAATTTTGATCATAAATAAATTAAAAATGCTCTTTCTAATTTAAATGAACCTTTCAATATAGCTTTACAAATAATAAAACTTATACGCATGTATTTGCAGTAAAAGAAACAGCATAAATTACTATGAAACAAAATATTTTTTTGTGTTAAAATTGTTAATTAATGATATTTTGCCATCACAAATTCTTAAAACAATTTTTTTTAAAAACAGATATTAAATAATTCTCTCTTTATTCAATCAACTAGAATATCCATTGGAATCAATTTAAAAAAAAGGTTTATAATTTTATTAAAAGTATTTTAATATTTATGAAGTTTGCATTACCTCAAATACAGCAATAACACAAACCTTTTAAGTTCTTATTTATGAAAAAATATATTAAATCAAAATTAAAATAAGCAATAAAAATTAAAAGAAATTTAGAATGATTCATTAATAAAAATGCATAAAACGTTTATAAAATTTTAATTAAATCATAAATAAAATATGTCATAAATTTTTATATTCACCATAAGAAATTAATGCATTAATTATCTACTTTTAAATAAATAACATTTTTTTAGATAATCTGCGAAATCTCTTAGTCTCTCTCTTAGTTTAATAGAAGTAACTATATTTCAAGCACTTTCCTTTAAAAGCAAGCATAAGTTCTCTCATAAGACCTTTTACTCATTATAAACTCTATAAAATAGTATTTCTTTTTCAAAATTTTGGTTCTCGTTTAAGAACCAATGAACTCTGCTGTCTGTTGTTTTCAAACAGACGGCCATAACAATCAGCAAAGTGAAACATAAATATTACAGTGAGTTGACAAACCCCCATTAAACAACAACAAGCAAGCGCTAGAATAACAGACTGTAAAGCATAAATTGACAATTTAACAATTATTTCGGATGAGATGATGGTTATATATATATAATATATGTATATATTTATTTATATATATTCTTATATTTCAATACTTTGCGGACCAGTTTAGCATACACATAAAGGTGATGATTAAAAAAATACATTGTAATGCATTGTATATATGTAGTGTCACATAATAATAGCTACAATCTTTCACAGTATATCTTTTGGTTTTTTTTTTTTTCACACAACAAACACAGTATATTACATCTGTCAATAACACCATACCGCTCCAGAAACTAAAATCTTAAAAACTCCCGCAACAGAAAATAAAAAGAAAAGAAAAGAAATGTTTAAATCACATTCAAAGCTCATCAGCTGCTATACATATAAAGGACTAGATAAGTTGCTTCAATAAAATTCATTAAAAATTAGCTCTTCGCTGAGCTAAAACAGAGTCAACATATTTTGTACGGACTGAACAACTTTAACAAAATTTGCATCTCATTATAGGTGACCACAGCAAAATTCAAAGAAAAAAAAAGTTCATACTTTATAAACAGAGTCTTTGCTACGTTTCCAAAATTGCACATTTTTCCATCTCCTATTTTTATATATAATATAGCATTTAAAGACATGCTATCATTTTAATTTAAAGTACAAGCTAATTCATGATCCATTTTAATTTTAAGTTAGATTGTTCAAATTTATTATCTTTAAGAATATGCTTAGCTCTTTTTGAAATTTTATAATTCTGTGCATCGTCTTTCAAAATAACAAAGAATAAATAATTCGAGGAAATTTCAAAATGCACAAATACAAAAGATTCATGAGTACATTTTTCTTTAAAAGTGAAAAGATTTCTTTATTACTATTTTCTGGCACAATTATTAAAAATATTATGATATTTTTAAGTTTATATTTTGACAAGTTTTTTTTTAAATCATCAAATTTTTACTAATTTTTTTCCCAAGATCATCTTACAATTTTTTTTTCAGGAGGTAACTTCGAATTTTTAAATAAGTCAACAAATAAGAGATAAGTCAACAGAAAAAAAAAAAGCATTTCAAATCAGTCAACAGGTAATCTATAAATTAAACAAACATTCTAATTTATCATTTTGAAAAAAAAAGTTAAATTAGAATATGCGATATACTTCGAATAAAAATTCAAATGCGAGAGTAATTCATAGAATACCGCTGGATTTTATAATGAAAACAAAATATATTTAATTCATATAATGATCAGACATTAATTTTGTGTTATTTATCAAGAATACTATTTATTTCTTGTTTCATTTTAAATGAAACGAAAATTTTCCATTTTAAGTGAGATGCGATTTTGTATTATTTATTCAGGACAACATTTTTTATTATTTTAATTTAAACGGAATATTGTATTTTCAAATTTGCAATAAATGTAACAGATTTTGCGTAATTTACTAAAACACCGTTTTTTATTATTTCAATTTAAATAGCAAACGATATTTTTCAAATCTGGATTGATATGATTCTGTGTTGAGAATAGCATTTTTTATTATTTTAATTTAAATAGCAAACAATATTTCCGAAATCATATTAATTAATACACGATTTTGTGTTGAAAATCGCATTTTTTTATTCTAATTTAAATGGCATATGATAATTTTATTTTAGACTCAAATGATATATAGTTTGTTTCGAATAATAACAAACTTTTTCAAAGTGAAAATCTTTATATTTGAGATTTAAGGTAAGTAAAAAAAAAAAAAAAACATAAATATATGCATCTATAATAAAACTGACATAAAAGAGAATCATTAGATTCTTTCTGGAAATTGCAACATTTCAAATTGTATTCACAACTAAATAATTTCGAACTCGAGAAATAAATTAACGTAAAAAAAATCAGTGAATGTGAAAATATGACATAAAACAATTTATATGCCACTGAATTGAGATGCAAATAGTTAAAATAATATATATATATATAAAAACTAAAGCACATTTCAAAGTAGGAAACTTAACTGCTATATACAAAGCTATTAATAGGATATTAGGATGAAATTTTACAAAGAAAGATGAAACTAAAATGTACATAAATGATGAAATGTAGTATCTTGAAATGTGTGTAGCAATCAACGTTCTCACATCAATGTCCAGCCGGCTACAAGCTGTAGATAAAATGGTAACTTTGTAGACCACCATGAAAGTGCAGGTCTGTACGTCGGTCATACTAGTATAAAGAAAACGAAACTTATGCAAGTCATAAATGCAAATGTACATACAGCATCTCATAGATCAAATCTAAGAAGGTTAATTCAGAATTTTAGTCTTCAGATGCAAATAAGAAATTTTACATCGATATTGGACCCACGAGTCAAGAAATTGTGGAAAAACGTAAAAGAAAAAAAAAAGTTTTTTTTTTCCTGTATACATCTGTACAGAAAAAAGAATCCATAAAGGGAAACGACTTTTGTTAAAAATGAAAATAATAATAATCTAATAATCTTTGAAATTGCATGTATCCAATGACAATTTTTAAATTGCACGAAGAATAGTAAAAGTGTAGTATTCGTTTTTTTTTCTCCCATACATAATAAATTTACCACCAAAACAACTCAATAAACATATAAAATATGCCATAAATTCTCAACAGTGACATTTTAACAGTGAAAAATTGCTTAAAACAGAAATACTACATCAAACGAGAGAAAAAGTTCCCACTAATAAGATAAAGAATGTGATATGAGTCATTTTTTTCCAATATAAACCACGGCTTTTTTTTTCTAACCCAAGTTATTCTCTGTAATCTTTACACAGAGTGAGAGAATATTTGCAGCATTTGTTAATCCTTTTTAAATTTTCTTCTTCTTTCTTTCTTTTTTTTTTGTCTTCGATTTAGATCTCTAAAGTTGTGGCAAAGCCTCTTCTTTCTATGGACAATTGCATAAGAATATGGTGATGCTAGTGCCACAAAGACAAGAAAAAACAAATAGTATTTTGTGCGAAACAACTGGCATCTTTGTCCAGGATGCGACTCCATCCGGTGGAAAAGTTTGCTCTCTTTCTCTCTTCACTTGTCCTGATCTTCTTCCATGGGCTCCTCGATTTCGTCCTCTTTTTCATCAGGACTTCTGAAAAATAGAACAGAAATGTTAGGCCAGTTAATATTTTTGGAAACTCATATATATATATATAAAATCTGAGATTCATAGACGAAAAAATCAAACAATGTTAATGAGAGAATAGGAGTAAATATTGACTTAAAAAATGTCGCTATTTTATACACATTGTAATGTTTGTTTTTTTATTGTGCCAGATTTGTAAATTGCTTCACGCAACATGCAAGGTGAGGGAAAAAACGTCTAGAACGTATTACAGGGCAGATAATTTAACTTAAATCTATCAAATCTTTCATCTAGTTACTTCTTGGACAGTAGGTGCTTTCTATAAATGGGGTTTTCAAGCATTTAATTACAATTTAAAATAAAAATAATAGAAATTTTATCATTTCCCTCGAAAGCTTTGGACTCTATTATCATATAAAAACCATTTTTATAACACTCAAAATTTGGAAAATAAAAAATATACAAAATCAGTCTAGATAATCTCTACCTAATTATTGTTTTATTGTATCAATTTAATAAGAAAGATAACACATCAATTTAGATAAAAAGAAATAAAGATTTACAAGTCAATCTATCTAAGAAGTAGAGATTTACAAGCCAGTCTAGCTAAGAACTAAAGATTTGCAAGTCAATCTAGCAAAGAAAAAAAGATTTACAAGTCTGATTAGCAAAGCAGTAAAAATTTACGTCAATATAAATTTAAAAAACAACAAAATCATGTAAAACATCAACATAATCAATCCTACAACATTAACATAAAAATATTTCGGAAAAGAGGTTTAGATCTCACTTAATTCTTTTTCTTCCAGCGAACCACAAATGTAGGCCAGTTTCCTACGAAACGCAGTTTCATAAAGTGGCACTATATCAAACTTCTATCTTGGGAGTTCTACTAATGTTTAAACCAATAAAAGATTCTACACTTCCCATTTATCCCGATCCTTTGTCTCAAAGCCAAAATTAGATTTCTTGGAGCAAGTGAGATTTAAATTACTAACATGAACACTGGGCAGTCTTTAAAAACTAAATTAGATAGACTACATTCAACAAAAAGAAGCCAATTTTTCAAAATTAATTCTAATAAAGATTTTTTTCTTAAAATTTTTATATGAATGATTTACTAATAAAAAAAATCAGAAAAATGCAGAGTACTTAATTCAAAGAGCGGGAAACTACTTTATTTCAAAGTAGGACCAAAAATTGGGACCATCGCGGCTAATTGAAAGCGCCAATAAAATTCCACTCTCATTTTAAATTATTAGTAAGAGTTCAAATTATTTTAATTAATATGTTACCGAATATATCAGAAAGAAGACAACAAATACAGAGACAAACATGGCTTGACACAATTAAAATTCTATTGATTTATATCGAAAAATTCCAAATGGAAACAGGACATGCTACCAATAACAAAAGTAGATGAACAATAATATCTACAAAATATGCACAGAGAGATAAATATATGTATGAATTCTTTAAAATTTCTACATGCGCTCAATCGGAGCAGGCCAATTTCACTTAATGGCTAACACCGATAGTTTTGAAAATCAAATTACTACTTTATTCAAACTACTACTATAATTAAGTTAATTTTATCTTCAACTAAATCAATTTTTTAAAATTTTATTCTACTTTTTATATTTTTACTTTTTTGAATTTAAGTTAAAATTTCTAAAATGACGGAATATAGCGCTATTAGATCAAATCCAAACATTCGGCCAACTTTATCCTCTAAGTGAAGGCCAAATTATCAAACAGGCAGTGGGACCCATAACTTTGGAGGGGGGATGCTGAAGCCTCGAAATTTCTTTTGGCAATTTCAGATTAAATTTCTGTACTTTCACTGAATTTACAAAATTTATTGAATTTACTCGGTCTTCTTCAAATTAAAAATAAGTACAATTTAAATTTCTGATTACTTTTCAACATTCCTAATTAATTTTTTTTGCAAGTTTTGTATTAAATTACTTTATAATTCAAAAAAGTTGCTGCTTTATAATTGAAAATACCCAATTTTATAATTAAATAATATTTAGATTGTGTTAAATCTTTGTTTTATCTCTTTTACTATCCCCTATAAAATTAATTTTAATTTTGCATTTTTTATATTCGATATACTGAAATCAAGTTTCTTGGAAGTGATTTAGTAATCCATTTTTAAATGTTTTGCTCTTCAGCTTTCCGAAATTCGGTACTTGTTCATTTTTATGGCCCCAGATTTACTTGGTGACTTTCAGATTACTTCAAAGTAGCCAAATTTCATGATATATAAGATGCCAAGACGACTGCATTTCCGAGTTTACTTGGCAATTTTGATATGATTAAGTCCAGAAAGCCAAAATAATGGATTTACTTGGATATTTTCAGATTAAAAGTCAAGACGTCAAGGTGGCGACCAACATTTTTCGGCGATAAATCATGAGAACTGTAAAAAATAAACAAGTACCGAAAGATCTCATTCAATTAGTGGCACATCTAACATTTTTAATTACATAATTCTATTTTTTTTTAAAGGAATATTCTTTTACTTCGAGGAAGAATCGATACCTGGAATTCTCCAGGGTAATTCAGTACCTTAATAGTACGGTGTAGTTTCATTTCTGTAAACAAAGACCTAAAATGGAAACAAGACAACAAATAGAATGTGTTCAATTAAACTCTACTAACTGGATGTGACCGTGAGGTACTGCCATTGATAAAGATGCGAGAGCTGTGACAGTCTCTACCTCTTCCTTCTCCTTCTGCTGAGCCTCCACGGCGGAGTAACCAATTGTGTGCGCCCACCGCTTGATGCACGGCCAGTGGGTGGCTGCAAGAAGAAATATTATCATAAATACCTTCAACATTTCGATTACCCATAGTACTCTTAGCGTTCCGTTCAACTGTACTTGTGTATTAACCGCATGCCATTGGCGAGTTCAAGCTTCACCTCATGCCATTGGCGAACTTTTGACTTCCAATGCCATTAGCGAACTTTTGACTTCCAATGCCATTAGCGAATTTCAGGCTTAGCCACATATGTTATTGGCGAGCATAATCCACAAACTAACATGGCATCTTTGGCGATTAATCTCTGATTGCAATAAACATGTCATCTTTGACGAATAATCTCTGGCATATGGTTAATTCACAAGTACAAGTTCAATTTATTCAATTTGTCTATTATTAGCATATTTTTTGTTGAAATCTGTTTTCATGCAGCTCTTCATTTTGCCAAGAAAACATAATCCATAAACTAACATTAAAGCTTTGGCAATTTTTTTTCGGATCTTAATCGTTGGTTGCAATTAACGTAACTTCTTTGGCAATAGTTGATATAGTTAGTATGTGGTTAATACACAAATACCAGTCTATTATCAGCAAATTTTCAGCTTACATCTACTTTACTATGCCCTTTCACATCATTAAGGATTCCAAAGATGCAAAGTCGTCCTGTAGTGAATGCCTATCACAAATCATATATACCTGTCATAAATCATATATGCCTGTCATAAATCATATACATCTATCATGAATCATATAATTAATATCAGATATCTGTAAACTATAGGCTCCGTCGAGGCTGTGTGTGACGTAATTGCCGCGCCGCTCATCATCCGGGTATGCTTCTAAAAACGCTATTATCTCTCCTCTTCGGAATGCTCTCACGCACTGCCTCGGTGAAGTTCGTAGCAAAAATCAAATTTTTAATTTCTTAGTTAAAATATAAATAAAATTATTTTTCTAAAATAATTGGAGTCACAACAAACACACGCAACTCTAATTACGACAGTCCGAAGATAAAAATCAAGATAGTTGATATAGTAAACAATACTGTGGAAATTAGTCAAAATTTCCTCTCATAATTTAAAAAGTCATTGCCTATAGTAGATTGTATAATTGTCTAACAGTAAAAGTAATATGTAGTGTTTTAAAGTAAATTAAACACTACAAATCAGCCAAAAAATTCAATCGCTAACAAAACTATAAAACAGAGCAGTAGTAAATATTTAAACGTATTTTCAAAACATTTTCGGAAATTTCTAACCTTGAACAGCGATGGTTTTCTGAAGTACTTCAAGTGCCGATTGGCAGGGTTTCCTTTGCATTTCCTCCTCTTTGATTGGAGTGCACTCTTCCCCGAGCAAAGCCTTCACACACTCCTGGGAGCAATCACAAATAGCTGGAAGATCGTAGCTGCGGCGAAGAAATAAAAAGAAAATAAGAACACTAAAAGGCATTTAATATATTAAAAGATTAAAATAAATTCAATAAAAAAAAGTTTTTAAAAACATCGTTCATTAAAAAGTAAAATGATTTTTTTTAAATTATTCTCCCATTTTCAGTCTTTAATTTTTAATTCTTTACTATACATATTACGGCATATCAATAATTTTTTTCTCGAATGTATCACCAGGTAGAGCCACATATGGAATTAAATTTATTTAAATTTATCGCTTAATTTATAATTAAATATTATAACAATAGATTAGTATATTACCATCCACACCAGAAAAGCGCTCAAAATTTGAAAACTCTAATACATAAGGAAGGAATCGAAAAGTTGACTATAAAATTCCATCTTAACGAACATGAAACAAGTCAAATTAAATAGAAGTGTGTAACAATAATAAGAAGAGATTCCACAGAAAAGGTCTTATTGATAAATTTTACGCCGTTCTAATAATTAATAATAAAATTACGTTTTTTAGAGCTATATATCTGATCATGGTAAAATCAATTATCATTTATAAAATTGATTTCTGGGTCAATATTTATATATATTTTTAATATCTTGTACTTTTTAGATATAAAAGTAGGTTATTTTAAAATTAAAACCATCGATTGATAACACAAAAACCGAGCAACATGAGATTCTTACCCTCCTTCCAATGCTAAAACTACTTTTCCTTTGGCAAAATGCATCAACTGTTGTGTCATGAATCCAAAACCTGAAAGAAAAGATCAATTATATTTCATATACGTCAATAGTTTTATATTGAATTATTTAAACAAATTATTGAATAATTTAAAATATTAATTGTTTTATTAAAAGATTTTATTTAAATAATTCTATTGCATCACAACAAAACTAAAGTAAACAGATTTTTTGCCAAATTATTCAATATCCAATTGAAATCTTAAAAACCAATATGGACCAAGCAATGATTTTTGCCAAAATGAGTTATCGTATTTTGTCCAACGAAAATTTCACCGACGAATTACTAATCCTTCACTATTTATTAAGTACTAAAATTACAATAATATTTCAGTTTAAAAACACTTTCTTTTCCTGCTAAATGGCTCTTAAGCTAAAACAAAGAGTTTTTAAAAAATCGAATCTTACAAGCAGGTGAAATTCTGTAACCGCCAAGAGGGGCAGGATGACCACAAGCTGCATCGAAACCTGCAGCTACTAAGATGATTTCGGGATCAAAGTCGCGTATGATTGGTATGACAAGAGATCTAATCAAAAACAAAAGAAACAATATTAAGTACATTGCCATTTAAATGTTTTAAATACAATCAATAGGAAGGTGGTAAATTAGATATTTTTTTGTGTTGTATTCATAGAGTTTCATAACTTATTTTACCTAAAAGCAGCCATATATTCTGCATCTCCTAAAGGAGGATTTAAACTACTGGACCAAGCTATGTTGATGTTGAATCCAATGCCATCATCAGTTCCAACCTACAAAAGAGAAAATGAAAAATAAAACTGATTCATTCATCGATAATTAAGTTTAAGTTTGGTAAATAGGTTGCAGAGTCGATTTTTATTGAAAAATATCAAATATCTCTTCATTCAATATTTTTTGTATGGTTATAAAACAGTTTCAACTATTTCAACAATCTTTGATAAATTACATTCATATTTATAATTGCATAACTTATTTTATCATATTTTAAATCTTTAAACAATATTTCCTCTGATTTTTAATTTTTTTTGTAAAATTTTTTTAAGAAAAATATTAATTAAAATCTAACAATTTTTTTAAAAAAATTAAATTTGATATAATAACTTCCAAGTAAATTTTGCAGTTCCTACACTACAGAATAAACAATTTGTTAATTAAAAAATATTTTACAAATATTTTAAAGCTTTATAAAGAAAAAAAAATGAAAAATATGAGCCATGCTCCACTATTTAAAGATTGGATAGAAATATAAGTTATTTCTTAGATCAGGAATTATGTAATATATTTCTTATGTTATATGTAAAATGTTGAGCAATACATACCATAAACTTTTAAAATTAGAAGGTTTTATACTTATTTATTAGCCAAAAGAATCATATTTCTTCCAGTTTACAAAACACTTTTCGCTTTCAACTGATATATATTTTTTTATTTTTTAAAATGTTTTTAAAAATTTATTTTATGCAAAAATTCCAAAATATAAATAATTTATAACATTAAAAAAATCCTTGAACACAGTCATCTATCTAAATAGTAATAATCTAAATAAAAACAATATTATTAAAAATAAACTGTTATAAAAACGAAGCTGAATGAAATGACATGACAATACAGAAGCCATAATCGCACACTATATATACAGCTTAAAATACATTTAAATAATTACAAAATAATCATCGGGTTTAAACTCTATATTTAAACTCTTTTTTGCACCCATGGAAATAAAAAATATCTCTTAACATTTCAGTTTTGCTCCCAAATAATTTATGTTCTACCACGTCATTATTATTTTTTTTTTTACTGAAACGACATATTTATGGGATAGTTAATTTACACTCATGTATTGAGGCATGACGTAACTGACTAGTGCTTTATTGTCATCAAGGTATGTAGTAATACGGTTACAGACATTAGTGGCGATGTAAAATCTTCCAAAGAGATGACTATGGAACATTCAACTCGAAATTGGCGTGATATTTCGATATCTGCATAACAAAAGTGACAAATTTTATTTCTGTTCATATGCTTCATTCAGTAAAACACCTGATCTTCATATTTATACAATCAAACAAATTTCAGAATGGTTTAGGAGTTAACCAGCTAATTATACTCAATATCTCCCCCTTTGAACTTATTATGTTAGAAGCATATTTTAAAACATAAAAGACCACCTGCTTTTCAGTTGCCATTCTTAGACATGCGATGTCAAAATCAAACATTCTCATTTTTTTTTACTGGTTAACTAGCTGATCCCCCACACGGCACCTGCCTTCTATTTTCTCTCCGGAATTAAAACAAACAAACCCTGATATACAAAAAATCACAATAATAAAAACACAGATGCGAAATCATTTCATCCAAAGTTTCATTTGCATGTTGTTTTCTTCTCTGTATATTGTAAGAAATTAGTAACCATTGTTTTACATTAACATATAAGAATAACTTCTAAAAGCTGGCTATGCCTACGAAATGAGGTTTAATAATAGATTCTATTCAATTCCAATGTCTGATAAACAAAATGAGATGATTTGATGTTGACATAATCGATGTGATTTTGAAAATAAACTTATTTTTGCCATCTGCAAAACAGAAATTAAACCTCTTTCTTGGTACCTCGTATGTAATTGTTTTTTATATAAATATTCGCAAATGTATTTCCCTATCATCAAATGGTTCAAGCAAAAGATTTAAAATATGGAAATAAAAATATCAACTGTTTTTTCTTACAGTGATTAGGACCAAAGAGAATATGTTTAAGATCATATTGTTTCAAATTTCAACGATTATTTTGTAGTTGTCCTGTTGAGTGTATTATGTACTCACTTCTTCAGTAGCACCAGTGCCGGGAAAGAAGTTGCCGTCGTCATGTCGATGTAGTGAAATGTATAATACATGAGGGTCGTCGTAAAAGATTTGCTGAAGCCCATTTCCATGATGGACATCCTATTGAAAAATATTAATAAAGTAAGCAATGATCATAAAATAAGCTGTTGAATATCGATATCGATAGCTGTTGAATACTGATAAAAAATTGGTACTTTCTAATTAATGCATTAGTATAGCAATGTTGTAAAGTTACAGCGAAGGCAGAATATGGTGAAAGATAATGAAAATTTAATAAATTGGATGATATTTTACTAATTATTAAGAAAAAGAAATCAATTCAGTTAATAAAGGTAACAAATGTTTTTCATTTTCTTCTTTTAAAAATTATTAAATGGTTCAATTATCTTCAGATTCACAAATAAATATTAGAGATATATGGTATATCATCCAATGATAGCAATTTTTGTTGTTTAAAATAATGTCTGTCTTAAGAAGAAAAAAAAATTATTTTTTTTTAATCATGCGATCTATTTAACATTACATCGACATGCACTTTAAGTAACAATTGTTACAGTATTAAATTTTAATAATAAAGCAATATTTTCAGACACTATTTAATAAGAAATTGAACTTTACTTGGTTTAAAAAATACTTTATCTTAAAGAAGGTGTATAAACCAGGCAATTATTTTAATACAGAGAAAATATTTCACAAACTATTAAGATTGATAAATTTTTTATAAATAATATTGCCATAAAACCTTAGTAATTATAAAAAGAAGAATCGAAAATTTTATACATACCCAGTCCAAAATTAATATCTTCTCTAATTTCAATTTTTCTCTTAACTGCTTCGCTGCAATCGCTACGGAATTGAAGAAGCAGAATCCCCTATACGAAAAGAGAATTAAATTAGAGTGGACATCGTTAAATGTTTTACTTACAAATGTATGCACATTAAGGAAAAATAATATGACTATGGAGACATACATGGCTTGTTGATGTTCAGCATGATGACCTGGGGGTCGAACAACAGCAAAACCATTCTGAAATGAATATTAATGTCATTTCAACGTGGAACAAACAAATTTGATATATTTTCTGTAACTTATTTCACAGAAATTAAGATAACACTATAACAATATTACATGCTACATTGACCTTCCAACCTTCCATTAGTCGCATTCATTGGCAAAACTAGAGATTACGGTACGATTTCGTACCCAAGTATTAAATTACTCGCCAGTTGGTCCCAATCTTAGAAAGCGCGGAAGAAGTTTAGTTTAGGTTATGAAACATTAAATTTCTGCTTTGTAGGGTTGCAACTGAATTTTTAAGATCGCCATATTCGATGAATTATGGTTTGAAATAGTTAATCGTACCGTAGTACGTACAAATCCGATATTGCAATTAACAAACGATTAATTAAAGAAGGATAATGGTGAATATATACGGCGAACGGATATAAGCTCACGAAATTTCGCCAAGCTTCAAAATACTTGCCAAATGTCGCCAGAATGCATAACGGAGAGGGAAAAAATACATCTTTGTTTCCCTTCCGAAACTTCCAATCCTCACTTAGAAGGGTTGTAATTGAATTTTTTGTGGCTTCTCACATTTGGAGAGTTCTTTCTAAGAGGATTACACTGTACAATAATATTGCGAGTAAGGAAGGGTAATAAATATAAAGGGTGTTAAAAGCTGTGTCTCATTTTCACCTAATTTTGAATTTTTTTGTGGTTTGTTTAATTTGTCAAGTTATTGTTAAAAAATTATATCGTACCGTAGTAAGGTGATTAAAGGCGGTTAATAAATATAAAGATAATTAAAGGCAAATAAAATTAATTGACATATGAATTAATTTATTATTAAATTGACAAATGAATTAATCTATTATTAAATAAGTAAATAATATGGAACTAATCTATATCTTATCATACAGAAGACAGAATTAATATCGTGTTCCATTAAATCATCCTTGCTTGATGGAACGATTTACTGATTATGAGACAACTCATGAATAGATAATCATACAAAGTCAGAATTAAGTTTGTTTTAAAATAATTTTAAAAAGAGGGAAAAGCATTTAATAGATTTATTTTATTCAAATTCCCATTTTACTGAAATATTTTTTTGAGAGTTTGTGCATCAGTAATCAAAAGGGTAGTCGAAACTTCTTTTTTTAAAAATTAAACTTCTATATCCTTACTTTGATTTCTCCAGTGGCAACTTTCATAGCCAATTCAATGACGCAACCCGCAGCCATTCTCGAAGCGCTGGCCGAGTGCAGATCATTCCATATCGTGTCTGAGTCGACACCTATCCCACCGCACTGCAGCATCACAAAATTTTTCATAGGAAGATCAGCTGAAAAAAACAAAAATGAATTTTAATTTACAAACAGATATTACACTAAAAGAGCCAATGAATTTTATCCAGAATAAATGCAGTCAAGAACTTGTTTGAAGAGAATTATTATTTCTGGATGGAAGAAGATATGGCTAGACAGCGTTGTCGAACGAGACCCCGAGAGGGCAAGCACTTGTTTGAAGAGAATTATTATTTCTGGATGGAAGAAGCTATGGCTAGACAGTGTTGCCGAACGAGAATCCGAGGGGTCCAGCACTTGTTTGAAGAGAATTATTATTTCTTAATGGAAGAAGCTATGGCTAGATAACGTTGTTGAACGAGATTCCGAGGAATTCGAACAAGTGCATGCATAACTTTAATCGTACATTGTATCTCTGGCCAAGTTTATGGGATTAGAGGTGGCTAACAATGACATGGAGGAAATAATAGCCTCAACAGTGCAGCAACATACCAATGAAATAATGGAGATGTTGAAAGCATAGGAAATTATTGCATCATAACTTTGCTGTAATTAGACAGTGACTATACTGGCTACAAATTAATTTAATGATAATGCTGTGTCTTATTTTCGCCGAATTTTGAGTGTAACCAAAGAGGCTTTTAGGCAACCTTCTTGTATAATTAAAAAAAAAAAAAAAAACCATGCAATATAATACATTATAAATTTATTTCAGTATTTTTTTTTCAGAATAAAACTATTTTATATGGATTTCTAAGTGGACAAAATTGTTTCATAATATGAGAAAGATTCGAGAACGATTTATGCTCACTAAGCAAGGTTCCATTGCAATCAAAAATATTTAAAATTTCTACTTATTTTAAAGTTCAAAATGGTAGTCTATTACTTATGGGGAGATTTAAAATTATAGCAATTATTTATGGCAAAATCAAAGTGAGAGTAAAGTCACTACTTATGATAAAGTTCAGGATAAAGTTATTAATTAAACTAAGGTTCCAAATAGAAATAAAGTTACTGTTTACACGGTTTGATTCAAAACACAAGTAAGGCAACAACTTATGCTCAGGTTTCAAAATGGCGGCAAAATAGAAATTAGTGTGGTTAGGTTCAAGATGAAAGTAAAACTATAATTTATATTTAAATCCAAAAACGGAAACGAAGCTTACATTCAAAATGGGAGTAAAGATATTGCACACGCAAAGATTCAAAATGAATGTAAAATTGTTACATATTTGATACGATTCAAACAGTGAAAAAAATGTTAAGTAGAAAATTAAAGTAAAATCGTGATAATTACCCAGTTTACTGGCATCAAGTTTTGGCCTGTTCAGAGGATTAGTTCCAAATAACATCACATAGCTTTCACTGTTTAACAGGAAAAAAAAGACAGAAAGAAACTATTAAATACTTATGAGTTTAATATATGATTACATAATTACAAAATACATGCATTATACATTATTATTTAATACATTTGTATACTAAATAATTTGTTTAATCAGAATTGTGAGATCAGCAGAACGGATATTGTTTAGACAGGTGGAATTACTACCAGAAGAGAAAGATATGGCTTTGCAAAGTCAAAACATAAGATTGAATTTAAAATCATTCCAGATGCTAAACTCTTTCACTATTCTATTCTGTCGGGTCGGTTTCTATTTCAAGAAAAGGATGGAAGGAAGAAAGCGGGGATGACATTGATCATAACTTTTTATATTATGCACCTCTCGTTTAAAATAAAAACCGACCTGCTAGGATAGAATTCGCACGGCAGATTGAGCCGGGTCAGTTGTGAAAGGGTTAATGAGAGAGAGAGAGAGAGAAAAGATCATAGAGGAAGTATAAAAACAATTAATTAAGAGAGTAAAAAAATGAAACCTGACAGACAACATTGGTTTCATTCAAAATAATATTAACTATGATTCATACAGTATTGAAAATAATTAAATTCTTCAAAATCTTGTTTCCGAATTTCTTGACGATTATAATGTCTTTCCTTTGTTTACTTCGTACATGAGAAAGTAAAATAAATAAACGAAATCTAGGAAATAGATAAGTATGGGTAAGCAAATGAGCGAAACATTATTAAAATATTTATAGAAAGAAAATTAAATTCGATAATCAGTATTAATTACGCTTTTTTTTTAATTTTCAGAAAATGACAAAACTTTCCTTTGTGTATTACTGAAAATAAAGTAAACCTGTATGATACCATCTTAATATTCATACACAAAACCAATAAACATAAGCATCTGTTTTATAAGGTAATAAAGCAAATAATATCTCAACTGTATTACTAATTTCATTGAGTTATTTACTGAAATATTGGCAATAAACGAAATAAAACTGTTCATTACCTGTGACAAGACTGTAATTCTTCTAATGTTGCTTTACGTGATCGGACGCGCTAAAAAAAAAAAGTTTCAATCAGAATAAATGAAATAAATGTCGCAAAAGGACTTTAATTTATGAATTTTTCAAACTCTTGTATTTAATTTAAACTCTTTCAAGCTTGTAAAGACGCAATGTTGTAATCTATACTCTACTCATGTTATAATGGACAAGAATTTTGAAATTTCGTACAGTTACATGATCAGAATGCAATATTTTAATATTTTGAGAATTCTTAAAACATGTTTCCACTAAATAGATTTTTTTTGTGTGAAAAATATAAAAATCAAATAAAATCGGAAAATATGTAAGGCACAGAAAACAATTATATATAAAAATTTAACCATAATAGTAATCACAAGAAAAAAAATTAATAATAAGTAAATAAGTTCAAATTTATTTAAGAATATTTCCATTACAGCTGCACACTTTAATTTTGTTTTGATCTTTATTTTTTGATAAAATTTTTTTTACTGTATTTAAGCCAGTTAACTTTAAAAAACTAAAGTGGATTATTAACACTCGAAAATTAATCACCACTCTTATTTTAAAGCAAAAATTAATGCATCTTAATTATAGTTGTAAATTTTTCTTCGTTCTAAATCCACAAGGTTAACTAGCAATTTAAAAGGTATAATTATTCCTATATAATTATATTGTAATTATTTCCTTTATAATTATTTCTTTTTGATTTTTGCAAGTTAATCGATTTAACCTTCGCCTAGAATAAGCTGTGTCTTTTCATCTGTTCATTTTTATTCTGATAGTTTAATTAAGTCATTTTAATTGAGCTATTTTTTTTTCTGTTTAATAGATGATGAAAAATAAAATTGTCACACCTTTTAAATTTAGAAATAAAATTACAACTTTTTAGTATCAGTGACAGCTTTTAACATTTTATAAAAAAATTTTAAAGATTAATTTCAGCGTCATTCTCTCACAATTCAATTACAGCAATTTCAGTCTTCTGAAAGAGACAGAGAGAGCGAGAAAACCTACTTCACATCTGTTAATGAGTCCAGTTTCCTGCAGTCTGGCCCATATGCTCTGAAGTCGACCACCGTGCTCAGGATGATGGCCGTTGTTCCCACAGATACACTGATGTTTAAGCATTAAACTATCATACACAACACCTACAATTGAAACATATATATTGTTATAGTGCGCTATTATGGATAATATAACAACACAAAACGTAGATGACATATTTTGTGTAGTAATCAATCTATATTCACAATGTTAGACATAATAGGATCTTCAGACACGTTCATTTACTTCATCAAATTTTTACTGAATTTAGATCCGGGAAAAAATTAAAATACCATTTATTCATAAGTCTTAAGAACAGATACAGACACTTTTGTAATTAAAAAATATCAGCCTAAGACATATGCACGTATCTCAAACGACTTTTAAATAGATTCCTACTAATTTTAAAGATAATTGTTTAAAATGTTAAGAAAATCTGTTACTTACAAAATTCATATAGATATTCTTGTAAATGAAATAAATGACATCACACTATGTATGTACAGATATCTCAAATAATTTGTAAGTACATTCTTAAATGAATATGTTAAACTGTTAAAAAATAACCATTAAAAATGTAAAAAAATAATCGTTTCTAAGATAAATCTCTATTATGCACATGTCTTACAAAACTTATATAGTACACTCATTATCAGTAATGTCAGTCAATGGCGTATGCAAGTATCTCAAATGATTTTTAAGTATATTAGTGAAGTTAAAAGTGTTAAGAATAACAGTTAAAAAAATTTAAAAAACACTTTTCAGAAAAACAAATCACATTCCCATTAAAAGTAATAACACATTTTTTTATTAGATTTTAGAATCACAAAGAAATTTATGTCATTTTTTTAACAGACATATTTTATAACATTCTTCTTAAATGTTACCTGTTATACAAATATTCTCCATTTGGGGAAAGAGTGGGGGAAAAAAGATGCCAAAACATAATCTTACATTATATAAAGCTTATTTACTTTGATTATTTTTTTTAAATAACAAATAAATGGATTTACAATAAATGAAATGAACGGAAAGAAGAGCAGCCATCGAATGAATAATTGTAAATAGATAATAAGTACCACAACATTGTAAACAGGTAATAAAAACAGCTGGAAAAAGAGCAGATGGTTATTTCAAATTTATTATTTTTCACACACAAAAAAAAAAGTTTTTTATTTTTTTATTATGGATACATCGATCACACACGAACTATAAAACGATAATTTGAAAAAGTTTTTTTTAAGTTTATTTATTTTAATTACTCGTCTCTGGTGACCATCAAGTTCAACAAGAATTTCGGTTGTGCTTAGTTGCAATAAAAATCTTCATGCACAACCTGATGTGTATAATTTCCCAAATAAGCATTTCTAAGCATCAAACTGAGGTTAGATATACCCTTTGTTTTAAAAATAATCGACTTTCTTAAGTAAAGAACATTTCAATTTAATTGAGCATCTTCAATTAAATTATTTATTTATTTAAATGAATTTTATTTGGGTTTTGTGTCATATGCTTTTGATTGCAGTGCATAACACCACATCTAATTAAATATTTTAGATATATATAAAGAGTTTTTGACACAGCATATTGCACAAACATCCTATATCATTATATTTCAATAAATTAAGAAACTATCAATCAGAAAATAAATTTTACCTGTTGTGAAAGTATGCGCATTAGGAACTTGAGTTTCTTGAGGACTACCGATTGGACTGAGGGCCACAAGTGGACTGGATAATGTCCTCGAAAGAGGTCTGCCCATGTGATGCCTAGTCATAAATGAACCTACAAGAATAGAGACATTTTCTTTAATACGGCCGATAAGAAATGTCAGATGCGGGTTAAGAATGTCTGTGAACTCGTTTGCTTTGTATTATACAGAAACAACACCACATTAAGTTCTGTTTTTTTATGAGTTACCAATTCAAATGATGCATAGCTCGTAGCTTTAACATTTCGAACACTAGCATATAAAAATTTTAACACTTCTGGTAGTTGCCATCTGAAATAAGTCATGCTTTTTTTTTTCTTTTCTTAATCACTTAAAATCTGAAGCAGTTAAAAGAAAATCCTGCATGATGAGAAAAAGTAAAATAAAAATAGCATCTTGGTTAGGGCAAAGTTTAGAATAAATCAACAACTGGAGAAGAACCTTTTCGAAAATATCAGCTACATTGGTGAAAATTGTGATATATTGACTTTTAGAGCAAAATATTCAATCAATCGCACATAGCAAAAGGGAGAGGAATTTGGCAGCGATATTCAGGCGATTGGCGGCGTCCGTAGTTTTGTTGAACAGGAGTTTGGGTTTTCTGTATTCATAGAGTTAAAACAGAAATTCTGGTAAAGAAATAGAAAGTCATTTATGCTAATCGATGTCACTGAAAGATAAAGTCCGTGGTCCAGTACGGAATAAGGTTCTGATGGTAATCAGAGGATTCATCTATAATACTTTTATCTCATTAGCAAAGAGTTTAATCATAAGATATGGATGGTTAGGGTAGGAATGGGAAGTAAAAGCATCTACAGTGAAATTGAAAGAGAAACAGATTGTTTTAAGAATGTCAGTGGTATCTTAATGGATTAGTTGTCCATTTGTAATAACTGATAAGCCGATAATAATGTTCAATTAATATGTCCTCTATACCATCCACAGGAGAAAAAGTTGATTCTTACAATAAAAATATGAAATAAAAAGAAAAATGCTATCTAATTAGAATAATTTACGGCCGGCTTGTTACTGTTAAACATCGCCACTGTATTTTGACAGGTCATAAGCTGTCAGAAGAGCTATATCTTTCAACAGATTCTTACCGTCATTGATTTGCAATGCATGCTTCGCCATGTAGTCCCTGTGCTGCTGCACGAACATCTCTCTGTCTCGTTGTTGCTGAGGGGTCTCGTATTCTTTGGGCCTTCCGTCCGTGAGGTCTATCACCTCCGGCTGCTCGGCCTCCTTCATCTCCTGGGCCATGGCGGCTTCAGTCTCCTCCTCCACGTTCTCCACCTGGTTCTTACTGCTCGCTCGGGTCAAAACAGTCTGACGAATATGCTAGAAGCAGAACGGAATATTTTCAGGAAATGGGAAGCGTTTGGATCATTGCAAAAATATTCTTATTTCATACAGTTACTCTTATGTTAATACTCTTATAGTAAACACAACAATTCCTGTTATTCTTTATTCACACATCAGTTGCTTACATACTTATATAAGCATATTGTTCATACACAACACACATTATATACAGTAATATTCTTAATACATACACAACCATGAATATACACAGTAACTATATATTAAACATTTCCATACAAAATTATTATTACTCTTACATTTACGCAATAATTACTCTTACATTTACACAACAATTACTCTTACAATTACACAACAATTACTCTTACATTTACACAACAATTACTTACATACCTACAAAAATTACTCTTGCATTTACACAACAATTACTCTTACATTTACATAACAATTACTCTGATATTCATGCAAACGATTATATTTATTCTAACAATCAAACACATAATTACTTTCATATTCATCTAAACAATTACTCCATTTTATATTCACACAAAAAAATTACTCTTACTCACATCTTTACATAAATAATTATATATATATATATATATATATAATTATTCTTACATTGACACAGCAATTATTCTCAAGTTCAAACAAACAACTGCTCTCACATTCAAGCACACATCATTCTTACTCTAATATTCACACAAAAAAATGTCATATGTAAGAATAAAAATCATCATTATTTTGACAGTTTTCAGTAAAACTTAAAATTTCCAACTGAGTATTATTTTTCTGAAGACAGACATTTGTATAATTCTATTTTTTTCGTTTTGTAAAATTATCATGCTGTACTTTTGCTCAGAATAATTTTATTTCGTCAGAGCATCCTCAATAATTACCTTATTTAACATTTTTGTAGGACAATACAAATAATTTTAGTTTTAAACGAAAGTAGACAGAATCCACAGATAATTCTAAAATATGTCCCCAAGATGCACTTTGTATACAAAGAAATGCATCGTTTATGCCTTTTTTCCTGCTAAAAAGAGTGTCTACAATACAAAATAGCGTAAGAGTAAATATACATGCGCGTCGAAGTTTTCGCGACAGTTCAAGAAGTATCTATTAGTACAAAATATCCAAAAATATTGTTACAATATCCTGTGGATATTGTGAAGATATCACACAATATCTTGTACCAATAGAGATACCTAGAGCACAGTGTTCATTTCCTTACCTGTTTCAAAAGATTATGTTGCTGTTGCTCACATAGTCTTTTTTCTCTTGCATACTGTTCATTCTGTTGAGGTGATAAGAGGATAGCTTGAGGTTGCAGCATAGGATGGCCCAGAGGTAGTGGCGCTGACTGAGTTCTACCGAGGGGTCTTTGAATGGTTCTGAAAAGAACAAGCATTGATGAATGGGATTTTGCCTAATTCACAAAAAATAAAGCTCTTGCAGCAAATACCAAAAGTCTGTACCTGTGTAACCGAGCCTGGGCGACTTGGGCATCGGTGATGGTAGCTGGATAGACTCTGAGCATTCCTGACAAGCCAGTGGATCCATCCAATATTTTGGTAGGTTGCATGTAACCAGGACTCGTGGGTGGAGTAAAGTCACCATCAATAACTGGAATAAATCCTTTATTTCAATAAGGATACAGAAAATACAGCTTTGAAAAATTAAACCAGCAGAAGCAGAATGCACATTATTATGTGCCGACATGAAGTGTGATTACTTAATTGGAGTATGATTACCATACTGCGGTCAGCTACATGATAATTAAAAAAATATCTACAATAAGTAACATAACAAGATGATCATTGAGTTGAAATCTACTTTACTACGTGTAAACGTAAGTTATATTAATTGAAGAAGGTAACATTTTAAAGGAAAGAATATATATTCTAGACACAAACGAATACAAAACCAATTATATCACCTATCATCAAATGTTCTAATACAGAAAGCTACAAGAGTTGTAAGGAAACCACTAGGTAATGAAAACTATCCAACGATGTGCCCTTTGAATTTGTCCCAAATAAGGAAACCCAAACAAGCAAACGGAGTAGTTTTCCTAGCAACCCTATGCAGAGTATTGTTTACCATGTCACCCATCTTGCTTTTCAGCTTTGGGAACTTGGCATTGTTGGCATCTTTGATAGTAGACATGATAGTTGGCATCTTTGAACATTAAAATAGATTTCAATCAACCATTGAAATGAAATTTTTCTACGAAAATTATGATCTATAAACGAGGATCAAAAATAACTAGTCGAGAGAGTAGGAAGACTTAAATTCAATAGTTCTTGTCAGAAAAATATATTGAATTATAAATAAATATCATTATAAAAAAATATTTCCAAAAATTTATAACTTTCATAAGACATTTTTTTTTAAGATTAAAACTGAATCAGACATTCGAAGCATTTTTAAAAATCAAAAATTCTGAAAACGAATGAAGATAAAAAAAAAAAAAAAAACTCCTTCTGTAACAAAAAAAAAAAAAAAAAGTTTTGTTTTTAAACATGAAACTATGATTGATTTCTGGTACAATTTATTATTTAAACCAAGAGATTTTTAAAATGGCAGATTTATTTTTTCAATATTTATGTTGCTTATGCTCTGTCAGACCCATAAGAATAAACCACAATTTTTAAAACAAAATGGCGTTTAATAATTAAAAAAAAAGGGTACAAAATGACGTTTAATAACTCGAAAAATGCTGTCCCGTTTTGAGCTGTGTTCCTTAAATCCTTAATAAGTGACACTGCTTAATATATTTTTCTATATAACACATGTCTGCACTAATCACAGATTCATCACGTGGTTCAAATTGAGAGATACACAACCAATTATTAAGAGATAAATAATACATAATTTTTCGGTTCAAACGACATTTTTCTGTCGTCAATCATTGAGTTTATTTATCAAAAGCTTTATCAAAAACTTTTGAATCACCCTGTACTATTTCTACCAAATCTATTGTTTAAAATTCTAAAGTAAACTTAATTTAAATACGATCGGGTCTCTGGTTTTCTTCAGAAATCAGCTTTGCATGAAACTAATGTGTTGCTAGCTTAAAGACATAACATGACAACACAATCTGGAAAAAACTTTTACAAAAGAACATTAAACATTTAATAGAGTTTATCATTAAGATTTTATAGAGTTTCTTATTATTGAAGGATTCAAATAGCAATTTTTGGTCTGAAAGTCAAATAAATAATTACCTGGTAATGCGGGGTAATATCCTAAGGAATGTAAGACATTGGTTGTCAAGGGCATTCCCAATCTAATAGCTGACATATCTCTACTTGGCACATCAGAGCCAGCTGCTGTGCCATTTTTACAGAGTTCCTGAAAAAAAAAAAAGATACCTCAACATGTAAAATAAAATTTTAAAAATTATTACTAAAAATTAACTTACCAAAAACAGTTAAAACAGTTGCTTTTTTTTTACAAATAAATTTCAAACAAATGTGCCCACAGCATTAATTTAAAACGATATTTTATTTATTAAAAACTATTGCAATTCTTTTTTCAATTCCTACTATTAGCTCACTCTCTCTCTATATATATCTTGTTCAAATTTTCAATCGTTAATAAAATACTTTTTATTCATCCACTCAAATTCAAATACATTTTTTAAAACTTGTAGTGGATGACACTTGATGTTAATACAGTTTTTTAAAATATTAATTAATTAATTAAATTTGTCCAGTAATTTCTATTTTGTCGCCAAATCCGTCGCAAAAATGTCGCCAAGTTTGTCGCCAATCTCTATTTTGCCATTAAATATTGTAATTCTGTCATATGTATATACATATTTATATCAATTATAATTATTTAATAAAAAGTAACTAAAATAAAATTTTATTTTGTTGACCGAAGTAGAAATTGACTTAAATTTTTTATATATATATATATATTACTTGTTTATGAAATACACATAAAAGAATTGGTTTTAAAGACAAAACGAGGACATACAAAAAGAAAATAAAAGCAGAAATAGCTTACTGCAGTGGATGTCGGAACTGGTGGCCTTCCTAACGATATATTTGGCAAGGAAGGAGAAGAATAGAGTGCGAAGTCACTGATGCTGCCCTGACTACTCACAGAATTGTACAGGGATGTCGGGCTCTCCTAAAACACAGGATAAATAAATAAGTAAAAGCATAAAAATATGTACATTGCAGTCCTTTTTTTAGAATTAGAATAAAACACATAGTACAACTAAAATCAAAATACTTCAGTCAAATATACATGCACCCCCCATTCCCATCCGCACACACACAAAACAAGGGTTTAAATTAAGAGAAAATTTACAAAACTTTAAAATCATAAAACAATCGCGAGCACATTGCGAAAATTATGCAAGGACATAATGCTGTTCGTCTGTCTGCATAATATGCTATGAATTCCAAAATAAAATTGGCGCGCTGACTTCAAGCGTGCAAGAGCATAAATTAATTGATTCATTCATTATAGAATAAGAAAATAAATTCCACCGAATACTTTTAAAATAAAGTAACGGAAGTGGTGTCCCCGAAAATTTCTCGCATACTCCTAAGAAAAATTATCTTTCCTCCCACCAGCATAAAGACAATGAGTCTTGGGCAAGGTCATGAATGCCAGGAGTGCTCAAATTTTTATTTTCAGAGTTCTGCATTTGAAAGTTTTCTGCTTCATACTAGAGTGAAGAAAATCGATATGCATTTTGGAAGTTGTATTTTTTTTTAACTATTGCAATCAAAAAGGGACATATAACAACAGTTTTAGCAATGTTATCACATACTACATTTTCTTTATCTAAACCATTGCATTTTTGAGTATCACCCTTACACGCATGCTTAAGTACAGACCGACAGACGATCAATCCCTATTTGAGTGAAGAAAATCAAGTATGCCTTTAGGGAAGTTTTTTTTAACACTATTGCAATCAAAACTTGACACATAATTACAATTTTAGTAACGTTATTACATACCAAATTTCATTTATCTAAGCCACTATGTTTTTGAGTAATCACTCTTACACGCATGCTTAAGTACAGATCGACAGACGATCAGTCCCTTGACAAATATGATAAGGACAACTACACTTTAGATGCCAAATCTGTGTACCAAATTTCATCCACTGAGCTGTTTAAATTTTGTAGTTATAGGACAGAAAGTCAAAATTCCTGTGAATAGATTTCGTTCAAAATTTTGACAGTAATCTATAAATTTGATGCAAAGAGCTTTTACCAAATTTCATCCATCTAGCTCAAATCATTTTTGAGTTATTGTACTCACATATAGTCATAATTCCATTTTTTCTTTTAAGGATTCAGGAATGGTAGAAACGAGAAGATTCTCAAATTCGATTTTTTTTTTACGATTCTATTTTTTTTATGTACATATATTAAAAAGTAAAAAATGAACAAAGTTTTTTTCAGAAAAAAATAAATTCATACTATATATAAAATTGATTGATTTAAATTCTTTTTTTTTTTTCTTTTCTTTTTAATCTTTTATGTTCGTGTAAGGATAATGGCAGTCAAGAATATGGTTCATAGCCAGGTAATTTTCTAAATTAAGAATATTAATATTTCAAGCTAAATATAATCTGGGTTTATTAGCAAGTTCACGCCTTAATGCAGTATGCCAAAAAAGTTGCAGCTCTATTCTATTCTTTACCTTAAAAAAATCGATTCCTATTTTTAGCTTGCAACCTTTGCAAAGCAGAAGTAGTAAAGGAAAAAAAAATGACTAAAACTTCATAAAAGAAAAAAAGCGTGTTTCCAAGGAATCCAAAACATTTCATTCAGATTCGATTTAGGTGAATTTTTGTTTGTAATTTGTTGTAAGTTCAAAGGTGGCTGTGAATATAAATAGAAGTGGGGGTAGCTAAAAAAGGGAGGAAGTAACTGTTTTCCTGTTTTATTTTTCCCTCCCTTTCCGACCCCATATCATTTTTACTTTTCTTTTTTGTCGCCGCGTTCTATTTTCAGAACTTTGCGCGGGCGGCAGACGAAAATACGTTCGACGATTACGATTACGAATGACGTCATTCCACGCACATAAAAATTGTCGAGCTTCACTTTACAAGAAACATGAAATATTAAGCCTTTTTTTCTTTCTTTTCTATTCTTAAATTAGTCAGGCCAGCTAATAAACTGCAAAACATTCGAGCTTTAGAAGAACGAAATATTTATAAAAATAGGAAGTCATTTTAAGTTTGGTAACATGCAATGATAAAATTGTATCGATTTCCCAGGTTAAAATTAACCCTGTTGTGTACTAAATTAGTGGTAATGTGGGTGTCTTTAGTGAAACGTTAATAATAAACCATTTCCAGAAAGTTAAATGTAGTTTTTGTATTCTAATTGCTTAATATTGCGCTTTTCTTTTCTCTTTTCTTCTCTTTTTGTTGTACTTATGTGTTTTTCAATATCGGATTTACACTTAATAAGGCCGTAAATTATTTATGATACAATGCGTTTTATAAGTCAATTTAGAATATACACTGGTGTGCAAAACTTAAGCAACAATGCAAATTTTAAGCAGATAGCCATGAAATTGCAGAAAAAGAGTTCTTGCGATCAGTACAATGAACACGTAATTCAAGAGAAAGGTCATGCGTATGAAAATATCAGGAACAAAACGTCACAGGCGACGTGAGCGTACGCAAAACACCAAAACACGTTAGGAAGGCGCGCGCAGCTCAACACTACAATAAAAGGAAGGACGGAGACGCAATTAAAGACATTCGCTGCAAGTGCACGTGAGTTAATTCGTGAAATATGGCTAGCAGAAATCACCTGGACGATTTCACACGTGGAAGAATGATCGGAAAGCTGGAGGAGCGGCGTAGTGTGACCAGTGTAAATGAAGAGTTCGGAATCAACAAAAGTGTCGTTTCGCGCGCTTGGAAAGCCTTCCAAACCACAGGTACAGCTGTGAGAAAGGTTGGTGGTGGCCGCCCCAGGAAAACAACTGCAGTAGATGACCGATATATCGTCCTGCAGGCGAAAAGAAACCGAAACCAGTCAGCAAGCGCCATTGCTCAGCAACTGTGTGCAGCAACAGGGCGACAAGTGTCGCGTTTTACTTTGTCCAGACGCCTACACAAAGGTGGCCTATTCGCCCGCCGTCCTGAACGCTGCATCCCTTTGACAGTTTCCCACCGGCGGCACCGTTTAGAGTGGTGCAGAGAGCACAATAATTGGACATCTCATCAATGGAGTCGTGTCCTCTTTACAGATGAGAGTCGTTTTAGTGCCACAAGCGATTCCCAACGCCAGTTGATTTGGAGAGAGGTCTGGACACGGTTTCATCCCAGTAACATCACGGAAAGAGACCGTTTCGGTGGTCCTGGAGTTGTCGTCTGGGGAGGCATTATGATGAACGGGCGGACTGAGCTCCACGTTTTCGACAGAGGTTCTGTAACTGGAGATCGCTATTGTCAGGAGGTGATCCTTCCCCATGTGCGTCTGTTCCGAGGTGCCATTGGATCAGACTTCGTTTTTATGGATGACAATGCGTGGCCACACAGGACTCATGCTGTTGAGGAGCTCCTGGAAAGTGAAGATATCACTCGAATGGATTGGCCGGCGTGCTCCCGTGATTTTAATTCGATAGAACATGTGTGGGATGCTTTGGGGAGACGCCTTGCGGCAAGATTACATCCTCCTGGGAACACCCGACAACTTAAACAGATGCTGATTGAGGAATGGGCACTATTACCTCAAGATGCTGAGGTAATATCTGGTGCTGAGTATGGGGAGACGGTGCGAAGCAACCATTGCAGTAAGGGGAGGGCATATCCCATACTAAGGAACATCTGCTTGCTGTTCTTCCTCTTGGACAGACAATCATGTGTAACGATACTATGAGTTCAATAAAGCCTTTTTTTGTTTGATTCCATACTGTATGCATTGTATTCATTTCTGCGCAACTATGCTTTCGTCATTCTTTCAGAACAAAATGCTATATCTCATTTCTGAATTTCATGTCTCTCAGATGATTTCTCGTGAAGTTATGGCAAAAAAAAAAAAAAAAAAAAAAACCTGTTGCTTAAGTTTTGCACACCAGTGTATATATGATAGACAATTTTTTTTTTTTGGGGGGGGGGGGGGGGTGGAATCCCAAGAATTTAGGTCCCACAATTATAAATTGTAGTTTATCTATTGCTTATATATTTCATACAGGTGCAATATTTTACCGTATTCCAGATACATACTATACAGTACACGGTACACAAGTAATATACAAATATATATAATATATAGTGAAATTCTTCTAACTAATATCGCATTCCATTTATTGGTTGAATTTGAAATCTTAATTTCGGTAGCTTATAGTTTTTTTTTTTTTCATTTTTAACATTTTACATATAAAGTTTACATCTAGATTCCTAGTATTTCACACAGAATCAGTAATTCGTTTCACAAATATTCATTTTTCTTTGTATTTTTTGTATTCCGAATAATATTACTTTGAAGCACATATTATCTTGTACTCCATAATATATATTTTCCCATTTTATCTAATCTTGAAGTTGATTGACTGTCATTTACGAAATAATGTTCCTCCGTTTATATATCTAAAATAAAGTTTATAATATAAATTAATATTAATACTATAAAAGTTATATTTTAATAAATCCAAACAATTATAGCAAATTTTAAAGGACTATAAGAGCAGTAAGAACAGAGGTATGGAATAATGTCAAGATGTTTAATCTGAGCATGCACAATGTATCCACAAGAAATGCAGGATAAGTGACCACTCTGCTTTTAATAGGAAAACAAAATTGTCGTTTATCTGGCTTTCTCACAATTTCCTTAAATATTTATTCATTTAATCACGTTACGTACAGTTTCTTAAACTTTTGTTCAGCACTGTAAACCTTAAACTATTGTAATTGACAATGGTAAGAATAAAGAATATAATTTTTAAAAGCCATCTTAAAACGCAATTTAACTGCTTGCAGCGTATCCCCGTAACTGTCCTTATTTATACAAAGCATTTCCAGAATATATATATGTAAGCATTATTTTATGTGAAGCAGAATGCAGTTTGAAGACGGTGAAGAGACTTGTTATTTCGCGACTTCGTTTTATTTCATTTTTAAGAAGCAGGCATATGTACAAGCGATGAGCACACAGAGCAAAACAGAAAAGGAATGAGGAAAAAGCTCTTGGTCATTTTATCCCTGGTCTTATATAACCTATGATTTTGATAGGGAAAACATTTCTTCATAGTGCTAATATATTACGAGATTTCGATAGGGATTTTCGTTACACGCGCGGAGAAGGCAGGGGAAACACAGGGAGATTTTAAAAAAGAATTTGCCTCATCAGCGGTATTTTGCCTCTTCACGCGGAGTGTGGGAAAGTTATTTTAGCTGATTCAGCAATTCAACAAAGCTTCTCTTGAATTAATTAAGTAGAGACAGTGGAATTGGATCACGAAATAAGAGAATATTTTAGAATAAAGTTACTATGGGCTAAATTAAGATGAAATCTTGAAAATTAATTAAATTGAAATTAGATTTAAAATATCATCACATATATATATTTACCAATTCTAACTATTATAACTGACAATCGTTAGAGTCAATGGCAATGTTCCGTCTTGGAATGGGGGCACTCTTTTTATCTACTTCACATAACTCGTCATTTAAAAGATAAAAAATTTATCCATTTTTTCTTGCAGCCTGTTTAAAATAAACCAGTGGACACTGTCGGACTGCCCCACTAAATAACATAATGTGGTTCCGGGCCAATCAAACACTCTTACCTCTTGGATCGTGGATCTCCCATTGATACCTGGCATGGACTGCAACGGAGCTCCATTAGGCGGCGACGAACCAGGCGTGCTATCACATTTGCTGTTCTCAACTGAAAAATAATAATCGAAATTCAACAAAATTCAATTAGTGGCGCAATTTCGGTATGGTAATCCAAGATTTATAATACTTAATTTTTATAAATTAAAATTAAAATTCTGAACGATACAATAATGATGCCATTTCAATTTTTTTTTTTTTTTTTGGTGTGTGTGTGTTCGAGTGTTCGATATAACGCTTTGACGTCCAACACGTTCAAGAGAGAAAGCTAAAGGATACTGCTGTCCTGCTGGGTGACAGCGTCATATTTGAATGCGAAAGTATTATATTCAACAAATTTAAAACAGTTATATATAGAGCAATGAAACAAAGATTCAGGATATTTGATAATAAGTAATAACTTATTCTGAGTGAACCGTAGGATTATTTAAAAATTGTAGTAGTATTAAAGAGAACAACTCAAATTTATAGACACCCCAAATGCCAGTCTTAAGGATGTGTTTGTATCATTTTAAAATCCAGGTATGATAAGGATAAAAAAATCAATGCTGTGTGCCATTTACATTTGGAAAGTTACTAATGAAGATCCGGGAAGAAAAAGTAATATTGTGTTAAGGATACAACTTGCCCCATTACATCATTGTCTCTTATCAAGCAGTGGCACAGTGAAGATAAGTGATATCCGGGGAGTGGCATTATTTTTTCGATTCCCTCATGATTTTTTTCTCTTAAAAAGGGGATTTAAACATATTACTGTTATGCTAGGGCAATTATTTGTCCTAGCTACAGCATAGTCTCTTAGAAAGCAGTGGCGTGATGCGAGTAAGTGAAATACGGGGCATGGCATTATTTTTTCGGCTCCCTCGCGATTTTTTTCTCTTAAAAAAGGGACTTAAATTTATGTAAGTTCCGTTCACTCGTTGCCCTTTAAGACTGGCACCAGGGACATCTATACTCCATTCTTGCCCATCGGTCGCTATGCCACTGCTGCCTAAGAATGACATTTGTAAAACGATAAGCTCTTGGCTATACGTATCTCGGCAACAGCGGATATTTCGCTAAATGGATCATTGCAGGATGCTAATTAAAATAAAAAATATCCAATTGTTCGACTTCTTACAGCTATAAAAATATGAAATATCATCCACTTAATATAATTAATAACTGGTAAAAAAAATTGAACAATTTTTTTATATAATAAAAGGTCAATCCCCCCCCTCTCCCAAGGGGGGCACCTCAGATATAGAGATTCCGATATGGTGGTAGATTCTTGGCATCCTGTTGAGAGTAGAGTAGCTATTGCCTACCGATGACGTGAGATGCCTTCTACGGGAGGAGTTGAACCGTGGCCAGTGATGGCCCTTAGGATTCAGCCATTGTTCCTGACAACGCTATTGCGGTTATCCTCTCATTCAGATGTTTTCGTCTGCCTCAGGGCGCGTCGATTGTGATTATAGTAAGGTTCACTCACATAATTATGACTTAATAAAAAGTAAGTTTTGGTACTTAAAAAAATTCATTGGCGTACATTTTTACAAAAAAAGTAGCCATTTTTTAAATTTTTGTTTTCAAACACCTCTTTTTTATTTGTGACTGAAGTACTTTAAACGATTGAATTTATCTTATTGCATTTGCAAATCAATTCCAGAGATTTACTGTGTCACAGAATCCAAAACATCAACTTCTTGTTGGTGCACATTAATTCGCATAAGTTTTAAGAGACGAACAGGAAATCCAATGCAGGTAAATCACAAGAGACATTACAAAGGAGTCACTAATTATGAACTCAGAATTTCCCATGCTTTAAAGACACTTGAGGAGCCTTCTATGTCACCTCATTTATTTTTCCGATTTTTTTTTCTATATTTTGCATATAAAACAATAGATAGAATACAACCGTTACAGAAAAACCCTTCTAATCGATACATCAACTGTCACGAGATATAGTCAATAATATGACGTTGTCCTATTATCAACGAGGAAAGGTGTTCAAAAATCATCTGACATTCATGTTTTCCACACATTATTTTTAGAAAATCAATAAATTATCCTTCTTTTTTTATGCTTATTATTTATATCAATACATGACTACAATGGGAAATTTCACCGTTTTTTCTTTACTCATTGTTATCTAAATTATAAGTGAAGAAATGAGACAACCGTATTAAAATTAAGAAAAAAAGCGGAAAATCAATAAAAAAATTATATAAAGGCATCTCAATTTATAAATAAAGTTTGTAATGAAATGATAGGAGCAAAGCATATCTTGCATCTTTCACTTCGTTGAGGAAACGATTCGTTTCGAAATTTTATTTATCAGTATTTTAAATTCATTTATCTTGAAATATAAGGTTCTAAAAATGAACAATAAGGGGAAAAAGCTTGTTAGTATTATCTTAGCGGAAGATTCTTTATAAGATAAAAGATTAAAAGAATGAAAAGAAACAAAAAAACAGTGATTTTTTTAATGAGAAAAAATTAGAACATCCGGTCATCATAAAAGAAGGCGAATTGAAAACTCTAAAAACGAGTGGGAGTGGTCTCTCCAAAACATTCTCGCATACGCTCCAATAATTAAAGGTGTTATCCCGGGAAAAGACTTGTATGGTATTGGCTTTGAATAGTTAGTTACAAAATATCAGCCTTCGGCGTGAATTTAGCAATTTTATTGAATACATCTTGGCATTCTTGGCGAATAATCCCTGACTCGCGGTTAACAGTACCCGAAAATCGAATTTGCGTTTTAATCATTTGTTTTCCAAATCGATTGAAACAAAAATTTGACACAAGACTACACTTGTAGTCACAAAATCCTATGCCAAACACTGATATATATATACAAAAGTATAAAAATCAAGTTAATAGGAAAAACAAATAAGCCAAATAAAAAAATATAACAAAATATAAAAAAGAATCCGGCCTGAAGACTTTTTCAAGGGTCACTCTCAGGCAGGGATTCAAAAAAAGGGATTTTTTCTGTTAAGGAAATTCAGACAATTAAGTCTAATAATGATTCCTCGTGACCCGAAAATCCCCTGAAATTAGGCCCAAGAGATATATCATTTTAACAGAAAGGAAAATACAAAACAACAAATTAGAAGAAAAACCACTAATAAGTAAAAATACAATAACAGAAAAACAATAAAAACCAAAATACCATAAAATAACACTAAAGAAAAAAACGAAAAGGCAAGAACATGCCATCAACAGTCAAGGAAATTTTAAGCTATCGATTGTGATTCCCGCTTATTAAAAACACAAAGCTAACAGTAATTAAGGTAAAAATTGTAAGGTCCAGCGCCACCTATTGAGTGATATAATATGCAAGGAAAGTTCTTTTTATTTAAGCCAAAGGATTAATCACAAACCATACCTTGTTTAATTAAAAAATTGACATTACAGTAATATTTAGGAAATTCACTTTTAATTCAATTATTAATGAGGTTGTTTGATGTTTCAATATAGGAATTTTTACTATTGCAAACCCTTTTGATCCTGTTAACTTGTGAGAAAATTAGATTTTTGAAAATTTTAGAGTTTAGATTGGAATGGTAGTTACATAGTTTTGTTATTTTAAAGTTGAATTCATCCCTTTTATCGTATATACCAACTATTGTTTTATCATTACGATAAAAGATGTTAGTTATATATTTTTTGTATATGCTTATAGTTAGTTTTAAGTACATCGTTTTTTAAACCTGTTTTGGACCGATTATTTTAAACGATTCAATTTATTTTCTTAATGTTTGATGCATTTAAAATTAAGCATTGTTAATTAATCGATCTGTTCATGATGAATCTGAGAAAATTTTGTTGAAAAATTCTTGAGATCTTTTTACATAAATTAAGAAAGATATTCTTTAGTGCCCATAAAGTTTAAACACTCAGTGACTCTCTTATCAATAATCATATTATAAAAAAATGCTTTGTTTCAGTAAAAAATATTATTATATTAATTGCAGATTAATTCTTTCCACTTTAATTTAAAGCATAAATTCTATGGGAGCTAACAGAAAATTAGAGAGATACATATTACGTTATGACTGAAGGCCTTTATAATATTATGAGTGAATTATATGACTATCAAAATTTGAAGTTTTAAAATATTTTGATAAAGAATCTATTAAAGTAGGAATTGCGTAAAATATTTAATTATTAAAATTTAAACGAACATTAAGATTGACGAACCAACTGGTCGCCAAAGGCGGCTAGTATATAATAAATGCAATCTGTAATGATATTCAAAATTATATAACATTATGATTATGAAGTCCTATTACATAATGGAGCGATGCATAAAATTTCAATAAAGGGAGAGGGAGAGGGCGTGGAGGTTACATAATTTTCCCCAACAAAGAAAAAGAAAGCGCTGCCAAATATCTATTGATTCAAAGGGTGGTTTCCATTCGAAGATCTTTTTGAAACGTTCGAAGGAGGTGCAATTTTTCTTCCTTCCACCCTAACGTGGACCCACCTTCAATATAACCATGAGGCACACTATCCTAATTGATCGCCTTTTCCCGGAAGATCCCAGGCATGCGCTTTCTATCACCGAAAGAACTAATTAAAAGACCGACCTTGACCGACTTTTTTCCCACCTATTGTGATTCGGGCATAAAAGGGTGGACGGAATGAAAATGGGGTGTGTGGCTGTGGAATTCGAGTGAAAGATTACTTTTTTTTTTTTCTTCTCCCGATCTGATGGCTCATCGTTTTAAAAGCATGCGAAGGCAATGAATATGTACTTCTCTGCAGTATAAGTAATGGACTTCTCTGCAGTATAAGTAATGGTACAACAGTTATTCCTGACTCAGTATTATTCTGATGTAATAAAGTATTCACAGTTCCGATTGGTTCAATGATAGAAAAATTTCACTGCGACCGTGAAGCACAGTGAAATAATAATGGGGGATGTCTTATTTCATTTTTATGGGCAATCATGACAACATTTACTTTAACTTTCTATTTTGTAGTGATACGTAGTCATGTTGTTGGTCACCATGTGTCTTTTTATAATTAATTTTAAGAAATTTGAAAATACGTCATTTGATATATTCTTATATGACACAGAAAATATTATAACGAAGTTTTTTAATTAAAGATTAATGGACTTTTAAGAAGATAATGGACGATATCTCATTTGACTTTTGAGGATGATCATTATAAAATTATTTTAACCACATTTGTTTTTATATTTAATTTTGTACATTCTGAATGAATTGATAAAGCAACTCATTTGCCATATTTTTGACAAAAGAATTAAAATAACAAATTTTCATCAAAGAATAATTTTTTTAGAAGATAATGAAGGATATCTTATTTAATTCATGTGGCCAACCATGATAAAATGTAACTTAACCTTACACTATGCAGTGACGTGTACTTACAATATTTAGATTTTATCTTTTTATAATTACTTATGAATAATTTGATAATCGATTAATAAATTAACTCGCATATCAAAAATATTTTGTAAAGGTTTTCAATTAAATAATTACAGATAATGCAGCAAATAAAGAAGGATGCCTTACATAACTTATAAGGGCGATTATGGCAAAATTCAGCTTAACATTATACTGTGAAGTGATGTGTACTTGAAACATTTGGATTTTACCTTTTTATAATTAGTTTTTTTACGGTTATTTAATATTTCACTGTCATTAAAAACTTTCAGACTAAACATTTGAATTTACATTTATTAATATGGATTTACTAAAATTTTCTTTAATGCTTAACTTATAATAACTCATTATAACTTAACTTATCATAACCCTTTGATAATTTATATTCTCACTAAAAAGTTAGCTAAAAAATTTGTAATAAATTTTTTTCCATTAATTTTTAAGATTTGCCTAATTTAATTAATGCTGTCATTAGAATCTATATTTTTCGTTAGTATTTTTAACTTAAGTCTGATTCACAATCTAATAAATAAATTTATTTTTATATTTAATTTGTATTTATTAAATTATTTATTACCTTTCATTGGTTCGTTAAAAAGCACGCCCACCATTTTGTAAAAAAAAAAAAGAAATTATAGATTTCAAAGAACACAAATCACAATATGAAATAAATTTTAAAATTTGAAATCGAATTTTTGCTATCAATGTTCCCACTAACTTTGTAGTATTAAATAGGAAATAGAAATTTCTTTGTCTCACAACCAACTTTCTCTTTTTCAGTGTAATAGCCAAAAGCTTTTACCGTTCAAATTGAAATTCAATGAGTAAATGTTATTAAATGATAAGATTATTTCACGAAATGTAAACAAAGATTCATGAAATAATCATATTCGTTTGGACGAGACAGTTAATACTTACTTATGAACAATAAAGCTACTTCAAACCTACAAGTTTTTTTTTCTAATACAGCTTGATTTTTATATGTTTAATTCCACACACACACACATACTAAAAAAACTTTCAAGAAAAGTAATAATTTTGAAATAATATTTATACCATAAAAATATGAAAATAATTTTTTTTCGTCATTTCACAAAAAAAAGAGCATCTGTTTCTTTTCTCCATCGATTTGCATTGCGTTTGTTAATATTTAACTAGCCACGATCACGTGATGAAGCCATTGCACGAAGAGCAATGACATGACTGATGAGGGGGGGAATAACCTTCCCCCTGCAATAAACGATTTCCAATATTTAAAGAACATTAGCTGCAGTCGAAATCGTACACTTACCACAGACATACACCAGACTCGTCAACAATTTATTGAAAAATAATGGCATTATATGCTAATAACAGTAAAGGTTCCTATAAACAAATAGAGACACGTCGAAAAAAGACATCAATTCCATCAAACTGCATAAGATAGTTTACTTCCGGGTGTAACGCGTTGCCAATGCAGGAAAAGTAGTTTTACATGCAGCGTAATAAATATGACGAAGTATTATTTTTTACACCGAACAAGTGATGAAACAGATGTGATATTCAGATGATCTTAAGTAAATGTAATATGGAGCTCAACATGAATTTTTCTTACCCTCAATGAATTTTAAATAAATTCATGAAAAAGGGAAAATTGCTTAGAAACACAAATGGTTACATAATCTTTGTATTATATTGTATTTTTAATTTATATTTTGTATTATACAGTACATTCCCGAGTATCCGGTTCGCGCCTATCCGGCCTAGTTTTCTTTTATCATAATTAAATGAGGAAGGCAAGGCGTTGCAGAAGCAGTCAACTATTAAGAACTTTTTCAAAAACTACAAACTGTAAGTTTTGACTCTTATCTTAGGGTTACCTTTTCATATCTGTATAATCATTTATTAGTGAAAAATAAAATCAGTTAGCGTCAATTTTCTTTAAAACTAGGTCTACGATTTACTTTAACGTTTTGTTTATATTTCCTGCATTCAAAATAGGTATTACAGAATTTGTATTAAAATGTGAACAGTTTATATCCTTTAATTTACTCTTTTTAAAACAAATTCTTGAAACGTACAGTGCAGAAGAATATAAACGTATATAAACTTCCAATACAGAGTTTTCTATTTTAACTCGACATGTTAAAAGCAATTGCTTCTATATTTCACCGGGCCGCAGCTGACATTCTACCTTAGTAGTCAATAGGAAGTGAGAAAATGCGTGTTACGTAATACGTTTGATATAAAAACTTTGTCTTCTGATACTCTGGGTAAAGGAATGAGTTCATGTAATGTGGCGGTCTGCCCTTAAGGCACATTAGGCCCGATACACGGGAGTTTTCAAGCAACCATGTCATTAGTGAAAAGATAATTTCATTTATACTTTTATTTATTCTTATCATTTCATTTATATATAAATGATTATTTCATACTAAATTTTTGTATTATACTGTATTTTTTATTTATATTTTGTATTATATTTTATTTTTAAGATTCTAGCAGCCGTGTCATTATTTCATTTATATTTTCAACAGAATCAGAAGTTTTACAACAAAAAAATTGCTACCAAAAAGTTTCATTTTATATTTGAAACATGTAATCTATATTTAATAATAAGTTAAATGGAAACATAAGTATAAATAATAAAATATTCAGTGAAGAAAATATAATGAAAAATAGACCCAAAATCAATTTTTAATGGTTATTTATGTATTCATGCAATTTTCACACCACATGCTTTAATCATGTTAGCTAAAAGTATAGGCAAATTAACACAGAAACTCATCACATCAATAATTAACACTTACCGTAAAAATATAAAAATGCGATATGGTAAGAATTAACTTAAATAAGTTTCGAATTTAAAAGTATCTTATCATGAAGAAATAATGAAATCTAGATAATAAAATATATGGTAAATTAATAATGTTTTTTTATACAAAGTATCTTTTTTTCTCTAAAAAAACTTTTAAAATTTTTGCATCAATTTTTAAATGAAAACAATAGCTATATAGCTATAATTGGTCTGTAAATGAATTATTTCGAACCGAGATCATGAAAATAGTCTATTGGCTAAAATCGATTTCAAATGAAATTTGTAGATAATAATTATATATAGAAAAAATCCACTTAAATACCCTTTCAATGATTATTAAAAAAGTTAAAATGCAATTATTGCCTTTTCAAAGGTGATGCTCAGTATACTTAATAATGAACAAGAACCTACTTGAGAGTGGTGTCCTCCTCTTTATAGGCCCTGGCCCTTTGTCCTTTCTCCTGAGCAAGGGGCTACTCCTGCGGTCAATGACCTTCTGTTTCAAGACCGATCGCACTTTGAGGTTAGGTTCAGATGCTACAAAGGGCATGATGCAGAGCACATGTCACACGCCATGTCTGTTAGTTCAATTACAAATGCACACAAAATGCAGCAATCACACTACCACAATGCTGCTTTTTCTCTCTTAATTAATGAATTAATACATTTTTTGTAGGACTATACTAAACAGTCTACAACACAGACTTTTATCTAATCTAAAATTTAAAAAAAAAAAAAAACTTATGCTACTTTGACTTGCAATCTCTATTTAACTACAAAATAAACCTGATTAATCCCCAAATGCACAAAATTATTTTACAATATTTTATGATATATTGAACAATATTCCAAATAATATAGTACATATAGTACATAAGATTGGACAAATAAGACAGCACAATACTGATTAATTTGTGCTGCCAAGGGCACAATTATTTGTTGTAATAAAAGGGGAATTATTAATTGAGAATTAAACTGGCATAATGAATACTTAACTTTTGTTTCTTCAGAAAAGTGGGAATAATTTTACTTACTTTTTATTATAGCACGATTAAGAATAACAAATTTGTAAAATAGTGAAATATAATCAGTATTATATCATTTTTGAAATGTAAACAAATTTACAGTTAAAAAATGGTTAAAACGTACATTTAATAGGTTATTTTGATAACAAAGAACAAAAGAAGCTATTTGAACCATTACTAAAACCTGCTGGCAATATGTTTTGAACTAATTTTGAATTTCTTAGCATTTTATTTTTTAAAATTATAACATTTATGAATTTTGAATTTTACAAAAAAAAAAAAAAACCCTGTTCACATTTATTGTATTATCAACACTTTTTTGGATACATTTTTTTATACATTATCAATACAAATAAATATTGCAAGAGAGCTATAAAAACAATAAAAGCGGTATTAATATTTATAAATGAAAGTGAGAAATAAAATTCAATATGGATATAATGTATTCCATCTTTTATACAATGTAGAAAATACTGGTTTTATTCATAATATAATTTAATATAGTTGTAATTGTCTTTCGCAAAATAAAATTTTCGAGATTTCAAAGCAGATAAATAAATAATAGATGAAGAAGTAAGTAATGTGAAATTTCATAATAAAATTTTAAACAAAGATTAAGAATAAATTTTAAAGCAATAAATGGAATATCATGCAGTACATTTGTATGGAATAATTTATTTGAATTTTGATATCTGTATACATAACTTCATCATTACAATAGTAGCATTTGAAATTAAAGAATTTTCAATTAAAGTCAGATGGTAAATTAAGAAAAATACAATGTTATGTGGCCAAAATATCCTAGTAGCACACATATATTGTACAATATTATATTAAATAACATAATAATGTGAGAAAGGCTGTGCTTTTTGTGTAATGATTATATTATCTCATTTACATCAAAATATGCAAAATGTACAGTAAAGTATTGTGCTCGTTACATTTACATGTTTATAAATCTTGCATGTTTCTAAGGAACAGACTTTTGTTATTGGAACAAAGCTCTTGCAAAATTAGTTTGTAAAATGGTACTATTTTCATATTGTATTCTAACAATTAAAATGTTTTTAAATATTTTAAATATCTAGTTATTACATGACATTTAAAATATGACTTTAAAAAATAATTGTATATAAAACTCGTATAGAAAATTGCAATCATTCATCAAGGCATTTATATATAATACAAATGCCAAAATATATGTTAAAGTAAAAGAACTAAAAATAAAATTACTAAAAAAATTATTTGGCAATTTTTTTTCTAAAAATGAATAGAAACTCAAATACAAATAATAATTTTAATGGTTATAACTAATCAACTTTACTACAATTAAGAATTAAAATGCAAACTCAATGTTTCATTTACTATAATGATATTAATTATCTCACATTTCATTATTATACATATTATTTAATAGTGAATGTATTCAATCTGTCATTTATTCATATTCATTTCAATGTAAATTATTTAATTCAGAATTATATATACATATATTCTTAAATTTTAATGTTTTTAAAATTGAAAGCTGGTGTATTGAGCATAGTATACAGCTTATTTTAATAAAGGCAAAATAATTAAGAAAAACAAATAAACTCATATAATCTTTTTCAATTTAAAAATGAAATGTAATAAATTTTTCCATAAAAACTTTAGACAAAAACCATTACATTCGTGAAGACTAAAATAATCTACAGTAGAAGAAAAAGCAGCATTGTTTAATATCATGTAAAAAATCTAACATGCACAAACACATGTTAGTAATGAAATTATTTTACTGCAATAACACTATAGGGGAATTATCTAGCAAATATTTGTGTTTCAGCAGGGTATAATGAAAGGGTATAATGAATTTAAAATGCTATTAAATGATACATTCTTAGTAAGAGTTAGATAACTCATTGTATCACATTATTATTTTATCTGGATTTTATCAAGAACTTAATTTAAATAGCAAAACACATTCTTACATATTCATGCTGCATTTAATATCAATCAATTAAAATAAAAACATTTTATGTTATTGGAAGACAACATGCAGTGATTCCAGCTATTTATAGCATTTATTTCTATAACAAATAAATTTTCAATATCCAAAGGCTAATTTTATGCATGCTGGGCCTATATTAATTTTTTAAATCGATTTTAATTAGATTAAATCACATAAAAAATTGCCTGCATAGCAAGATAAAAAAAATGAGAGCTGTCAACTTACCAGTTTTTCTCAATGGAAAATCGTCTTCGTATTTTCCAAGAACTGTTGGCCTGAGAATAAATAAGCAGACTTATTAGAAACTATAATACAAATTTGATGAATTACCATTAAAATTAGAAATATATTTATTCTAGACAAATATAAAAATTTATGATTGTTTATTCACAATATTTCATGAAATAAAAAATATTTTTATTGAATAAATGATAAAAAATAGTGTTTTGTGGTAATTGAGAGCAGGAAATAAAATGAATTCTGAGGCAGACAGCAATACTTTCTTATCGTTTTAAATTGCTCTCCTTCTGTGATCAGAAACCAAAATATGCATTCCCAATTATTCCACAGTCTCTGGGGGTAATTATGAACGTTGCTGTAACTGAGACTGTATAAATTATAAATTTATTTAGAAAAAATTATTCATTGAGCCCTTTAGAACATGATCATGCATTATATAAATTATAGGACTATTTTAAATTACATACAAGCACTTTAAATAGAATAAAATGAATGATAACGCTGCGAAATCCGTTTCCAACTACCTTAACTGACCTTATCTCATTAAAAAGTCATGTACAATTTAACATGTCTTTCCTCGATTTCAAAGCTGTTAGTTTGAAATTTAGATTATATCCCCCCCCCCCCACCTCCCATTCAGTCAGAGATAGCAAAGCACCGTTTATGCACCTTTTAAGAAACTTACGTAAAACAACGTATAAATAAAAAGAAATTTTTATAAAAAAAACTTTTATTATTATAAATTTAATGCCACTATTGCGAATTATTTTTAAAGTAATAAAGTTTTGAAAGATAATACTGATATATTAATGCATAGTAGTGAAAACAATAACTAAATTTTGTGCATAAGAAGAGAATGAAAAATAGAAAACAAAATTCCTTTTTTAAAAACATGAAACAAGTCAGGTTAAATAAGAATATGTGAAAAAAATTATCCGATGTATGTGTCGAATAATAAGAAATAGAAGCAGGGGGGGGGTAATTAACAGATCACTTCTTGGATTTTAAAGTATTGATTGATTTCAGACTGGCCGATTCTTCTAGTAAGAATAATTTATAATCAGTTTCTATGTATTTCACTTCTTAACATTTCGTTCCAATTTGAAAACATACCCTGAACAGTCCCATTTTTAATTATAATTCCACATTTCACATTAAAACATTTAAGTTGAGGTATTAAGTATATTTTATTTAAAAAAAATTAAATTCTGAAGTTTCAATGTAGAGAAAGCTCGGAACAATCTTAAATAACGGCATCGATTAACATTGCAGTTAAAAGAGTACGAGACAATGCAGAGAACGAAGAAACTGGAACTATCAATAATTTCTGTTTGGTACTTTTACTCACCAATTACGGTAGTTGGATGGAGATTTATTCGTGCTATTGACAGCAGCTTCGCGCTGCTTTTTGTTTAATACGAATTCTTGCAATCTTTGCTTTACTTCTGATGACGCTATGGCACCTGCAACATAAAAAAAATGAATATATAATACATTTTTATAAAACACTGTCATATTTTTTTTTATTGAAACACGGTACACTGAGATGCAAAAAGGAGACACGTACAGTAGAATTTAAATTGGTCGTATGAATTGGGATCACAATCGATTTGGATTATTGGATAATTGATGAAAAAAGTTATTTCTTAGGAAAATGAAATTTGCTTAATACTAATGCTACTTTAATGACTATGAATACAAGTTGGTTTACAGTTTGCATACTTATAAAGTCTATGATTTTTTTTATCCGGTATTCTGGATGATAACTGAAACAGTGTTACACATGCATTTATAGTGTACATTGAGCATTAATTAATACAGATATCTATTTTTACTAACCCTAAACTATCATCTTGTCAAATGGTTTTTTTAATAGGGTTGCCAACATTTTATTGACAATTGGTGACAAATACAAACCTTGCGTTAATTTTGGTACAGCTTTATATATTCAAATCTGTAGTGATAAAGTCATATACAAAGTGACGATATAAGCATTAAAGACAAGCTCCATCGAATGATGGAATGTTTGACTCAGTAATTAACAAAGAAAAATAAAATTACTTTGCTCATGCTTTTCTTTTTTCTTCAGCTGTTCTAATCTTTCCATATCCCTCCTCTCTTTCTGTTCCTCTTCCATCTTTCTTTGGTGGTCGAGGTACTCCTGAAAAGAAAAAAGAAATATATGCATATTTTTTTTTAATCACAAAAAAAAACAAAAAAAAAAAAACAATGTCTTATCCTTCGGAACTAGTGATATTTCTCTACCTGCTGTAGTACAAGACGAAGTGAAAGTTATTGCGGAAATTCCGATATTGAAATTCGAATTTACACCACAGAAGTTAAGAAGACATTTGAATTTTTAAAAGGGTTCTCAAACTATATATATATATATATATATATATATATATATATATATATATATATAGAATAAAAATGGGCTATTGCCCATGCTTTATTATTACTATTGCAAATAAGAAACATAATAGAATCGGACACCTTTTCAAAAATGCTACAGGAAACCCAAGTAAATTATTATATAAAGGAGTCAAAACATTCATATTATTACGAATTACAAGGTCAAAGGAGTAGGCCGCGCTACATGTATTTCCTTTCATTGTGTATATTTCCATACACTATCTTGTATGTCGTCTCTTTTCTATAAATACATCGTGGATTAACATTTGACATCGAGTTTTCTTTTAACGAGGAATGACACGAGATGTAGGCTAGCTGCAGGGAGTATATATTTATTAAAAAAAAAGCCTAAATCAGCATAAAAAGTTATCTTAAGAGTGGAAAAAAACTTTCGATTTCTGTTTTTAAATTTCGATTGGAAAATAGTCTTAAATTGAGTTCATTAGTAATGAACTGAATTTTCATTATTTAGAATTTCTTGAACTTGCAGAATACGTTCAATAATGCAATCCAGCACCAGTTCGACTCCTTCTATAATCCGACTTTTTTCAGAAGAGTGAAGAGAAGTGTTAAAGAAGATACGAAACATTGCATGTGGATGTCAGTAATATTGGTGCGGATAAATCATAGGATTCTGAATTATATTTTGCAGTATTTATTTTATACAATAATTTTTTCGAATAGCTTTATATAATTTGTGCCCTTATCATTAATTTTAATAATAAAAAGTATTTTTTTAAAATTGAAACTCCATCAATTCCGGATTTACATAAAAGCTAATAAGCCCTAGTTTAGGGGTCACACTTTCTTGAGGACCTTAAAAAAAAGACTTAATATCTCATTATTCTACTAATTTGCAAAAAATTAGCTTAATCGAAATTAAATTAAGAGGAATTAAGGTCAGGTGTTAAATTTTGCATGAAATTTAAATGAAAAGTAACATGAAATATCTACGCCCGAAACTACATGATAAAACCTACTTAAACAAATTCTAATATGATTGCAACACATAAAAATGGCCGATTAATGAGAAACACTTACATTAAATATGCTACTTGCTCAAAATATATAAAAAAGCAAAATGAATAAACAAGAAATATAATAAATCAAGAATTGAAACGAAAATGTCCAATACTGATATCTGTGATGAGCCTCTAAAATATTCTTTACAAGGTATAATTTACAATTACATTTTGCTTTTAATAAAAATGAGATGCTAATATATATTAAATAATTTATTTTATTTCTTTTTAACTGCATAAATTCGAAGCACAGGGTGTTCATAGATGTATATCCTAATTTTGCTAGGTTATTATAAGGAAACAAAACAAAGTACAACTTTATTATTTAGTGGAAAATCAAAAGTAACGGCTCAAAAATGAAATTCAACGCAGTTATAAGTATTCGATGGAGTCCCTCCAGAAATACGAATGGCGATACGATACTCAGTTCACACCTTTGTCGCCATTTGGCGCTAAACTTTGAAAAGCTGCAGATATTCATGAATGTCGATGGTCGATTTGTTTTTTGGGAAAAAGTATTGCATTTAAACTTCCAACATTATTTTTCTTTTGATTTTCGACGAACAGCAAATTGTACCTTATTTTGTTTTCTTTTAATAACCCGCGAATTTGGAATATTAAATCATAAATTCTCAAAAAAATCTGTGATATTCTTTATTAATATAAGAAAAAAAATTTCATGTTATGTCTGATAAACCTCAATAGAAATTTCAATAATATTAGGAGATCGTTGGATGATTCAACATATTTTCTCTTTTCCGAACACATGAAAGCAGCTGCATTTCTACAGATAGCCGAATGCTAATATTTAATCATTCGTTTCTTTTTACTAGCCATCATTAGATTTCTTTCGTCGACTTCAGGAAAAGAAAGTCTAGCAGAATATTTACACAGGTAGCTCGAAATCACTGCATAGAGCGTGCCTACATAAAGATTGTCGTTAAAATTACATACGGTGTCATATACATTTACATGACGGATTTTAAAACAAAGCTAAGACTGCTTTTGGAAATATCATTATTATTTTTTTCCATATCTCACTAAATGAATTACAAAAAAGATTTTATGGGGTGATAAATTATTCATTCAATTCCTACTATTAGTTCACATTCTCCCTATATATATATTTATATATTTTGCTCAAATTTTCAATCGTTAATAAAAAACTTTTACTTCATCCACTCAAGTTCAAATACATTTTTTTAAAACTTGTAGTGGATGACACTTGATGTTAATACAGATTTTTCATCAATTATTAAATTTAATTAATTTTTAATACTTTAAATAGAGTTTTAGCAGTTTGTAATGAAAAATGTGATCAACAGGCAGTAGCTCAATCGGTAAAATGCAAGGATTTTAGTATTT
>JAPMOR010041548.1:148186-170430 GCA_026543865.1 Argiope aurantia | reverse complement strand
TATACTTATAATAAAGCTCAATGTGTGTGTGTGTGTGTGTGTGTGTTGGCGCTCTACAGGCCAGACCATTCACCTTACAGCTACCAAATTTGGCACGTGTATACCTTGGAGGCCGGGAATGTGCACCTGGGGGTTATTTTTTCGAATTTTTAATTAGAATTTTATTTATTTAAAAATTAAGCGAAATTTTGGCGTGTTTCTGCTATGACTTCCGAAAATATCACCGCACAAAAAAGATTTTTACATGAAGTTAAAGATCAAAAATTTATCTTTTAAATGATAACAATGTTTTAACCTTAAAATTAAATTTCTATTTTTAATGTATTTTTAAATAAATATTTTAACTATGTTTTTAAACAATTTTTTTCGTACAAAATAAAAATAAAATTTAAGCTGCACGAGCACGTTTCGCATTCATGGGAAAAAATTAGCTTTTTTCAAAGTGTTGCCATCACATTGATTAAAGCTCCAATTAAAAATAAATTAAATCTTTTTGGAAATGAAATCTGCAAAAATATAATTTTCGGCAAGTGTTTGTAGGAAATGAAACAAATATGAAATATTATTTTTTCTAAAAAATAAATTCAAGAAAAATTATTTTATGATCTTTTACACTCTCTATATTATTAATCCAATAAATCAGTTATATTTTAAGGTAAGTTTTGTTTTATATGAACATGATATCCATTCAAATGAGGGCCACACAGCTAATTTGTAAACCTTTAGTAAGACACAGATCTGCTAAAATGGTCTAAATGGAAAATGATTATATTTTATGTAACTTGATTTAATAAATGCTCCAATAAATAACAAATTTTTGATTTTACATTAAGCTTCCGCTGTGGAAATTACGAATAACAAAATGTTCTTGAAACACTAATATTTTTAATAAAAATAGTTAATTTCCAATCAACTAAATCAATCACTTAAACTGACTGATTTATGAAAATTTGAATATCACTATTCAATGAAAAAAGGATAATTTTAGATTTTTCATCGATCATTTCAAAGAAAATACAGCGCGCAGGTTTCTCAAGATTAATTGGCCTAAGATTATGAAAATGTTGAGTTTTTCTAAATTTTTAACATTCAAAGTTTCATAAATCAGTCTTAGTTGATCGTGGAAAATAGAAACATTCATTCATTTATTTAAAATTTGGTGTGTCCAGAATATTTCTCAGAATATGATACCTTACTGCATTAAATTTAGACTTCATAATTTTTGAAATATATTTATAGGCCGGAACAAAATATTATTATTGATTTCATTTCAATCCTTTTGAAAGCAAAACTAAAAACTGAATTTCATGCTGAATCTGAGAAGTTTTTGTTGAATTATTCTTTGAGATATTACATAAATTATGAAAAATATTTTGTAATTCCCATAAGACGAATACCGAGGGATTCTGTTTGCAATACTCATATTCAATAATAATAATAATAATAAATAAATAACAATAGAGATGATAAATAAAATAAAACGCTTGGTTTATTAAAAAATATCTTTATATTAATTGTAATTTCATCATTTTCCTTTTAAATTAAAGTTGAAGCTTTACTGGAAATGACAACAAATTAGCAAAATATATATTGTAAATTGAACGAAACGATCTAAACAACAGTATAAGTTTGGTATAACTATGAAAATTTGAAGATTAAAAATGTTTTGTTTGAGAATCTATTAAGAGACCAGTTACTTAAAATATTTAAGTGAAAATTTTAGCGAGCGGTAATACTGGCGAACCGGCTGGTCGCCAAAGGCGGCTAGTATAACCATAAAACCTTGAAATTAACCCTTGCTAGTCGGATCTTTACTCTCAAGTACCATTCAAGAAGGTGAATCCTTTTATTTATTTATTGTTATTTATTTATTTATTGTTATTTATTTATTTATTGTTATTTATTTATTGTTCATTGTGATTGTTAAAAATACCTATAGAGTGATGAGAAGACGCAGATTAATTTTTTGGGGAAATTCAACTTAAAACACTTATATATATATTTATTTTTCGTTGCAATAAACATATCTTTGTATTATGTAAGCAATTATGCATCGAATTAATTTTCCGAGTGCAAAGGGTTAATATTCTCCGATTAATGTCGGCACCCACTCAGCAGGTCGATGAATGACCGAATATTTGGTTATTTTCTTAAAAGTTCGAATCGACGCCGATAAATGTAGACAAGGAAAGATATGTTCTGGAGAGAGGTTAAATGAGTAGATGAGAAAACGCATTCAAAGGGGCAAACTTAATAGTTGAAGTTTTTGTAATAAATAAGACTGTAATAAAATATTAATCGCTTAAAGTTTACGTAAGTTCATTATTAATTTTATTTTATTTTCTTATTTAGCATTCTTTATTAAAATTGTTGTAATAAATAATATTGTAATAAGATATTAATTAAATATCTTTTATGTAAGCCTATTCATTTAACATTGTTTTCTTTTATTTTCTAATTAGTTTTATTTTTTTATTTAGGATTTTTTTATTAGAAGTGATACAATAAATACGACTGCAATAAGATATTAATCATTTAACTTATCTGTAAATTTATTAGTGCTTTTATTTTATTTTTTTATAAGGAATTCTTTATAAGAATTCTTTCAATAAATAAAGATTGTAATAAGATATTATCTTTTTATTGAAACAATTCTAATAAGGAATTCTAAATAAGAAAAATAAATAAAACAGAAAATAAGCTTACGTAAAAGTTATATGATTTATATTTTATGAGAATCTTATTTATTAAAACAGTTCTAATAAAGAATTCTAAACAAAAAATGAAAATAAAACCAATAATAACTTTACTTAAAAGATACTTGATTAATAATAAGTTAATAATCACGTAATTTTTATGTAAATTTATTACAGGATTTATTTTTTTTATTTAGAATGTATTGCATATTTTAGGTCCCCAGTTTAATTCATAAATTGTTAATTAAGTTAATAATCACGTAATTTTTATGTAAATTTATTACAGGATTTATTTTTTTTATTTAGAATGTATTGTATATTTTAGGTCCCCAGTTTAATTGCATAAATTGTTAATTAAGCTTCTCCAATTTATATATATATATACTTTAATAATAAATAAAGATTTTTAAAAAATTGTAGTATTGTCTTAACGTTGCAAAACCCTTTTTATTCACTTTTTGTGCATATTAAATGTGAGAAATAATAATCTATATTTATATAAAGCTCAATATATGTGTGTATATGTGTGTTGGCGCTCAACAGGCCAGATCGTTTGACTTGCGGCTACTAATCAAATCCATTTCTCTATTTTTAACTATTAAATATAGTGAATTTTAATTTGCTACAATTTAGACATAATATTTGATAAATAAAAAAAATCAACTTAATTACTTCTGAGAATTTTCTACGCAATTTTCAATGAATGGCTCAAAATTGTGTATTCTAAATGCATAGACAAAATTCAATAAACTTTAAATGATTAAGAACAGGGTATGCATTTAGTAACAGAGAAAAAACCCCACTAAATCTCAGTTAAACAGTAAGGATAAAAGCAAATAAAATCCTAATATATTTCTGCCGTCAAGAATTATTACATAATACCTGAAAGACTAAGAACGGAAGAAGGGACAGACTTTTCAATTTCCACGAAAGATCAAAGCAGCCAGACCAAAGTGTTTAGAAAATTAAAGCAAATGTCCACAATTGCTTCTTCGTTCCTGGCTAAAATCCAAATGATAAAGATCTTGAATTCTCCTTGCTTGCCAGATCAAGATCTGACAAAAAAATTTTAGTTGAAAAAAGATAGAGAAATTAATCGAGTGCATACTAGACATTTCAGATAAGTCAACCCATCTAGATCGCGAATCTTGAAATGACTGTCTCATGATCAAGTTGTAACCATAAGAAAAAGAATTCAAGTCTCGTCTCAAAAATTCAGAATTCCAAGAAACGATATTTTTATCCTAATATAAATAATACAAGGATATTTTCATTCTAATCAGTCCGTAAATTTTTACAAATAATAAAATAGAATACGTGTCTGTTACGTACGAGCAGTTTACGGTATAAACCAATAAGTTACCAAATCTAGAGTGGATATACTTGGAAAGATGAGAATGTGTACTTTGAAGAGATTATTTTTCTTTAAATTTCAATAAGAAATAATTATACAAAATTTCAGAGTTTTTATGCCATAACTCTTGAAAATACTTCAGTGTAAAAATGACTGATATACAATCTTAAAATTAAAAATTTCATGTTTCGAATATAACATTTTATTTGCCAAGATTTTTCTAATATTTTAATTAATTTATTAAGACCTTTTTTTAAGTACATTTTATAATAATATTTTCTTTGTTGTAATGAAACAATTATTTTTCGAAACGATTATTTTTGCTAAAATTTTAATTAAAAAAATTATGAAAAGTTTATAAGTTATCCCACCATAAATTTCGAAAAAATTATTGTACAAAAGCTACTGATATATCTTCTTAAAATTCAAAAAAAATTATGTTTTAATACTTTAGTAGCCATAAATTTGTCTAATATTTTAATTAATTTATTAAAATATTTTAAGTGTATTTTATAATATTTTTGTTTTTGATATGAAACTTAAATCGTTTTCATATAACTACAAATATTTTATCTTGATTTTTTCGTCCATTATTAAATTAAATTGTGAAGATCTCGCCTCGTTTATCGTATCGAATAGTTAGTTTTCTGTTTAAAGTTTAAATAGTTTTTTGGTTTTTCTTTAAAATTAAAAAATTAAAAATATATTTTTAAAAATGTTACTGTAGTTACAGGGTGGTAGTTATTTTTAAAATTATGTAGCACTTTCAATTTGGGGGCATTTTATTGAAGATTTTAAAGTTGAAAAAAACGACCGAAAATGATTAATTAATTAACGATCAAAATAAATTAAATTTAGAATGCACTTTTCATTTTAGATTCTATATGATAATTCACAGGGACATTTAAATTATAATTTAAATAGGGCAGATGTTAAGCATATGTTAAAAAATAATCGTTGAAATTAATAGAAAAGAACTCCTATTTTGAAATATAGATCAATAATACTGATTCAAGTATCTTTACAGAAATCTAATGATAAAAGAAAAGAAAATTCAGAAACGGATCAATGATTTCATTATGCAACAGTTTTAGAATTTGAAGAAATCTAATTATATCTCTTTAGACAAATATATTATTAATTTATTTTTACAATCAAAAGGGTACTTTAGAAAGTCATTTTGAACGTAAACAATTCATTTCCATCACATTTTTCGACATGTCAAGGCCATATCGAGTAAGAAGATGAGAAGCCTCAGGATAAGTAAACAGATTCTATCTCTGTCATCTCAATAAGTGGTATTGGACTGATTGACGATGTCATTCCTGTGACGGTCCATAAATCTCATTGACTTGTGGATTTCCAGAATGAGGAGCTTTTTCATGGGGCTTATTTTGTTGGGTGGAGGACAAAAACCATGTTTAGAATTCGTGGCAGCCGGTCTTTTATGTTTGTGTGATTGCTTATAAGATAATTCTTCTATTTTTCATATTATTTAGCTCATCAAAAAAGCTTTCGAATCTTCTTTTGTGTATTTATGATAAAATAATGAGATAAATTAATCATTTTATTAATAAATATCTACGCATGTCTTCTATCGACTTTGGAATCATGCTACAAGCAAGATAATATAATACAATATTTTTTAGTTTCACAAAAGTGATCCAGTTTTTAGCTTGCTATATTGTCATTATTGTTGAAAAAGTATTAAGCAATGAATGTATTAACTTAACTTACCTTAATTCTTTCTTGGAGTTGTTTCTCATGCTGTTCAGCCAGTTGTTGCTGTTGCTGCTGGAAATGCTGCAATAAGAGTTGCTGCTGGATCTGCTGCTGCTGCTTCAGCTGCAGTAGCTGATGCTGGAACTGGAGATGCTGTTCGTGGATGGCCGGGGACACCTCGCTGGCATCGTTGGTCAGCGTCGGGCTCGACCCAAAGGTGGAGGGACTCATTTCTGAAGAGATATATTTGTCCCATTTTATACCTGTGCCCAATAGAGTTTGCGAATGTTCAGCAAATTTTATGTTCACAAAAATACAATTCAAAGTTCGTAAAAGAAAAAAAGTATTCTTGACGGAGCCCGGGTTTTAAAGTAAATGAATATAGTCAATTTTTTTTAATTTCGAGATTGATTTTATTTAATTATAGATATTGTTATAATAATTGATACATGTAAGAATACGTATGTGCAATTCCAGTACGTTCTGTAATAGTATATCTATTTAAGCTTAGCGTCATTGATTTTACTAAATACTGACTTTACTTAGTAATAAATACTCTTATAAAAATTGTTACACGTAAAAATAGAGATGTGCAGTTCCATATATTCTGTAATAGTATATATATTTAATCTTAACATCATACACATACTATATAGCAGGTATTCCCAAACTATGGACTGTGAGTCAATTTCCAATAGGTTGGGACAAGACCTTGAATGCATCTACAAATAACAAAAATGTGGCGTGGGCTTAAAATCTTTATCAAGATAATGAGACAAAAAAAAAAAAGCGCAATACACAAACAAGAGACTCGTATCATCTCACACTCTGCTCACCAAATTAGATATTTCTTCTCACTGTGAACGTTAAATTTAGTTTGCATATGCACTAATTTCGAAACAGTTCGTTATCATTTATATAAATATTTTTTATGTTTAACAATAACCATTTTTTTTTCTGAACAAATGTTTCCTTTTGACTCATAAAATTTCTTTTTGGGAGAAATGCGTGCTATTCATCTAAAAAAGAGGGGGTGGGATGGGGGAGGGATGGGATGGAACCTACGTCGGTAATGAAGTGGGTTGCTATAAATTCAGGTTCTAAATAATAAATTGTTATAGTTAAAAGTTTCGGAACTCCCGCATGATATTCGGAATATCATATAATATTGTATAATGGCTTTGATATTATATAATAATAAAGGATACAATACCAATATAATGCAGTATGTTTTTGCTCTTTTTACATGGGAATGTGGCACTATAAATACATTTAAATTGATAAGGAAATTTCATCTAGATATATTAAAAGATTGCTAAAGGAAGGTGCATAATTTTAATTATAAACGATTTTGGCCTATAAAATGTAATAATCACACAATAAATCATATCGCGAAATAATGGAAATGCTTTGCATAAACAGGAAGTGCAACGAAATAAATTGCTTTAAGACAAGATTAAATCCATTTTGAAAGATTGTTCTCGATTAAAAAAACACACACACACATACACAAGATTTGAATGACGAACTGACAGCACATCGTTGAATTGAAATAGTTTTTAACACCACAAGGGAAGAGTTTTTATCAGATATTTCAGATTAGTAACCTATTCCATTCATGTTATCAGTGTTCGAAGTGTTGTGAATGTTATTGTTGGTTATTTTACTAGTAAAGCGTTTTTTTAGAAAAAGAAAATGATAAGACCGCACGCTCCTCGAACTCGTGTGTTTTCTTCTTATCAAAAAAAGATATTTTTTCTCGCTTACGTAATCTGCGAAAAGCTATGAAATCAGTGCATTGGAACCGTTAGTTGGGAGAGACTGAATTATCGGAACACTTTGAAAACAAACGAAAAAATCAGCAAACAAATAATGCTATACGATTAAACATTATTTTAGGAACGAATTCTTTTATTACTCTGGCAATTGGTTCACTCTTAAAATATAAGATTCGTGATTTTTTTTAAAAAAATTCTTTTTTAATTTTCCTAGCGATAAAATTTTTTATAAAGAACATTAATATATAAAAAAATATTGTTCATTTATTTTATTCGGATAACTGAAAATTATTCTCAATGGGAACTATGCATTATTTTAAGAATGAATTCTTCGTAGATTATTCTTGAAACGGGATGATACATCTTTGTTGATTATTCAGACTATTTAATTTTTCATCAAAGACACTATATACATAATTTTTAAAAAATTCTTATTTTTCATTATTCTGGGAATTGGATTATTCTTAATGAGTTAAATATTATATATAATTTTAAGTATATGTATTTTTTATTGATTATTCTGGCAATTAGATCAGTCTTAACAAGCACTATACATAATTTTAAAAAGAATTCTTCATTGATTATTCTGACTATTTAATTTTTCATAAAATACACAATATATAATTTTTTTTAAATTCTTCTTATTTTTTAATTCTGAGAATTGGAATTATTTTTAATGAGTATATTTAATTTTAAGAATAAATTTTTTCATTGATTATTCTGGCAATAGGATTAGTCTTCACATGCACTATACATTATTTTTAAAAGAATTCTTCATTGATTATTCCGACAATTTAATTTTTCAAAAAAATAAACTATATATATATTTTTTTAAAGTTTTTCTTATTTTTTTTTATTCCGGGAATTCTATATTCTTAATGAGTACTATATATTAAGTATGAATTTTTTAAATCGGTTATTCTGACAGCTGGATTAGTCTTAACAGACGCCATGCGTAATTTTAAAAAGAATTCTTCGTTGATTATTCTGGCCATTTAATATTTCATAAAAGATATAAATCGTTAGTTTTTAAAAAATTCTTCTTTTTTTTAATTCTAGCAATTGGGTTATTTTTAATGATTATTATATATAATTTTAAGTATAAATTTTTTCACTGGTAATTCTGGCAGTAGGAGAAGTGTTTACAGGCACTATACATAATTTTAAAAAGAATTCTTCATTAATGATTCCAGCTGTTTAATTTATCATAAAGGGACTGGTTTACACATAGTTTTAAAAACTGATTATTTTTTCATTTTCCATTTTAGATTATTCTTAAAGAAAATATACATAATTTTTGAAATGAATTTTATGTTGATTCTTCTAATAATTTGTTTGTTCATAAAATATACATATAATTTTAAACATAAATTATTCGTCGATAATTTTGCTGAATTTTCCTTAATAAGTTTTTTATATTATTTTAAAAGCGAATTTCTTGTTGATTTTAAACGTTTTAATTATGCATCAAGCAAAAATATATTCTTAAAATTTCTTAATAAAAAAATAATATTTTTTACAAAATTTTGCAGCGTATGTCATAACCGATTAAAACGGGATATATTTAGGCAATTGGAAGAAAATTTCAAAAACTCTTTTAGTCGAAAACTGATTTCATAATTGCAGCATTTTTAAAAATTCCATAATAAAAAAATAAATATTTTGTGGAAAAAATTTTAATAGGTTCATTCTTGACTTTCAAACAACAAATATTTACGTAGAATTATCAATAGTGAACACAAAAATCGATAAAATTATGATAGGAAAATAATGAAATGGTTCCTCGATTTCAAAAGTGGGCTTAACTATGATTATCCTTGCTATCAAAGGAGTAAACTTACTTCATAACATATTCCTAAAACCAAAATTTAAATAGTCAAAATGGCATTTTCTTAAAGTTAATTATTTTATTACAGGAAATCCGTTGTGAAACGGATTGCGAGAAGTTCAATTTTGAAATGGCAGATACATATTCATTTGAGCTGTTTAAAAAAAAAACCATGAAATCAACAAAATAGTTTTAGTTCCCTATTGCTAAACTGAGCTCAGCTATTAATATTTTGAAATACACAAAAATTGATTTCCCAATGCGTCTTTCATACAAAATTCATATTTTTCATTTCACAATAGAGGTCAATACTTAAATTTAATTCTTAGCAAATTTATGGATAATAGTGTTTTGATGAACAGCAAAATACTCAGACGCTTTTTCAAGTCTACTTTTGTTTTCGAAACTTATTTGTAATTTAGAAAACATGCAAAGAGAGAGAGAGTAATATAAAAATACAATAAAAAAATATTCGAACTCAAGATTTTGACTTCCCTGAATCAGAAAACACATTTTTGAATTATGGCTGTCAGTCTGTAAATGCTATAACAAAAACGCTTTAACAGGTATGGCTGTCTTTAGGCCAAATTAAGGTCTTTACGACAAATTTGTAGATTTCGGTTAAATTTTGAACGAAATTCAGGAGAAATTTATTTACCCGGCTGTCCGTTTGCAAATGAGCCAAATTACTGCATAATGTAAAAAGCTAGATATGTGCAATTTGGTACACAGATTTAGCATCTGAAACAGCAGTCCGTATTTTCGATTACTTGTGAATGCGATAGTTCAAAGATAAATAAAAGTCAGTGTACCATTTTATCATATAAGATAAATTTTGAATTAAATACTTTAAAAGGTTGATAGTGTGTTGCTTGAATGTTAATGCGATAGTTCGAAAATGTAGTCGTATCTAATTAAAATTAAGGATATAACTTAGTGACAACAATTGTACATTTGTGTTCAATTCTGGCTTCAGTCAACTAAAAAAAAAAGATCCCGAAAAGCATATTCGCTTTAAAAAAATTATTCTATAAAGTACCCGATTCCCACGAGCTGACTAATAAATAATAATCATAACATTTCTTACATATCATAACATTTCTTACATATCATAACATTTCTTACATCTTAATAATCATAATATTTAACATAACATAAGCTGAAAATAATAATCATAAAAACTGGAGTGAATTGGAAAGCTATTTCAACACGTACTTTGTCTTTTAAGATATCCCAATTTTACTTTTTGATTTCTCAAGTAAAATACTCTAATTAGAGCAATCGTTTTTCTTCAGCGTTTAACAAAGAAGAAGGTAAAACCACTTGAATATGTTAGACGAAACAATGAACAGGGTTTACATTTCATGACAAAAATAAAATCTTTTCTTGAAAATTACGCAAAAAAGAAAAATCAACTAAAAAATTCTTAAAACTTACGAAAAAGATTAAACGGTGATTAATTTGCACCATTAAAAACGTTTTTCAATTTGAAATGGTGTAAAAAACAGCATTTTTCAACAGTATTTTCTAAAAACTAACCATAGAACTTAAAAATTTCGCTTCATTTTTAATTAAAATTCACTTTGAGGTGCACTTTTTTAAAATATATCTATTCTGAATCTGGTAGTCGTAGATTGATTTGAATGTCTTTTAGACACAATGAACATTCGTCGAAACTTTCTTTTATCCTGTTACTTTGTATTTTAGAATGCCGGCACAAACAAACACTTCCTTTTTTTAAATATAATGTTTTGAAACATTTCACTCAATAATTTACAGGTTGCGCTACAAAAATACCCTTTTTTGAACGAACTTCTATCAATCCGTCACTTTTATTAATACGAAACTACTCTCAGCTAATATCATTGTACTACAGAGACTTTTAGATATCAAAATTGTACAAGATCAAATTTTGGACCCTCCTGACGACCAATTAAGAGGTTCGAAATACAGGACAGTCAGAAAGGTTTCCTTGATTATATAAAAAAATTATTACAGGAGAGCCATTGAAATAAAACACAGAAAATTTTTTATTATGCAATAATCGTTTTTTTAAATAATTTTTTTATTTAACTTTTTTTAGATAATGTAATTGATGTAAAAGGAGTGATTTCACATTTGACTGTTAACAAAATGGTATCAATGAAGTCATGGCAAAAATCGTATCCGAGACATCCACGCTCCTCTGATATAAGCATATTAAGATTTTTTTGGAGGGGGGAGGGGTGCATCAAAGACAGAATATTTTGAATGCTAGTTGAACATACTGACACACACTCAAAGTTATAATCACAGATGTTGTGTATGGCAGTTGAAATGCTGGACAATACATGGCGAGAATTCGAATTCTTCCTTGACGTTCTTTGAGTAACCAAGAGTGCTCACATTAAAATTTACAGACATAAGTGTATTGATCAAAAAATTTATAAAAATTTTTACAATAGCGAAAAAATTATATGTCAAATTATAATAGCTTTACAGGGAGATTTTGTAAAAGTATTATGATTATTGACATTATGACAGAGAGATATCCGGTTCTCTTTTAAATACCACGAATTTACAAAACAAAAAAGTAACAGAAAGTTCAGTAAAAGGGGGGGGAGGATGTTCCCGATGTGCAATTCAGTTCTCCGCTTTTAGAAATACAAGTTTCCGGCATTTAGTGCTCTTAAGATATCTTTTTCTTCTTTGCAGTGCTTCAAATGTGATATTTAAACCACATTAAAATTTCAGAGGGACTACAATGATCGGAAATATAATAATGCCAACTATATAATGAATATAACTGCTAACAATATGGCATCTGAAACTTGAAACGTTTATATGCCTTAGCTGTATATAGGTACAACTTCAACAATAGTGCACAACTTATTTCCGTCCAATTAAGAGATATACAATACCAAGGCAATTCTAGTTCGAAGGATGGTTTGAATAAAGAGAATTCGCGTTTCAAGGATCTCTAGAAGAGTTTGGTAGAAATATGTAATAGAATTCTTTGGGAATTATTCCATGCATATTTAAGCCCTTGTAATATAATTTCAACGAGGAAAGAACCACTTCATAACAATCACTTTCGAGCTGATCCAATGATTCTGAAAATGATAGACCGCTACATCCAAACCATCAACACACTGGTACTACTTTAGGTATTCTACGACTTTCACAACATAGGATGCAAGTTGTACACAAGGCTGATGACAACATGGAGGCATTATAAACAGCTCAAGAAAAATTGAAATGTTATATAGGCTGCAATTATGTGATTGCCATTATTAAATTTTAATCCTTGTAGTATAAGCGCGAATATATTCAGAACTATTTCCAAAAACGATATTCACGATAATCGTCTTTTCTATAAAAAAATAAATAAAAATAAAAAAGGCTTTCGCCAAACTAATTCCGATCATTTATGATTTTTTTTTCATAAACTATTAACTAAAATAAAACGACAAGGAATTCAATATTAAAATTTAAAAACTGATTTCGTTTTTAATTTCAAAAATAAAGAATATAGCAATAAAGAAGAAATTTTGTGCTTTTCAGATGTCACAAAATATCGAATTTCCAAAAAAAAAAAAAAATTTAAATTCGATGTCTTGGCTGAGAACTCGGAAACCAATTTCGAGACAACTCAAATGAATCAAAATTTCAAAATTAAACTCAGATTAAATTTCAATTAGGAAAGATATTTTAAATTTTGTTTTTCTGTCTCCAAGTAAATTCTCGAAAACAGCTCATATTTTCTGCATATGTCTTGGGTCAAATTGAGGATTTTAATTTTTTATTCGCGCGTTTCAATCTACAAATATAAAAAAGTAAACTACTGGAATGAAAATGCTTTCTAATATTAGAAAGAATATAATTTGTTATACTGTAGAACATTAATTTGGTCAACGATATAATTGCAAAAGAAAATATTTCCATATCTTTGCATCTGAGTAGCAAAACTCTAAGTAGAATTTTAAAAATATTTTACATATAATCGATTGTCTTTTGATTACAAACATATCTGATTCAATGTCTGGGCAATGTTGCAATTTTTTTATATATAATTTTTAATATACAATAATTTTGTCTCCCTTTTTCTCTCTGTCTCTATATATAGAATGTCTGGGAATTCAATATGAGATGAATTCTTTTTAAAGGACAGTTTTATCCTTAATCATCAAAATAAAAAAAGGTTCAATTTTTAGGAATACATAGAATGTTTTTAATTCATTTGAATCGGTTCAAATAGAATAAAATATTGCTTTCTTAAAATCATAATAAAATCAATTTTTTTAATTGTGCAATTCATTAACATGCATATCTTAAAATGTATAATTTTTTTTAAAAAAAAATTTAAGTTTTAAATCACTAGCTATGCCACTAAATATTATTTTACAGTTAGAAGTGAAAGATAAAAAAAAAAAAACTATGCACTTCTCAAGATTTTCCTGTCACCATATATTTTTTTAAGCGGTATGGTTAGCGAGGAAATTTTAAAAGTAGAAAGAAAACGCGAGAGTCTTGTTCTCAAGTTTTATGCTTTATAATTAGTAAAAATTGAATGTTAAACGATAGAACAATAGAACAACGCGTTTTCACTGTTGAACAATATTTCAAAAATAATTTGAACCACAATTTGAAAATTTGAGAAATGGTATCCAAATTCGTGTGATTTAACACCATTAGATTTCTTTTATGGGGTTATTTGAAGTCAAAGGCCTATGCCAACAAGCCCACAAGCACGCGTGCATTGAAGGAGGAAACATAACGTTGCATCAATCAAATTCAGCCACACTGATGCAAAATGGTCGTTGAAAATTTCGACAAAAGAGTGCGTATGTGCCTTAAGAGCTATGGAGACCATTTGCCCTATGTGTTATTCCGTACATAATCCTATCCTGTCTACTTTATAATTCAATAAAAATATAAGAATTTAAAGAAAAAAAACTGATTTTTTTAATTAATTCAAATTATTCTTTAACACGCTGTTTTATCATATAAAGCTCTATTTTTACTAACCCTAAACTATCAATTTCAAATGGGTTTTTTAAATAGAGTTGATAACACTCTACAGCGCAAATGGTGGCTAATTCAATTCAATTTTGGGACTCCCTTTATCAAGTCTATGATTGATAAATATTAGGAGAATAAAACATTATCGCGTAATTGTTCAGGTTCCTATTTGTTCCATTACGTTCGCTTCATTATTATATTATATAAAAAAAATTGTGCGCCTGGTTATAATAAAACTGTGTACAAATATCGACGCCACGTAGTTGTAAGACTACGTAAAGTAATTAAATAAATAAAATTTAAACAGTTAAATTTTAAAAATATCCACGTCATTTTTACGTTATTTGAATTATTATTATTTGTACGTTAATTAAATAAAAATTATGTCGAAATGCGAAATTAAATATACTATAAAAAAAGGCCTTATTATGTAAACTACCTTGGACCGCAAACTACCTAAATCTGTCACTGTCGCTAAGTAAGAAATAAACTTCTAGACCTCCGTCTTTCATCTCACTTTAATTTAACGAAATCAAAACCGACTCGAGCATGCGCAAAAGCACGAACTGTTTCCCTGTCTGAAAATAAATTATTATATAATTTACAATATATTTACATGCAGCGAGGCCACTGCGATTGGCGCCAAATTAAATATGCACGTAAAACGGAAACATATATATATATATAAATATACTATATGCACCTGAGTAATAAAGATTAATGCAAGATATTAAAAGGCGCGTCATTTAAATCTTTGGTATAAAAATTGTACCACGATAAATAATGCAAGATACAATTAATAGGGCATGTCCGATAGTTTGATAAACTCTGCTTTAAACAGTAAAAAATACTCATTTTTTTTCGTTAATATTATATCAAAAATGCATGAAATCCTCATTAAAATTCCACACGGAACGCGAAAGAAAGCGTATTATGTAAGATTAATAAAAATTCAAACGTCGTCCGTATCCAGGGAGTGTCTGTAAATTCGATAAAAGGGGAAGTTATAAATGTTTTTCATTTCAACTGTTCCATCCTTTGCTGAAATGTGTGCAGAAATGGTATGTGTAGACAGGTTTGGAACTACTATGTTTATCACTTAGTTATTCTAGATTTGTTACTTTTTATTTCTTTCTCTGATTTTGTCGTCTCCATAGTTCAACGGTTTAGAGTAAAAATGCTAAGGTAGCCGATTTTATTGATTTTAATTAAACGTATTTTAAAATCAGCGCGATGGTCTCAATAAAACTTTCTTGCATACTCTCTAATACAAATGTTATCCTTTTCCCTGTATAAAATTGTCTACGTGGAATATGCACTTCAGAGGGTGTTTTTTTAAAAATTTTAATTAGGAATTTAATTGTCTTAAAAGTTAAATGAGATTCTGGTGATTTTTACGATAATATCTGAAAATATTATTACGCAAAACTAATTTTTAACTAATTTTCAAAATCTTTAAAAAAATGTTTTTTTAATGATAACATAATTGTCGAGCAAGCGTTTCTTGAATTTTAGTAATTTTTTTTATAAATATATTTTTGCAAGCTTTTTTAACAATAGATTCATTGTTTAATAGAAATTCAAATCAATTTTCATTGTTCAGTTAAATATTTAATCGCGTGATTTTCTTCCATTGTTAAAAGCTAAGAAGGGAGAAATCTGTTATCTTTGTAGTTTACATGGGGAATAAGAATGTGGTTACAGTTAAAAGATAGATTAACCATGCATTTAATAGCACTATGATACCATGAGACTTAACTTTCTTTAGATGAGTCACATATATTAAATGAATGAAGCTAAAGTCAGAGCGCAAAAAATTGTAGAAATAAATAAATTATTAGTTACAAATAGAATAACTGATCATTAAGAATCCATATCAAATTAAATACCAAATACATCAACGAAAAGTTCCTCATAATTTGTTTTTAACTTGTATTTACTAATTACACCATTTGATATATTTTCAAAAAATTATAACATTATTTTAAACTCTACGGCTGTCTAGATAGATTATTTAAGCCTAACATAGTTTGGTCTTAATATATTTAAAAAAGAAAATTATTTGAAAATAGTTTAATTAAGACACAAATAATCCAGTTTCTCTAAAATGAAATTAATTCAACATAAAAAGAAAGGAATTTAATTTCTTAACATTTTGTCCATTGCCCTAAATTGTGTGTAAATATGTATGACGTCATTGAAATGGTGATGCCATCAATCCTAGTTCTTTTTATGAACTATTTATTTCAATTGCTACAGATTACGAATTATATATATTTACATCAATAAAAATTATTTCATTCGTAATTTTTACTAATACATCTTAATTTCGTAGAGATAGCCTGCTTTTTCTAGATTTCAATATTTTCATTCATGCTACTAAATGAGTGCAATTATGGTTTGAATGAAGGAAATCTCCTATTGTATTCTCAACCCCATAAATAGAGTATTGAATATTCGTTGAGATATTTGGTGCAAAATCTTCAACTACGAATCTGGCCCACCTATTCATATACCACAATAAAATTCTATTGGCTTGTTCGGAAAGTAATTTCTTTTTTTCCCGACAGAGGATTTAATTGTATTTTTTTGCACCCAACTTCACATTTAAGCCGTATAATTTTTATATGCTTTGAGAGCTCATATAGCAAGGCTTGTGTGTGAAAAATTCCAATTAATTCTATGCAGTAGTTTTTGGTTGATGCCCTTTCAAATATGGAGAGCGATAAGCAGCATTTTCGACATATCTTACTATTTTACTACAGAAAGGGTAAAAATGCTGTTCATGCCAGAAAGAAATGGACCGATGTGTATGGAGAAGGTGTGTTGACAGTACGCCAGTGCCAGAACTGCTTCGCTAAATTTTTTAGACGGTAAAACCTTCACCTCAAACGAGGAGGTCAAAAACCACCTCGATCAGTTTTTTGGCAGCAAAGACCAAAAATTTTATGAGCGTGGAATGATGCTACTACCAGAAAGATGGCAAAAGGTGTTGGACCAGAACGGCCAATATATAACTTAATAAAGTATTTGTTTATTATACGAAAACTGTCTTTCATTTCCACAAAAAAAAAAAAAAAAAAAAAAAATTACTTTCCGAACAACCCAATAATACTGGTTTATTTTTCCGCAGCAAATTTATACCTATGCTCAATTCATTTATAATATGTTTACTGAAGTTAAAACATGCAAAATGTATTTATCAAACATTAAAATATGATTTTTTCAAAACTATTTATAAATGCACAAATACGAAAAATAATTTTCACCATATAGAAAGAGACTTCAGAATTTTTAAATGAGTTTCAGTGTGTCTTTAATTATTACTAAAAATTATAAATTATATAAAAAGGAATCAATGTTTTATTTCATAAAATACTTAATCAATTAACCTTACCTTTTCTTTGAAGATGATTAAAGTGATTATTTATTTCCATTGTGTTATGATGGCCGAGATTTTCTGAAAGAAAAGAAAACAGATTTGTCAGTCACTAAATACATGGTTGCAAACATCAAAAAGATTAAACTATTTTAAATAGAAACTGCTTTCAAATAAATAATATTAAATATTTTTTGGGGAGGGAAAGGGTTTTCTTCTCTCAAAATCATAAATAAATAATAAAATTAATTATTCACTAATTTGATAAAAAAAATCGTTTTAAAATAAAACGTTTTCATTGCTGTTTACAAACACCAAGAGAAAATGCATTAAAGTGGTTGCAATATGTAAAACTAAACGATTAGTACATGACATAAAATCCTCGTTTTGTTCAATTATACAAAAAAAAAAAAAAAAACATATTATAACATCAGATGGAATAAAAAAACTCAACTCGTGTGTTTATAATATGTTGTATTTATTTCCTTTAATAATTACATGTAACATTTTGAACCCAATTAAAAAAATTAACAAATCTAATTGGTGATAATACCAGATGATATCTAAAAGAATTTTTTTGCTTAGTTAGCTAAACCTACCAATTAATAATTTTTTTTTAAAATATGTGAATTAAATGAGATCAATTTATAATCACGCAATACATATACAACACGCACGCAGATCTTGTAAGACGGCACCGGACATGACGTCACCCAAAGTTAGTGATTAGCTGACATGCGCAACTATGCTTGTCACAAGACTGTAATCTTAAGTGAAATGACTCCATAGGGAAAATGAAGCGCATTTAAACTAATACTGTTTTTAAATATCGAATTATATAAAAGAAGGATTCTTAACATTTTTGTTAGAAACTGGAGTAAATATGAAAAAATATCTGATATAGATCAGTTAATGCAGAGAAATCATACTTCATTAGCCTTTATTTTTAGAGTGAAGCAATGTTTATCGAAATTCAATTCAGCCAGTGTAATTGCAATTTAAAAATCACGCATGAGGTGCATACAAAATGTATTTATTCGACTATGAAATTCATTTGTTGCAAATGACGTGAATTAAAAGAACAGTTTGTTTCGCACGCAATTCTAAATTAGGTTTTAGGAAAATGGCAATTTTTTTTCAGACGATTTTGTTCACTTCCATAATCAGCTTCCGAATTATTTATTATTCTTCTAAATAGGCTTTATAAACATTAAAAGAATATAAATAACAAAATAGTTCAAGCATATATAAGTAAGAATATAAAAATTTAAATATAAATAATTTTTGCATTAGGTTTTTTTTTCGATAATATTTAGAATAAGATAGAATTTAAGTATAGATAAAGTTATAAATAATTTTTGTATCTAGTATTTTTTTGGCAGGTTTCAATGCTTTTGATAATCCTTTTCTTAGGTAGATAAAAAAAATGAGATATCATTATGTATATTATGAGACATATATGCATAATATTTGGAAATTTCTAAAATATACATATAATTACACAATGTCTAGTAGCATCTTTTAAGTAAGTCCCGAAATCTGATGAAAACAATTAAACAGTCGTTTAATTAGGAGGTGAAATAGTGTTTCACAACTTTAATCCTTCAGACATTTGAAAGATTGATTTTATATCAAGTATTCAAACAATAACAAAAGCAAGACACGATTTGGAGATCACTGCATATTTCTTTATCTGCTGATGTCCGATTGTAAGGCGCCAGGAAATAATATTTATCGATAACAGCTTACTGAAAGCAATGATTTTAGACTACTGATAGAGCATAATTATTTTTGTGACTGATATTTTGGGGCAGGAAATCAGATATAAATTAAATAAATTTAGCATGCACACGTAATGACTGACGACAACATTTTAAACAGAATACAAAATAATAACGCAATTATCGAAGTTGTCTTTTCTCCAGTCTTTTAAGTAACTGATAATGCTTGACAGATGTGAAATTAGAGTTTTTTTTTTTTTTTTGCATATATAAAAATTATTGATATAAACAGGAAATATCAAACATAAGATGATATAGAAGTGAATTAGATAATAGTTTCACAATGAATGATATCAGAAATCATTTATGATATATACTAATTTGATAATCTGACTTAGTTAATCTGGCTTAGTTTATTTAGATGAAGATCTCGTTTTGAAAAAATAATCATTGGGTGTCCTCAAAAATCGGGTGTGCTGTTTTCCTGCTTTTCAAATGATATAACAATCTTCTATTAATTTTTTTAAAAAAATAATAATTAGCCAATAGAATTAACATCGCTTTATTAACTTTTTCTTATAAGTATAATCGTCAAAATTACTTTTTACTGGAAGTATAAAGTGGAGAATATTTTAAAAAGTGGCATCCTTATTAAAATTATTAAAAATGGCTAATGATTTTTTAATACAATAATGTTGATAGGATGGCATATTTGCATACATTGCGTTATGCAAAATGGCTCAAAACGCTTTATAAGACAGACCATTGATTCCAGAACTACCAAATTTAAATAAGCATTTTTTAAATTAAAAATCAATAACATTTTTTAAAGTTTTTCTTTTAGAACTTATAGATGCATAAAAATTAATTTTTTAGACCACTTTAAAATTTATGAAATAATATTTTCAATGGTACGCCAGCTTTAATTCCTTGTAATTCTTTCTAAATAAATTATTACAAATAGTTTTATGTATATTTTATAAGAATACTTTTCAATTCTTTTTAGGTTACTGACTTTATGTTCACGGCATTATTTTCATATGCATGTTATCATTAATATCTATTTAAAAGTAAAATTTTAAAATAAAATAAAGGGCGAATGAAGCTTAAAACATTATTACACTACAATGTTTTTCTAAATTTTAAAATGCGGTTTTAACCAAAATTAAACACCAATCGAAGCTGCAACAGCAGAAAAATTAATTATTTTATTTCACCGACGAAACAAAGTTTTCTAAAGTCAAATTTATAAATTAAAAGAATATTTCTCACATAAAGGTTTAGGCAGAGAACATTTTTTTTTTTTAAACTTTAACTGTATTCGATGCATATATCCTGACGTATTCTAAATTATAATAAGGGATTACCTAACGTATTAAGAAATCGAAAATAACAAGTAACCAAATATTTCTAGTAGCTTCTTAGTATGCAATATCACGTGCAGCGAACCAGATCTGTTTAGCATGAACCGGTCGACTGATTTGACATTTAAACTGATTGATAATGACAACAATTCTAATTGCCCTACTCCACTCTTTTCTCAAACGTCAACTTCCTGGGAAAACTGCACTTGAAATTACTTAAATAATCGGATAAACCCAATAAAAATACAAAATGTACATTTGGCGATAAAATGTTACATTTGGTAAGAGATTTGCAGATGTAAAGGTATAAATCTATCTGTGTAGAGGGACGGAACTCCTTATAACTTCATTATGAGGTTGATGAAAATAACAGACGAGTTTAAGGAACAATTATTTAATTATTTTCTAAGTTCAACATTTCACAAGACAAAACAAACACGAACCCGAAAATACACGATACTCACTTAGAATAAAATCTAATAAAGACCCCCATGAAGAATCATTTGAGCATATACCTTGATATTAATAAGGTAGCACTATCTGTTGTATCAAAAGAGAAAATAATAGAGTTATGTAATCTATTACATTGCTACATCTGTTTATTTCAAATCATAAAACGAAAATCGAATGCGAAGGCTTTTTTTAAAAAATTCGAAAAGAATATGCTTGGAAAAAAATATTTTAAAGTTAAAATTTATGATATGTCAGAATTTTTTTTAAAATTTGTTCTAACATTTTTTTATGGGTTTGAATAGTTCCAATAAAATTATTTATGTGTATTCTTTTAAAAATATAAGTAATTCGAAAAAAAGAAAAAAGACCAACTTTTTTAATACTGTTGGTGAAAGATTTGCAGATGTAAAGATAAATCTATCTGTTTATTTAAATCATAAAAAAAATCGAGGATTTTGAAATAAAAGTCTTTCTAAAAAAAATTGAAAAGAATATGTTCGGAAAAAAGTATCTTACAGTAAAATTTACTATGTGTAATATGATTTTTTTAAAAAATTTTTCATTGTTTTTATGGATTTGAATAGTGCCAAAAAATTATTTATCTATATATTTTTTTAAAATATATATATAAGTAATTCGTAAAAAAGACCAATTTTTTTAATGCTATTGGTGAGAGATTTGCAGATGTTAAGGTACAAATCTATCTATTCATTTAAATTATAAAAAAAATAGAGGATTCTGAAAGTAACGGCCTTTTTTAAAAAATGTGAAAAGAATATGCTTGAAAAAATGCATTTTAAAGTTAAAATTTCTGATATGTAATACGATTTAATAAAAAGAATTCGTTATAACATTTTTTAATAGATTTGATTAGTCTCAATAAAATTATTTATCAGTATTTTTTTTTAAATATAAGTAATTCGGAAATAAAAGACCAATTTTTAAAAA
>JAPMOR010041548.1:125235-148086 GCA_026543865.1 Argiope aurantia | reverse complement strand
ATATATATTGCAAATACGAAATAAACAATATCAAGGCAGGATTTTGAACTTAACATTACTAAATTTATAAGCTAATTTGTAAATAATCGCCTTTGCATTATTAATAAAGATTAAAGCTCTCAGATATGGCTTAGAAAGACTCACAACTATTAACTTCAAAGGAAATCTCAAATTTTTCCATTAATTACATTTTTTTTATCTAGGGAGATACTTCATTTGTTTTTATCCAACATTATTTATTGATCAGCAAAGCTATAACTACCGACTGCAACATATAAATAAAAATTAATTCACACATTTTCAGTTCAAAAATAAATAATTTTTCAAAATTAATAAAACTGTTGATATGGGCGGGAAAGGTAGATTTATCTTGTAATGACTGTTACAACTTTAAATTACATTTATTTCAGTAAGGTTACCAGATTTAAAAATAAATTAAAACATACCACACTGAAGGGCAGCTGTTCTTGATAACATTTTAAAGCCAATAGAAGTGAGTTACCAATTAATTAATTAATAGTATAAAACATATCGAAAATCTTAAAAGCAGCTTCGCAAAACCAGCAGAAGAATTCTTTCGAATTTTTCGTACAATATGCCAATATTTTTTTGTAAATGCTTGTGTTTACATGTGCTTAGCTTTCTAACAAGCATTCTTCAAAACAACTGCATCGAAAATAAATGGCTACAATTACCTTATAAAAAGTGAAAAGAAGGAAAAAAATTGAACACAATACAAAATGAAGTTTTCGTATGTGGGGGTTACATAACAATTATCCTAAATGATTTCTCTTGATTACTTGGGTAACATTCATGAAGTGATTCGCTTCATGTTGCCACTGTGCATCACATTCGCAACGATTGACGCGCATTCAATAACCACATGTATGTTGCGCATGTGCTTATTTAAATATTTTGAAAATAATTTTTGGTTCTCAGTTAGAAAGTAATTTCATGCCTAGATTACGTAATACCGTAGATTACGTTAAGCTAATCTAGAGCATTTTCAATGAGAAATGCCCAAGATTATCTTAACGTCTCGCTGTGGGCAATAGCGATCAAATTGAATTTATCATAAACGGTTGTTTGATTATTAAGCCTTGGTCACATGATTGTGACTAGAGTCTGATTATCAAATAAGCAAAATATACAACTGCCTGGATGCCCAGCAACATAAAGGGCTTCCAAAATTAATTTAATGACTATATTAATTTTGTGCTTTTATTTCAATTCGCAAGGGCCATCAATTAAAATCAACGAATATTAGAACAATATTCTAATATTCCTCATTAATCAACCTTTCACAAACTTTACATTTTATTGTTTAAAAACTTAAAATAAATGAAATTTATAATAAGTAAAATAAAAGTTATAAGTAATTAAGATTTATAATTTTAAAGAATGTCTCAATTCTATAATTAATTTGCGTTTAGGTCACATTTAGATGTTTTCTTCTGCTTTTTGCGTTTAAAATTATTTCTAAATTTGAACCTTTGTAATTAAATGTTTAGCCAGATAATAAGAATTTTCTGCATAAAACTGCTTGCGAATTAAAATCAATAAAAAAATATCTAATATGGGGGGGGGAGAAGGAAAGAGGGGCAGAGGTTTCCGATATATGTATTGCCTATTGGCCCTTACAGAATTTAATCCGGCGCTGGTAGTTCCATGGATTACCACATGAACATTGATCGTGTAACCAAGAAGTTATAAAAAAATTATTGCATACACAAGTAAAACTTTTGAAGTTCTTTTTTAATATAATTTCTTCATTCGGTTTTAATTTTTTTCCAACGTTGTTTACAAGGAAACTATAGTTACTTGTAATCGGAGCAATTGTTTTAAATAACACTCTATAAAAATAAGTGAATAAATATATGTTAATGGAAATATTTACAAACATTTTATAAAATGATTAAAAATGAAAGCAAAAATAGGGTGTACAGCAGACAAAGAACTGGGGAATTCGAAATTCATTTAGAGAGGAAAAGACATTAATGGAACGCAATTTTAATTCCCAGAAAACTCAAGAATGACGTATTTCCATTTTTCCAGCTTATTTACGAAGCGGCGATGCATTCGTTACTGCGTATTTCGCGATAAGGATAAGTTCAATGGCAGACGCAGGAAAGGTGTTATCAGTAACCTGATTAGATAAGGCAGCAAGAGAAAAAAAAATCTCTACCAGCAGACCATTTTTGCAAACGATTCCAAATTCTATTTTATCCCACAGATGAGATGACAGAATGGGAAAGAAATAAATTTAAAAATGGGAAACACAAAAACTTTGAACGTAGAAGCTTTACTCTTATCTTCAGAAGGATATAAACAAAGAAGATAAAACATTGGCTCCTTAAAAGGGGGTGTGCCTATGCATTAGCCGCACCCCCCTACACTGCATCGCATAGCGTTATCCCTTTCACTGAAGCGGTGAGAATGAAATTCAAGGTCTTGTTTATTACTCTGAAACAAAACAAGTAAGCATATAAATGAAAAGGAGATAAATTTATACCCAGGCACCATAATTCATTGTTTCGTCATTCTATTGTTCAGTTAGTTTTTCTGACTTAGTTGATGCATCAAATAACAATAATAAATTATTATTTGGATAATAGCAGTCAATTACCATAATACATAATAATTTTCTTCATATATAACAAGCAAAATGCTTTTCCAGGATGCCGGAGATTTGTAGCAAACCGAATTCATGTTCAATTTTTTTTTCACTAATTATGCGTTTATCCAGAAAGCATTTTCGTAAACATATTGTGAAATGGTTAAAATTATTTATAGTAAAATCTCTAAAGTATACTATTTTTTGACCTGATTTATTATTATTCATTCCAATGTTAAATAATCTTTTATAACAACGCAGGTTTTCTGAAGTGCAACTTTTAAAATTAAGGAGAAAAAAAATTTTTTTAACATAAATTCAATTTAACTGCAATAAATTAAGCTTTTTTTTTAATAAAACTGAATTTTGGATATTTCCAAGCAAATTGTCTTAACAGAAATACTATTCACCCAAAAGATTAATTGCAATACAAGAAATAAATTTAGTTTTTATTGTAATAAAATGCTCCAAAGCATCGCAAAATAGCCAATAAAAGATAACTGGATTTTGTTAAATTTTCTGTGATAAAAATTCCTGAAGAAACGTCAAAGTCCAAAAGAAATATCGATATCTAATTACATTAGAAAAATATTGTGATTTTCATTAGACATTAAATTATTTTTAAAACATTCGGGATTTTTTAAATAAGATGTTGCTATTTTTAAAAAGTCAAAATAATAATTAATATGGAAATTTTCGTTGCTGTTAATTAAATTTTATGATTTTACTATGGTCAAAAACAAAAATTAATTAACGAACGTGCCAGTAAATAATGAAATGCATAGATGTTTTATCTTCTTTGTCATTTTAATGAAATTAATTTACTATCTGTATTGTTATTAAAATGTACAATGGGATATATGGATATAAAAAAAAATGTTTTTAAGATTGCCACACTATATTGAATTAATAAAATTACGCTGGGCATTCAACTTTCTTCAATGAAAGAGTTTAAAAAATATAAAGTAATATGAATTTATTGATAAAAAAAGATTTATGAAAAAAGGTTCAAAAATAAAGTAACCAATTTCATTCTTTACCTTATTTAGAACTATTAAATAAGAAAGAAAAAAAATAGCTTTGTCTTCGTAAATTTCAAACACTCCTTGAAGTTATTTTCAGTCATTTCTTTTTAAAAGCAAAGACAGTACAAACAGAAGAAAATTATTATGTAAATTAGTTGATTCCAAGTGGCTAAGAAAGATCTCTCAGTTTTATTATACTTTTGTCTACCAGATATAGTAACAAAAAATGCATCGTTTAAAACACATATTTCGGGAGAGGGGAGGGGGGGGGAAAGATGACGCATAATAAAAAAAAAGGTTGTTTACTGAATATGTTTTTTTTTTTCGCATCAAATCATCAAGGGCAAATATGAAAAGGCAAAGAATAAATCTATGGTAAAAAAAAATTATCCTAAATAAATAATACAAAATGAGCATTAGGTGCAAAATGCAAATAAACATATTTGTTTAGTTACGAAATAAAATTCAAACGAAAGCCAATAAAGCCAAACTGAGAACAAAGAATTTTAAGAATGAAATCGTCCTCCAACCTCCTCTTCCAAAGGATGATGATAAGAAAAACTTCCACTTTCAAATAATAAAATAAATCACCAGTTTAAATAAATTATAATCCTAACATAAATCTAAAAATATTATTATCTAATAACATTGATCTAAATAAACGTTTTAAATATAAACCCTATGATGAACAGAGATATATACTTTTATAGCAATAATTCTGCATTTTATCAATTTATTTCGCATGATCTGATAATACTTATTATTCAACACAAGAGTGAAAATGCTGTCAAACTTTTCAAAATGTAAAAACTAATTAAATTTTCAGTACTGAAAATTTTCCGTTTCTCAGCTACCAAAAGATAACTGTCTCACAAACACTATTTTTATATCATCTTGAAATACAAAATTTTAATTTTTCAACTATACCATTTTAGTATTCAAGCAAATTTTTTTCCTTCAACTTTCAAAATATAATAAATAATTAATGAAATAAAATATAATAATAATTTAATGATGCAGACGATTTTGCGATAATGAAATTTATAGAATTCTACAGTTAGGCAACGGTAAAACTTAGAATTGCACCATTTCTTAATATTTCTGTTTTATTTTTTAAATATGTTGGAAAAGGCAAAACTTTATATCGCACTTATTCCTATTTTATTTTTTTATATATACTTGACAACGCCTTTTTTAATTTAAAGAGACAAAATATTTGTAACTTTTTTTTATTGTTAAAGAGCAAGAATAGATGCGAAGAACTGTTATCAGAAGACATTAGCAAAATATTAGAATATAATAAATGGAAAATTTTTAAAGCAAACGAATAAGATTTAAATCAGGAATAGCTATTGATATTACTTTATTAAACTAGAAAAAAAAATTAGCTATCGATTTTGGATTCTTAAAAAGCGTCTGATACAATTGATATTATCATTTTAGTAAAAAAAAGAAACATTTCAAACGATAAAAAGATTTTGTATATAAAATTAATTTATGCGGAATTTTTACATTAAAAATATTATACATGAAAGTATTTTTATTCACAGCAACGCTGGGTATGCAGCTAATATTATAATAAAATTACAAAAAAATCAGAAATTTGAACTAACTTTTTTTTGTAATTTTATAAATCAGTCTCAATCTTAGACTTGGAAAATACTTCTTTTTAACTATCCCGCTGGTCTACTGCTACATTAGACAGCACCCTTCGACCTTTAGATAGAAACATCGAGAGAAAATAGACAAACCTTTAACCTTTTGCATGGTTACTTGATATTTCTTACAGGTTTTACTCAAATCCCAATGCAGATAAATTTGGAAAGAGAGAAGCGATCATTCTTTCCTGCCTTCATTCAACTATCACCCGAAACTATACTTTGTGTAGCCGAATAAAGTCCAATTTAATTTCAATCAAAAATCTTTATTTTTTTTATCAAGCTAAAAAGTTAAGATTAAGATTAGAAGTGAAGTAAGATTAAGTTTCAGATTTCTTTGCTTTTATAAGAATTATTGAAAAAAATTGTAAAATTTCATTTCAAAAAATTGTTTTTATTACTTTCTCGTACACGTGTTATAGAGAAAGTCTAATAATAGTAAAAAAATTAGAACTCGAGATTTTGCCGAATCTCCACATTTTTTTACCTAAATGAATTCGAAAAGCACATTTTTGGAAAATTTCCATCCGTTAACACCAAATTCACAGATTTCTATCAAATAGTTAATAAACTCCGTTCACAGGGGTCGAACAGAAATGTTCGAATATGAGTTAATACGATAGTCCGGCTGTTCGAATATAAGGTAATACGATAATTACAAAACGAAAAGAGCTAGATAGATAAAATTTGGTGCACAGATTTATCATCTATAGTGTAGATAGACACCTGACAAATTTTGAGCCAAATTCAACTACAAATTACCTCAAAAATAATTCAGAGGAAAGAAAAAGAAAGAAAGAAAAATCGAATCCCACATTTGACATTAAAATCTAGCTCAAACTGGCAGAAAATTAAGTTCAAGTTAATCAGGGGGAAATTGTTAAGGAATACATACTAACTTCTTATTTTTAAAATTTCTTTTAGACAAAATAAATAAATAAAATAAAAACATTAAGATATGCTTGAGTTCAGCCCTGAATGTAAAATGCAATTGTCATATAATGTCTGATATTAAAGCGATATAATTTTATTTTAAACTTTTTCTAAATATCTCGATTTTCAACATGAAAAATAATAAAGGTGAATTATAATATAAATAAAAACACCATAGTGGCTATGTATGTTTCACATCTCCTTCTAAACAGTTGAGCTGACTGCAACAAAACTTCACCCACTTAATTTTTTAGACAAGAGAAATAATATTGTCATTTTTCAAAGTGCAAAATTTAACCCAATATTCAATTAATTACAAGTTAATTGTCATTTAGCCGTTTTTCCTACAGTAACTTTGATGCAAATGATCTTATAAGAAATATTTTAATACCATTTTAATATTCGAAAGTTTACCTTTTCGATGATACATAATTCCTATCTGTGCAATTTTTTCTTCAGTTTGAAATAATACCTTTAAAATGTACGCAAACGATTTTTAAATCATAATAACAGTGGGACTCGGATCAATTCCATCACTATTTTTTTTTTTTTTTTTTGAAATTTCAATTTCATATCTTTTGAAATTTGATTGGATTACGGACGTAATTTAACGGTAACTAACATCACTGAAAGAAAGAACTGATATACCCTTCATTTTCAAGCGATTGATAACCAAGGATAATAATTTTAATAATATTGTATAATACATCGATTGTGCATGTTATAATAATATATACAAATCAATTTTTACATTAGAAATATTATACATGAAAATATTTAAATGCCGATCAACGTAGTGTATATAAACTAGTAGTTTATAAACTTCATAGTTTGCAATGAATTTTGGAAGAAAATATGTTTTTGTTGACTTGCTGGTTCCAAAATTTAACAAAGGTATACAATTCAAGACCTTATACTAAATTTCATTTTTCTACATTCCCGAGATACGTTGTTCAAATGAATGCGTCGTCACATAATTCAGTAGTAACATCCTGTGATTTCCATCTTTCAAATGCGCTATATTTTAATTAGATTTCTTTAGGACCACTGTGGAATAAAATTGTTCTTTTCACTGATATAACTATTACTATTTTTTTTTAAAAAAACGAAGGAAAATACGACTAACATAGACTTAATAAGATTTCTCTAGTTTACATTTTAAATATATTTGAATTTTATAATACGGAATCCAAAATTAAATTCATATTCAGTACAAAGTAAATCAAGATAATTACAGCTAGATTTATAATTCATCTATGAATGCAGTTTTTAATATATACAGAAATGCACATATTACGTTTTTTTAAACCGTAAAAAAATATAAGTGGAAATAATAAACTTTTCCTAATTTACATTTTAAATATGTTTGGATTTCATGGTAATATGCAATAATAGAATAAATGCACATCATCAGCAAAATGAAACTGAAATTCAATACAATCCATTAAAAGAATTAAGCAAATTTATGCATATCAATGTAATTACTGCTGGGTTTAATTCATCAATGAATGCTTTTTAATACATACAGTAGCAAAGTAGGTCACTATAATGACCACGGCTACGCTGCTCCATTAAAAAGGATTAGAAACCCTTCAAGACAATAATTGCGCGCAGTGTTTAATTAGAGTGCAAATATATGTTTAACTCGCACAGTATCCAGAATTCTACCACGCCTCAGTCACGACGGTACAGATTACTAGAATTCTCATAAATGAAACGATAATATACTTTTCTGAAATCGAATTTACAAAGCTGGATACCCTTGAGAATAAAAATATATGATAATTCAATAGTCAGAAAATGAAATTTCAAGGGTATATTGAGGGTATATCATGCAACAGAAGTTTTTTTTCTTTTTTTCTGAATTCCAGTTTTTTTTAAAAAATCATAAATGATAAAAGAATTTTTGTTACTCATTTATTCATTCTAATAAAAAGAGTTTTTTTCAAAGTTTTATTATTATTATTATATTAATAGAAATTTCAAATGTAAATCATGATTACGGTGGATTACGGTGACTTAACGGTGGATTACGGATTACGGTGGTGATTACGGTGGACTTAAGGACAAAGATGACTCACAGGGACCATAAGAATTTTGACTGCGTGTCTTAGAATGAAATACATTATTAGATGAGAGATTTCTAAATTGAAAATCCTAGTCTAGATGGCTAGGTATCACAGATGATTTGCTGAGACAATCCCAAATCTTGACCTTCTGTAATGGACAGAAAAGTGTTCCGAATTCCAATTTAATATCTCGGATTATCTAGGGTTTTTTCATTATACGAAATAATACACACACGCGAGCTCGCAAAAAAAAAAAAAAAAAAAGATTTAACTTTTTAAAAAAAATTTAAACTTTAATTTAAATTTTTAATTTAAAATTTTAAAAAAACTTTTTTTTATACTGGCCAAACATTTCAAAGAAACGGTACAGTCCCAAATTTCAACTCACTGTCTTAATTTGAAAGAAAAAAAATGTCCCGTGTTTGAATTAAATGTTCTGGAAATATAAATTTGTAAATTTATTATATAAAAAAAAGATAGGCCAAGTTTATTTTTAGAACCAATAGCGTAAAAAGAATTCTTTAACTTTTAAAAGTATCATAAATATTTTAGATTCCACCATTCTATACATATCCATGAATATCAAAGCCAATAAAACTCATAAAATAAAGTTTTTTTTTTTCAGATTCTTCAATGTTTGTAAACAAAAATGGGTCTGAAATTGATGATTTAAAACATTTTCATACATTTGATTTTTATATGGAATTTCTTGGTTATTTATCGTAAACTAAACTTTCGTTTTCTTATTTATTTTCCAATTAGAGAGCAAAATTTTTCTGACAGAAATCAGGTTGCAACTTTTTGTTTTTTACATTCAAAAATATGGTAGCAAATGGAAAAAGTTTGAGATTTTATTCATAAGAGACGTAAGTAGAAACTATTTTTTGATTATTAGTTCATTAGACATACTCAAATGGATTTATGAAAACTAAAATAGAAATGAAATTATCGATATCGTAATTAACATAATCATAATATATTTGTCATTATATTTTATTCAAATTTTAGCCCAATTTCTCAACATTCATTATAGTATGATAAACACAGAAACGCAAATGACATTTGAGCCTTGTTTCAAGGAATCAAATGATCATTTTACAGAAGTAAATCCAATAAACTACTTTCTACAACTGTCCAAATTTAAACACGCTGATAGTACAATTTTGGGGAAAATCCATCATTATTTCCTGCATAAAATGGTGCAAGGAACAGTTCTCATAAATTTATAGTACGGAACACAGGCACCGATCAAGTGCTACGAATTCATCAAGCGAAAATTCGTTAATAGTGATTAGATGTTGTAAACAGCTTTTATCGAAAAGTTGTAGTAAAAATTTGTAGTAGTTCTCACTTTTTTTTTTCTTATGAAGTCATTTTAATATTTCACAAATATTATTATTTGTCTTTATATAAATATTTAAACATTTTATATTGACCAGGACATTCACAATTTTAAAAAAAATGATATACAAAAGAGCAGAAAAAAAAAAAAAAAACCCGCCACCCTGAAGTTTTGATTTTTTTTTTTTTCATAAAATATTTTAAATTGTCTGTCTTTTTTTCTTAAAAATAAATTGCTTACATTACAATTATGTTTCAATTTACTTAATTTATAAAATCAGTTTTTAAAGAGTTCTTCAAAATATTTAGTATGTATAATATGATCACACTGTCATAGTAAATAATATCTTAAGATATTTCTTGCGAATATTATTTAATTATTTTTGCAAGTTTGTGTCACTAGAGCCAATAAAAAGTAAAGCGAACAAATGCCTAAGACTAGGTGGGACTCCCCAGATTTAAGCTAATTACCTGCTTTACATTCTCTTTTCCAGCATTTGTGAAATTCCAAGATGAAATTCAGAAAATCTAGTCACTTCATTTTACAAATACTTAAATATCTTGTACTATAAGGCTACAATAAAAGATGTAAATTTCTTATAAGTTTGAACATCACTTTAATATTTTATCAATATCTAGAGCTTTTTAGATTGAGATTAAATGTTTTTTTTTTTTTGATATTTTGTTAAATATTTATATGCTTTTCACTGAAAAACTTCAGTACAGCAATAAAAACAGCCTTAACATCCTCTTTCAATATTTATAGTGTTCTAAGTTGAGATTCAGAAAAATTCTTATAATTTTATTAAATATTCAACTTCCTATAATAATTTTCATCTTTAGATGACCGCGATGTTTCTCAAGGCTATAGAAACCTTTTGTAAGATAAAACCCACGCGGTTTTGATAATTTCCCCATCACAACTAGATTAATTTTTTTAACGATAATGTAAACAAGGATTTTGTAATAAAAAGTCACCTTGTTAATAAAATCAAAAGTAGGATAAAACAACAGAAAATGAATTAACTTAATCTGGCATGCATTCTGTTAGATTTAGCGATAAACATAGGATTTAACATATTTAACTGAAGTTAAACATATTTGAAGAAAACAGACCTCTAATTTTCTCATGAAGGTCAATTTAAATTTTAACGAATATTACTGCTTGTTACACGCGCGATGCATGAAATCAGTCGAATTCCAGCATACAAGCAATGAAACTGACCTTTCACCATGTTCTATTTGCTAACATTCCCTCGGCCCCCTCATAGCAATATGGAATGGCGAGAAAGTCCATGTTTGCTTCTAACTAGCAATCACGATTCCACAGTGCGGAGCTTAAACACACTTAACCCTTTCGTTATCGTAAAAGCAACCAACCAACACATAAGAAATAAAAAAGACCAAACACGCACACACAAGGACTGTTACGACACGCCAACCCACGTCATTGCCAACGTCACCAAACTAAACCATTTTTTTCCGGGAAGTGTGAGATAAAGATCTCAAGCGTCCGCTGAGCGATTGGGTAATGTGACACACTCCTTGCTTTACTCCTCGTTCGCAAGAACCAGTGAAGGCAGACGTTTTTAAGAGGTTCTTATTTAGCGGAGCGAGAAAAAAGAACAGTGGGGGTAGGGGTCTGCTGAATAGACTGCAGGTTGTTCTTAGGAGTAGGATGAGTGACCTCAAGTAGTATTGGTTACACAAACGCAGATGGCTGCTACAGCAGAAGATCTTGGTTGGGCTGGCTGAAATTCAATTCCCAGAGAAAGGCTAAAAGACCGCTATTCTCTCTTGTTTTAGAACCACGTCACAGTCCTTGGGATTGAAACGGGGATGGATGAATGCATGTACCAGGCGACCTCGCAAAAGATTCTGCTTGCTCAAGCTTCCAGCTGAAACAACTTGAAGATGGGGGAACTCCAACCACTGCTCAGACGGATGATCGCGTGCTGCCTTGATGGTAGAGTGAGGCCGAAAGCGAATGTTGTGATGGCATTTTCTGCGTGATGGATTGCAGGATATTTTTTTAAGTTTTACATGCAGGAAAAATACCGTTGTTTGAAAAATAATTAATTTTTTCAATTTGTGATTCTTTTTTGAGAGAAAAAAAAATGTCACTAGTCTTAGAATCCCTCTGAGAAGGAAAGAAATTTTTTTACAATGTTACATTATAAGGAGCAAATTCATAATACAAGTTTTGAGACATAAGCATTTTTATAAAATATTACAGAAAAATTCTGATATTGCAATTAATCAAAAATTAATTGTTGCATTGCAAGATTTTTGTTGGGCAATAAGTTTCAATTTTCTTGGTAAACTGGGCGCAAAGTATAGTTTCAAAGGAGTAATAACTGGAAACCAATTTCATATCTGAATTGAATTAATGACAAACAAAATAGAATAATTATACAACAAAAATAATAAAATTGCATAAATCAATAAAAAATTTTTTCGCGATTTATAACTATTTAAAATCGTAATTTTTTTTTATTGTCATGTTATAATAAATAAGAATATAAGAATCACAAACTACATTTTTATAGCTTGTTTTAAAATAACGAAATGTTTACCAAATCACTTAGATATTAAAAGTATTTTTTTGGGGGAGGGATGTAAAAATCTTCCACGCTAGCAAAAGCTTAACACCACATTGTATGATTTTTCTTTTCAGTTTTCGATAATAACTATGAAATTCTATATAAATTAGTATAAAAATTTCATGGAAAAAAGTAAGGATTAATGGTTTTAATAAAATTCCACCATTAAAATTTTCTTCTTCAAATCAAACACGTAATGAGGTCATAACTTAAATAAACATTTAACAATTTTTTTCTTAAAATAATCGAAAAAAATATAATATATGCAAATTTAAATACTAGTATTGCATACAATATATTCCTAAAAAAATGCGACAGATCTAGACGTTTTGTAACTTCGACAATGCACGTAACGAATAATTATTTCAAATACTGACCGATTAAATTTCATATTTCAAAACATTTTTAATCTATGCAACATACTAAAGATGTATTTCAGGTTAATTACTTTTTATTTTAGGTTAATTACTATATAATTTTATTTATTTATTTCAGTGTGATTCTCTGCCTGCCGGGCATTTAAGTTTGTATTCAATATTATATAAACAGAAGCTCGGTATTTATCAATAGAAGAATAATTAAATAATATGATACGAATGTGACAAATTATGCTAGGTTAAGATTTAATATTATCTAAATATTTATAATTCATAAAATTGACATTTTTTTATAAATTAATTTATTTGGCTATAAACTAACACCATTTTTAAATATATTTGATGAATCTTTACCCAGTCTAGCGATCCAAAGACATGGACATACATAATGACATTCGTGCCATTATACCTAACATGGCATTCGGAAATCCACCATTTTCAAAACAAAAGTTGTCATAGAATTAGATCACTGGACGAAAAAACATTTATAAATCATCTTCTCAAATTTGAAGAAATTTTGAAGAAAATTTTGGAGAAAAAAAATCAGAGTATTAAAAAGGTTTCGAATCTGAAATTCACTAAGACTCAAAACAAAAGAATTTTCGTTAAAGCCTGAAAAACCCATTACAATTAAGTCTAAAAGTAATTCATTCGATCCTGACACAAGCTAAAGTAAGCAAATAAAATTCTAAACTAAAAAATGAAAAAAAAAAAGTCCTTCTGGGGACAATGAATCTCTGACTGAAAGAAGTGATAGCATTATAAATTAATGAAATTCAAATTTGAAGATAAAAGAAAAGAAAATGAAATAAATTTATATCAATCTAAAAACAAGTTATATCTCAATTAAATAATAAATCACTTGATGTCATCACAAGCAAAAGTAAACAAATGAAATTCTAAACGGGCAAATCTAAAAAAATCTTTTTAAGAATAGTAAATCTCAGACTGATAAAAATCACAATATTATAAGTTAATGAATTCCAAATTCAGAGAAAAAGAGAAGCAAAGCGAAACTCCAGTCAAATCTAAAGATAAGTTACATCTCAATCAAACAGTAAGTCACTCGATGTCATCACTAGCTAAAATAAGCAAATGAAATTCTAAACAGATGAATCTAAAAAAATTTCATGAGAACAGTAAACTTCAGACTGACAGAAATCATAATATTAAAAATTAATGAAAAGCAAATTCGAAGAAAAAAAGAGAAGCAAAACGAAATAACAATTTAAATGTGAATTCAATTTATATCTCAATCAAACAGTAAGTCAATTGATGTCATCACAAGCTAAAACAAATAAATGAAATTCTAAAAGATATATATATATATAAGAAACGTCACGGAGACAGTAAAACTCTGACTGACAGAAATGACAGTATTATAAATTAATGAAATCCAAATCACAGGAAAAAAAGAAGCAAAACAAATAACTTCAGCCAAATCTAAAGCCAAGTTACATCTCAATCTAACAGTAATTTCCTCTACGTCATTCCAAGCAAAAGTAAACAAACCAAATTCCAAATATAAATCATGAAAAATGTTCAATTTTAGCTACTTGCGCAGATCCACACGCAATGGCACTTTAAAATCTATATTTCACAAGAATGAGAAAAAGTACCATCTATGAAATTTCTCTTCTAGAAAAGAAAGAATTGAAAATTCATGGGCCTATCCTCAGTAAGTCACGTACAAACAAACGATCTTCTGCGTTTTATGGAATGATAATAATAAAAAAAGAAAAGTCATTAAAACGAGTAATCTACGGCCGTGAAATATTTCCGCTGATGATGAGCTAAGAGTATCTATTCCAAGATAGGGAAAACATGGAACAAAATTTCTCAAGGTCAAATCAACACAATCAAGAGAAAGAAAACTTGTAAGTGAAAGGAGGAAATTGAACCAGGATCTCGCAATCTATATAAGCGAATTAAAATTAAGAAATCTTGCGAGTTTAAACTGGTTTTGATACGAGAGTATTAACTTTTCGGTGTTATTCAATATGGCGTAATCATCCCATTATGAAATTTGAGACAGAAAACAATTCAATTACTTCAGCATTACGTATGGCAATATCATACGTTATTTATCGTTTACAGTAAACTGAATTTTTTTTATAAAGCAATAAAGTATCGTTATTTTGCGTTTGCAATAAAGTGAATTTTTTATAAACCAATAAAATACAATTTTTATAAATAAAGTAAATTTTTATAAGCAAGGAAAAGCGATTTTTTTTTTTTTTTTTTTTTTACAATTCTATATTTAATGTTTCTTATAATTTTCTAATAGCGATGCCATTTCGTCAATAAAAATTTTTGAGACTGTTTATAAACGAAAAAGTTTTAGTATATAAAATTGTGAAAATTTCTCTTCAGCACTTGGAATTTCCTATTTAACAAAATGTTGTCAGAATCCAGTTTTATTTAACTGAAAAATTTGGATATTTCAAATTTTGATTTTGTTCTCAGCAGCTCTGAATTATCCACGCTTCACAGTAAAAACAGAAAAACGAAAGAGGAAAACAGAACATTCATTAACGCTAAACACAACAAAATTAACTGAATATGCTTTTTTTAAAATTTTAATTAAATGCTTCAAATCAATATAGATTTTTGCCTATAAATTTTTATACTGGTTTTTTTTTATTAACTGCAATAGCTAGTTGGAAACAGGTGCTTATCATTTTCGCCAACTGATTTTGGGTTCAGGTTCTTAGTTAACGGAATATTGAATAAATCCAAAACAATAAAGTTCTTTAGAAATATTATCATCGCTTACCTGTTGTTATATATCTAAAATAACAACAGATATTTTAATATAACAAATAATTAAAAAAATTGTCTTAAAATTTTTAGCTTCACGTATCAGTAATATTTATTTGCAAAATGAATAAAATATTATATTTTATTCAATTATAAAATATATCATGAATTCAAAAATGTTTAAATGTTCATTAAAAATACTTTTTCAATTTCCAAAAGATGTTTAATGTTCTAGTTTATTTTTAAAAAAATACCGTAAAACACAAAGCAATGGCTCACAGTATTCAATACGCTTATTTCCTCCAGAATTGAGCCCAAGAATTTATTAAAGCATTTTCGCTTTCCATATAAGGCATTTAACAATATTGGCATATATTATAAAGCTATGAAAAACAATATTTTACTGACAGTACACTGCAAAAATTAAGCAATGATTAAATCTATAGCTATATCTTTGAATAAATTCAACCATAAAACTATTAATCTAAATATAAAATCGAATTGACAGAACAGTATAATCTAGTTTTAATTAAAACAAAACAAATAGAAACAGGGCCTATTTTATTCAAATAAATAAATGAAACAAGGGACATAAAAAAATGCCTTTCAAAACAAAAGAAAAATTATAATAGTTAGGAGAGATTAATAGAATTTTTAAGTACTAATATTAAATGGTATCTGTCATAAAATCATAAGCAAAACGCATATAACTTTATGTTTATATAATTCACAACATTTAATAACACTCATAACTGTCTACTAAAAAGTTGGCAATAACACCTAAATAAAGGAACAATGCAAAGATTCAAAATTTAAGAGAATATATCATTTTTCAATGACATTTTTTATAGCTATTTATTTATCATTATTTCTTTTTTGTTCAGGCTATAGATAATGACACGGAACTTCGACCTTGGAAGACAGAATATGATAATGCAAATATAAATGTAATTTCATTTAAAGCCCATGGCTACGGTCACTTTTGGATAATGTAAATAGTAACTGTGATTTTAAACCCAAAGTAAATACAAAACTAAAGACGGAAATAACTGCATAAATGTCAGTGTACAGCAGAATCTAATCTTGAGAAAAAAATTTTAAAAAACTTATCTCTTTTTATTGATAAAACAAATGCAGAAAAAGTGCAGTTGCACTTAAAACTAGCGAAAGTGATCTCCCCACAACTTTCTCGTATACTCTATAATATACTTATCATGCCAAAGAATGACATTGGCGTTCATTAGTTATAAAATATCAACTTTTGGAGTGAATTTGACATTTTTCCTGAATTTATCACGTCATCCTTGGCGAGTTTTCTGTACTGCAACATTAAAAAGATATTAGCAATTAAAAAATCTTTTGGAAAAAAAAATGTAGAAAATTTAACCGCCAGTTTTAGTTAACTTCGTCTTTTAATTTTATTAAATATAAAGTTTTTACTATCATACACTGGTGTAAGAAATTAAGAGAATTTTCATATTTGATCTATGGTCTCCAGAACTACTGGACGGATTTTAATAAAATTTGGCATGAACATAGGTTGATATAATGCAAACAAAATAAATATTCAACAGTTATAATAGACACTCATGTTTGTGCGTAACACTCATGGAAGTATGAAGGTCTGAAACAGCGGTTGCAGAATATACAAAAGAAATGGGTTAATAGAGAGTATGATCCACTCTTACAGCTATACACGCCTTGCAACGTGATATCATACTGGAAATAAGGCAGTTTATCAGTGCATGTGGCAATTGGTCCCACTCATTCACCAACGCTGTTTTCAGTGCCTGGATGGTTCTCGGAGGGGGGTTGCGAGTTGCAATTGCCCTCCCCAGAGCGTCCCAGACATGCTCTATAGGGTTAAGGTCTGGAGACCTGGCTGGCCAATCCATCCGGCAAATATCCTCACTCTCGAGAAATTCGTCGACCAGAAGAGCTCTATGTGGCCTCGCGTTATCGTCCATTAAGATGAACTCGGTGCCCATTGCACTCCGGAAAAGGCGAACATAAGGCTCCAAGACCTTATTCCTATACTTCACACCAGTCACAGAGCCCCTGTCAAAGACGTGGAGAAGTGTGCGGCCATCTAACATGATGTCTGCCCAGACCATTATACCGCCACCGCCATAACTGTCGATTTCGCGGACATTGGAGGCTAGGTAGCGGGTTCCTGGCTCTCAACTTATGAAAGTACGGCAAGAATCGGTGTTTTTTCTAAAACGGGACTCGTCGGTGAACAGAACGGTTGCCCATTGCTCCATATTCCTATCACTATGTTGCCTGCACCATGCTAATCGGACTCTCCTGTTCGCAGACGTGAGCGAGAAGCAAACAGCCGGTCTTCTGGCAAACAATCCTCTCTCATTCAGTCTCTTGGAACAAGTCACCCTTGATACACGGGCTCCTGTGGCTGCATCCAAGTCCCGAGAGAGCTGAGAAGCTGTGGCCCCTCTGTTACGCCTTGCTAAAATGGACAAATGGCTAAAATGGAATTTCTGGCCGTCGTGGCTCTTGTCTAGGCTCTCTCTCGATAGATCCAGTATCCTGAAACTGTTTCCATAGGTTACACACGACGCTGGGTGTTAAATGAAACTCTCTGCATATCTGGACTTGCAATTGGCCTGCCTCTAACCTGCCCACAATTCGCCACCTCATTCCATCATCTAAACGTTGGTGGTTACTCATTTTTACTGTTCTGATGTGAATTTCACCTATTGCTGCAAGATAACACCAAGAAATTCGCCGATGTGTGCTAGCGAACGAAATTCGTCTTACCCTCCACGCGCTTATAAAGCCTGTTCTTCTGCTGGCTCCACCTACACACACGTGTACGCTTACGTATTAGCCGTACAACATTTGCATTTTTATCTAGAAGCAGTAGTCTTTTTTGCTTTTCATGCAATTCGATAAAATATGCAAATTCTTTTAATTTCTTACACCAGTGTACCTGGTGTAATATTTAATTCTGCATTGAAAGGAAAATCACATCTGGCACATTAAAGTTTGCCTATTTCAATTAATTTTTTTAATAATTAATTCATAAAAATGATTCTCTTTCTACATTTTTTTTATATTTTTTACTACATTACAAAGATTTGAAGAAAAGACATTTTAATTAAATATCAAAGTTTTTTAATTAAATGTTTAAAATTTAATTTTTTAATTATCTTTTCTATGTTCCATACCAGTATATAACTTTGATTCACAACTTTTGTCGAAAAACTAAAAACTGCGTAGTGTAGAATTTTATAACTAAATATTTTGTAAAATTTATATCTTTTAAAAGCATATTATAATTGTATTTTGAAAAAGAACATATTAAAATGCAAATTATGCGAATGTACACACACATATAAATCTTGTAAAACAAAATTTTTTTTCAAAAAAAAAAAAAAAGCGCCTCGCAAACTAAGAAAACATTTTATATTTCTAAAATCATAAAAGAAAAAAAAAACTTTAAACAGGAAACTGGTTTAAAATGAAATATAAATTTCAAAAACATATATATGTAAACAAATAAAAATGTTTCAGCATTTGCAAAAGATTTTGCTTTTTTTTCCTAACAATTTCTAATGCACTTTGATTTATTGGAAAACATAACAAACGATTACCATGGAAACAAAATGAGCATTCGTTATTCTTAACGTTTCACAAGATGTGGAAGTGAGAAATGATGAAAATAAAATATTATCAAATGAGCGCAAACAGGTTTTATATATAGAAAAGAGCAACATCGTCCTCTGCTAAACTAACACCATCAATTAATAAAAATTATTAAATAAAAGCAAGATATAAATTTAGAAGGAACAATTCTCCAAAGCCTTAATTCCACACAGTCTAATTAAAACTAATGACATGGATTTAATTTGAAGTTAAGATAAATTTTTAAAAATTCGTCAATGCATACTGGAAGACGATACAATACCATAAGGCAAAACAAATGACATAAATTTAATATAAATATGAAAGTGATAAAAAACACCATTAAAAAGTTGGATTTATAAAGGGCAATTTGAAAAATCAATAATATCACATAGTATAATATATAAAAAAATGATACACCAATCTCAACAGAGAACACTAAAACCCTCATACCACATGGTTTGGTGAAATATATGACATGAATTTAACTTAGGTAGAGATACAACACTATCCAAATAAGAAAGAATGACTACATTTTCCCCACATGCTCAGAAAATAATATGGTAAACTAAATTACATGAATTTAGATGTGAAAAAAAACACATTAATCAGAAGCAAGGTGGATTTACAAAGAACTACTTCAAAATAAATAACTATACCACAAAATATGGTAAAACTTACAAATCGGTAATATCACAATTCGGTTAAACAATTACCATGAAGAAAAAAAGAAAATACTATCAGTGGGATGCGAAACATGAACTAACAGAAATCATTATCAAGAAGACTTCACATTACATAGTTTGGAAGAAAAAGAAAACTATCAAAATAAGTTGGAAAGGATGTATTTATTCACAATATATTCACAGAACAGTTCAGTAAAACCAATGACATGAATTCAACTTAGATGTGAAGCGGTTAGAAGAAAAAACATTAGTCAAAAGAAACGATATACAGAGAACAACTTCTGTAAGTGGCATTGCCACACAGTCTGGTAAAACTGCCGGTTTGAATCAAGCTGCTGTTTGGACAACCTGTCTCTTTGTGAGCCGGGTTCGAGAACCCAAAAAACCGAATCTTGTCGCTCTGCCACTTATCACCACGATTCGTCTCACCCTACCAGAAGATTTTGACAAATGGACTTAACTCTTAAGTTTGTTTGTGTTCGACTGTTGCGGTTAAGTAAGTGATGACACATTTTGAAAACAAATATCGTCTTAATGCCGGTTAATGCTCTTCCTTCCCTAGGGAAGCATCTTCATGGCATTTACCAGAAAACTTTTTTTCCCCAGAGATCTGATCAAATGCCAGCCAGATGCCTGCTTAATTAGAGTTGTTGCACCCCTAAATCGTTTGCATAATATGAGATCATTCTTCGGTTTCAACTGCAAGGGCGGAAGCTGATGAACTTTTAACCGGAAGGGTTGGGCATTTATTTTTATGCCAATATTAACTGTAAATAAAAGTATTATGCCCATGTCTCATTAATCCTCATCAGCTCTCTTATTTTTGGGTGGGATGGCAGAAAGATAGAGGATGCTCTATTTATATTCCAAATCATTTCGTTACTTTAAGTCATCAAATTTCTTGACTTCAAAACGAACCGCTCGAAACATTGAAGGGTAGGATGAAATTAAAATGGATTACTTAGGCTAGATCTTGATATTTGGTCTAATTATTTTCTAGCTGAAAAGAAACAGCATGGACCTAAACACATGGTTTCACGGCATTCAAAGAAATCACGATATGGAAGAAAAATATTCCTTCAGACAAAAAAAAAAGAAAAAAAAAAAAAAAACTGCATTCTAAGTATGAAAAATGTCGAATGGAGAATTCTTCAGAAGCTAATTTTGGTAAAATCAAACCAATCCGTTTTGTTTAATTAAGAAATACTTAATAAGCAGTAAAATATAGGACCAATCGGAACATTTTGTTTAAAATCGAGACAAATGCGGCAAACTGTTCTAGGATAAAATATTCAAAACTCGGACTGTCCCAGGACAGCTCCAGAAAGTAAACACACAGTAACAGAAATTAAACTCATCATCAGGAAACCAATTTCAAATTGTTATTCAGTTAAAAATACAGTTACAAAATATTTTAAAAAGCTCTACTGCCACTAGGATTTTTTAGTTTATTTCTGTCCAAAATAAACTCAACTGTTAAACTGTATGATTCTAAATCATAAGTTAACTAAGCGTGTGTGTGTGCGTGTGTGTGTTTTATATGATGAAGTTAAAAGAACAGAAGAATATGATCATATGAATTTTATAATTAGAATTTTTTAGCATTACTTAATGAAAAAAAATGACTAAACGGAGCCAAAGTGATCTCTAAGAATGAATTTTATAGTTGTAATTTTTTTCACTTCAGAATTTGAATCACTTAATGAAAAAATCGACTAAACGAAGCCACAGAGATGTCTAAGAATGAATTTTATAATTATAATTTTTTAAACTTTAGAATTAGCATTATTTAATGAAAAAAAATGACTAAACGAAGGCGCGGAGATGGAAGACAGATACCCCCTCCCGTCAATGGCAACTCAAGCTGGCAGTACCAAGACATCTTCTACAAGGGCCTGCGTCATTGGCGTATGACATAATATGCACTTTTAAGAATCCGAAGGTTCTAAGAGGACATTAAATAACTTCTGTTTCGAATACAGAGTCTGATCACACAAAACATCGATTAATAAAGTTAAAATCTGAATTTTGTCCAAATATTTAAATTGGTATTAAGTACATCAAGATTATATCAAGTAGACGCAATATATCCATCAATCAAGACCACTCAAGTGGGCGCAAAGACATATGTCGTATTTATACGGAACTGACAACTTAATGTCCTGATTGCAGTACCTAGGGAAATACGAGTTGTGAATTGATAATACTTCATTACGCGAATTGAAATATTTAATGACTAAATCCCAATATAAAATGCTACGTTAACGACAGCGGCGGATTTAAGCAAGCAGTGCATATTACGAGCCTTCTTTTTTAATAAAAGGGAAATTCATATTCACATTTTAATTTAATACCGTCATGTTAAAGTTTTATTCTTGTTTATTTTTTAGTAACAATGTGAACATATATATTCTGTTATATATTTATTTATAATGTATATAAAAAATGACTTACGAAATAAAATTCTTAAAATATTAACCAAAATTATTAATTACTGATTTTTTAATGACAAATATAAAGTAAAAAAATCATCAGATTATGAAAAATTATAAAGAAATAATGTACTTCAAACAAATATAACAATAAAAATTATTTTAGAGGGCATATCACATAGAATTAATATAACATAATAAGTTAATGAATCATTAATATCCTAATATATTGTAAAAATTATTTTTTATACTATAATTAAGGATTTTAATAAATTTCATACGGACTGTAGCACCAATATTTTATAATTTAAAGATATATGTAACATTATTTTACACTCGAGTGACCGACAAGAAGATAAATTTAGCATTCATTTTTCCACAACAGGGTATGATTTATATATGGGAACCAAAGGCAGAATACTTTTGTTCGCATTTTAGTGCTTTTACTATGGGATTCCTACAGGGAATTCTTGACAAATGCCGCTTCGGGAAAAAGAATCTTTGATTTCTTTGGAAGGTATGACACATGCGTTAGAAATTTTTATCCCTTCGCTTGTAGTGTGAGAGTCAGCAGTTTTTTAGAGAGCTAGTTAGAAACAATTAAATTAAAAAATAGGATTTGGATCAGGAAATAAAAGAAAATTTTAGAATAAAAACGCATAGACTAATTTAAGATGAAAAATTAAAAAAATTATTTAGGATTACATA
>JAPMOR010041548.1:103405-124835 GCA_026543865.1 Argiope aurantia | reverse complement strand
TATATATATACTTGACTGTGAACCCTTTCAATACAACGGCTCTAGGCAACCGCTGGAATCGGAAATCCGTAAAAGCCTATCGACCCATTTTGATCGACATGAAAATTATGCAAGAACCATGTAGAGACGGATCTCGTAATTTTAGTTATAATCAGTAACGTATACTCAGATATTAAGAGAAATTTCATTGTAAGAAAATTAGTAAGTTAGTACATTATTAATTCTTTACAAAAAATCGTTTCGTGCATATATTATTACCTACGAACAAAAAAAAATTCATTTTTAAAGAATGACCAATTCAAAACTCGGAAATGATAAAAATCCAACAGAAGTACTTGCAATCCTTAAAAGAAAAGTCACCAGAAGATTAATTAATATATTTTCTTTCTATTTTGTTCTTGTTTCTGACGCATACAACAATGTGGAATTAGAACCGAAAGAAATTAAGAAAGGAAACCCCTTTCTGTTTGGTATTGTCTCACATCTTTAAAGTAAAACAGGCAGGAAAAAAGGGGAGAAGATATCACACAAACGACAGACTGTCATGATGGAAGCCATCTGTTGTTTTTCCATGCTAAAAAAGTTTACTTTGTCTTCTAAGATAAAACGGCAAACAATGCATTTCCGATTATACATTTTTTTAAAGATTTTTTTAGTTATTCTAGTAGTTCATGAAGTAGAATAATATTTGCAAATCATTTCGAATCGCTCAGACGATTTCGCATGTATTTTTAAAACTGATTTAATGATAATAAACTTTAAATAAAAAGGCTTTAAATATAAAATAAATATATTTGTAGAAAATAATATATGATTCAGAAATAGATAACCCAAATAAAACTTATTTGATAAAACAAGATCCTAATTACTTTTTGATATATTTTTATCTTTACATATAATTATTGAATTTTATTTATTACATTATTTTACATTCAAAAAGAAAATAAATATGTGATATATTCTTACATTTCAATTAAAAAGGTTTAATATTCAAACATATTTTGCTTGCTATATTATATATGTATTCAAGTATTTGAAATTTGCGTATGAAATTCGTTACGTCCTAAAATAATTTTAAATTAAATAAAAACATGCATTTTTCAAAAACATTTCGTAAATCTTCAGTGTTTTTTAAAACTAAGTCATTATATTAGTTTCAAATTCGCAGGACAAGCAAGCAAAAAGAATTAAAACAAAACAATAAAAAAAAACATTCTTCAAGAATACAAACATTCATGGCTGTTCTGATGACACTGACTAAGGTTAAAAGAATGGGAAGAAGAAGGCAAAAACGCATGCGCATGATAGCCAAACTAATTTTGTTATGCTGAAGAGTATAGAGACTTCAAGGCCGAAACAAACACATCTTTTTTCCCGCCAAACTTTTTCTTTTAATTCATTCTCTTTTGCTTTTACTCTTCTAGAACAGGTTGCTCAACTCTCCAACTAAATTCAATTTTGTTTGTTTATTTTTATTTTCCACGTAACAGTTGGCAGCAGTGCTACTTACAACGTGAGTGTTTAGTTTTAATTTTCGAATGGGATCCATTGTTGTTGTTCGCAAGGCCTTTTAATGTCTTAATTAAAGACAGCGGTATTAAGTTTCGAAGCCTTCGCTAAGAATGGCTTTTTTATATCTTCTGAACTAAGCATCTGCAAACTATTTTTTTTAAAGTGAAACAAACTAATCACATTAATTAGCAACAGAATTAACTTTAACGTAAAGCTTTATCTCAGACACAGAACAAGAACGATGTTTTTGGAGATGAATATATATAGATATAAAAGTAAAGTGACAGTATTTTGTATTCTTCAGAGAATTTCCCACGATCTCGATCTGAATTTACAGTATTCTTAATTCACGCAAAAACAATATTTAAAAAAAATCAGAAAATAAAAACAAGGTTAAATGTTTATAACTTTCCAATGTATGAGAGTGAAACAGAATGCTATAGCAATGAATAGTAATGGGTTTAAAAATTTTCTATTTGATATATAAATCATAATTCTTTATCTTGGGAAAAGTATAATTGCAAACACATTTATTAGGGAAAAAATACATAAATGAAGCTTAAAATTGCTAATAATCATTTTAATAATTTTCATAATGTTTAACACATGAAATTTTGATACCTTTTGCAATTTTATTACAATAAAAATTTCCTTATTTAATATTCTGGACATATTTTTACTATTTCTATGATGATTAATTTTGACAGAATATTTGATACTATTTAATACAAAATTTTTGGGACCAAAATTTAGTTTGATTTTACTGTTACCGGAAAGATCAAAATCAATAAGGAACAAAAATACACATACACATACACAAAAAAAAGAAACTTATTTTTTTTATTATTTATAATTTATTTTAATTTATGATAAATATATTTCATTAAAATCAGCAAAATCAATCTAACTGATTGACCTAATGTAATCCAACCTACTGAGATTTTCACAATTTTACGCAAACAGATTTATTTTCTTATTTAAAAAATTTATTTAAAATGTTAAGTATTTAAATATTTATTTTACATACTTCGCTAAACAATATAGTTTTGGTTTACCTATAAATATAAGTTTTTCAAGCCTTTAATACCAATAAATGTGAATGCTAATATACATTAGAATGAATTATAAGTTCTTCATAAAATAAAGTTTTTTATTCTATTATATTATACTTTTTCACGACTTATATTTAAAAGTGCTTTAAGCTGATAAAAGGAGTAAGTTGCTTAGTGACAAAAAACAGTCATGACTGTTATGTAATTTTCTTAAAATTGCATTTGCATCATAACTGATTAGTTGGTTATTTAAACTATTAATTAATTTCTAGACAAAAAATATTTTTTAAAAATTAATACTTTTGGACTTTTAAAAAAATATTGAAACAAATTTATGGATTTATTTCCACAAACATACAGAAAATTATATTTGTGACAATAAATAACATGCAGAATTTTTTATAAACAAAAACAACAAAATGCAGTGATTATACAGTCTACATTTCTGAAACACGCCTATATGATAAAATAGAAGCCTCACTATGGTAATTCATAATCATATGTAAAAGGCAAAACAAAATAAAATCGACTTAATATAGAATAAGTACATGAATTTAGAAATTTATCATTTTTTTTCTTCTGTATATCATTAAAATAATAAAGAAAAACGCAAAAATAATTGCAATAAAATATTTTCTTATGTAGTATTATCTATTACAATCAGAATTACAAATTTTTTTTCTGTGAGTAAGAGATAAAAGAAAAAGAACCTGAGATCTTAAAATGTTCTATTTACATAATATTTTTATTGTAGAATCTGCGGCAGAACATATATTTGTTTTTGATCTTTATTTATTCATTTATTTTGAAAAAAGGTGAAAAGGTGTCGAGTGTGACAAATCTTGTTAAGAAAATAATCATAAAACGCATTAACTTAATAACTAACAAATTCTTTGTATAAAAAAAGTTTTTCTAAAAAAATCTGCATTTTTCTTCTACTAAAGTTTATAAAATCAGTTCCTTATTAAGCGATTTGAAATCAATCATTCTAGATTAATAAATAACAGGAAAGCTTGATGTCGATAAAGTAAAGCTACACAGTTTATAGTTAAGGTTGACGGCGCCAAACCATCTTGCTAAGAAAGTGATCATTACACTTATTAACTTATTAATTAACAAATTCTGTAGATGAAAAAAAGTATTTATTTTTAAAAAAATCTGTATTTTTCTTCCACCAAAGTTTATAAAATCAGGTCGCTGTTAAGCTATTTGAAATCAAACATTCTAGATTAATAAGTAACAGGAAAGCTTGATCCCGATAAAGTAAAGCTACACAGTTTATAGTCAAGGTTGACGGCGCCAAACCGTCTGCTCGGTTTCGACTTTCTAAACCACTAAAAAGATGTAGATAAATATTTTCCACCTTACTGAACATTCATGGCAATTTTTTTCAAGGTTTATAGCCTTATATAATGCAGTTTAGTTTTTGATGTAACGCAGAAAAACTAAGAGTTCAAAAAATTATGGAAATGCATGATGCAGTGCTGTTATGCAACTTCTAATCGTTCAAATCCAAGGTTATGTCTTTTCGACGTAAAGATACCTTATTAACACACTTTAAATATTTAAGAATATTTAACATAATTTGTTCTTTGGTCAGTATACTAAATCATCCTTTTGTCCCATTAATCAATAAAAAAATACAAGTTAAATGCTCATCTGAAATACACTAATTAATATAATTACCAGCAGGTTTAGAGGGACTGTATTCCAATCTAAAAAAAAAAATGCCAATTTATTTTTTGTGTTTTATTAGCACTCTTGCTGCTCATTACATGTTATAAATGGATTTAATAACTTTTGCAGTATATGTTTTACTAATTGCTTTTAGCGATCAGGTGGCTTGCTGATGATATTACTCATGTGTAATTTCAGTTAAATCGTGTAGACAATGCTCCACTTCCATGATTCTGACAAGCCGTGTTATTTTAATTGCCTCATATAAGTTCTGTTCATTGTGTACAAGCCGCAAGACATCACAGCACTACGTGATTGGTACTATTATGTAAAAATGTAAATATACGGTTCATCTATTTGAATCTCGAAGTATTGTAAATTCACTTTTTATTCGTCTAGTACACAATACAGATATTAAAACAGAATCCTTCTTTAGCTTTCAGCATTGAAGGAAAATCACGCTTAAATATTTGATGAAATTAAGTAAAATATATTTTTGCGCAATAATATGTTTAGAAGTTATTGCGGAAAAACACCAAATTTCGGTTTAATTTTTAATTAATTAAAATTCCAATTAAAATGTTAAAAAATCGTTCCTAAGTGTACATTTTTACCATTCAATGATTATACGTGTCAAATTTGGTAGCTTTAGGTCAAACGGTCTAGCTTGTAGAGCGCCAACACACATTGACACATATACATTTATGTTTATTATTAGCAAAGGCAAATAATCTAAATACGATTTTTTGCCAGTGCAGAAAATGAGTGTTTTATTCTGCGTGAATCATTAACATAAATTCATACGTGCCACTGGAAGACCCGTATGCATCAAAACACATTACAATTTGTTCTTTTTTCTTGGGGGGGGGATGATAAGTTCATAGAATGGAATACTATTTGTAAATTGCGTCATGCGACATACTTAATGAAAAAAGTATTCAGAGTGCTCTATAGACCAAATCGCTGCATCTAGAGTCACAACATTCGGCATGTAGTTATTTCTTGGATACTAGGCACTCATAGGATGTTACAAATTTTTGCTTCTTTTTTATTTTTAATTGAAAATTCAATCAACTTTTTACATTTTTTTTTCAAAATCTAAGAACGTATTACTGCATATAAAATATTTTTACACCAATTTAAAAAGTAAGCTCTTTAACTATAATAATTTTATTCCCATACATTTTTTTCTGTAATTTTATTTAGTTTCAAAAATATTATCTTGAAGAATATTTTACAACAATATTTTTATTGTTTTAATTACATTTACATACACAAATATTATGACTACGTTATTTAAATTCCATGTTGTTTCTGAAAAAGAATTAGTAATAAGTTTAATGTTTAAGAATAAATGTTACCATACTTCAGGCTAGAGTTTCAAATTTTCTTTTTTTTTTTCCCCTCCGAAATTTATTCCTTTCCTCTACCAAACTTGAAACTTATACGATATTTATCAAATTCATTGATTGATATCGCATCATTATTTTCTTGATTATTTCATTTGGAAAGATGACAACGCAGACAAAAAAAAAAAAAAACGGTAAAGATTATATGCTAAAAAAAATTCTATTTGAAAAAAAAAATGGAACTTTCAGCCGATATTAAACATAACTGGCAAAATTAAACTAATATTCATAATATTAGCAGAAACGAAATTTTATGATGAACTGCAAATATTGGAAATAAAAATGGCAAGTTACTTTAAGATTTACATATTAAAAAATAAATAAATTTAAGAGTTGGACATTATTTTAATCTTATACGAAAAAAGGCAAAAGACGGCCGTAATATAATATTAAACTAGCAGTCCCTACAAAATCATACCACATCATCAACAAAACTACAAATATTACAGAAATAAGAAATATATTCGTGGCATTTTAAAGCTAAATCAGTCATACAATACTAATAACCTCATATACTTTATAGCACTTATAATAAACTGTCTAGACACGAATGTTACAGTAAAAGGTAGTTTTATGAATTTCGCCATATTGTTATTAAACAATCTCAATTATCATTCACATTAAGGGGACAGTGGACTTTCAGATCAACAAAAAAAAAAATGAAATGACAGTGACGGAAATGTTAAATTTTCTTTTTATTGTTTCATCGCTAAAATACTATATGCTAATATTTAAGAAAAAACAGCAATAAAAAATATCATGTTCAATAAAATGAATATTTAAGAGGCTTAGAGGCATAAAATTATTTTAATGACTTTATCCGTACGATGTTCTAATTAGGTTTAAAAATCTTTGAAATGTTTCTAAGTGTCTTAATCTTTGAGGAAATTACATAAAACTGATGATGATTTCTTTTAAACCTTAAAAGGAAACTGGATATGCATTTTTGTTGTTGTTGTTTCGAGTTCTTTTGGACAGTTAAAGGTCAATTTTAGTTTTGAAGAAAAAAATTCTTAAGAAAATTCAGCGCGTGAATAGAAATATTTCTAAAAAATAAACTTTTAATTGGAATTACAAACTTATACACAGTTTTGTTCCAAATAAATTTATAAAGGATAATAAAAAAATAATAGAAAAAAATAAAAAATTAAATTGCATGGAATATTTTGAAAATTTTTAAAAATCATATTTTTTTTAGGAATAATGTGTTTTGTTTTAAAGATATTTGAAGTATTTATATTTTAAGGCATATGCATAAAAATTTCATGACTTTTAAGTAAATAATCTACAAAAATACAAGGCTGTCCACCGTCCAATTAAGAATTGAATTAAAGGCTTGGTGACATAAGGTATCTGATTAGGTTCGGAAGGGATTATTTTTTAAAAATAATGTTTATACAATGTTTTTTTAATAATATAAAGATAAAATGATGAAAAAAAGTAAAATTATTTAAATATATATGTAGTTTTTGAAGAAAAATCAAATTTTGATGTAGATTTTATCATTTATTTACAAAAACTAGGATTGTTCTAAAAAAAGAAAAATTGTTAGAGTTTTTCATTTTTCTTTGTAACATTATATATCTTAGAATGTGTAACTAATTATTATCAAATAATAGTATTCAAAAATAAAAAAATTTGTGTGTAATGTATGAAATTATCTAGAAAATGTAAGAATTTTTTCAACAATATTTACATTAAGCAATCATAAATCCATTTCTAGAACATTCAACATCAAATCCATAATTCCTTACATTCTGCATAACATAATGAGCGCTAATTATAAATTTCATTAAGTTGTCTTGAATAACTTTTGAGGTATGACGATACTCCTACAGTAGAATTATGTAAAAACTCGTTCTTAAGAAAATGCATTTTAAGATTTTAAATGCATATAAATAAACATCACTTACATGTCAACAGTTTTCCATAACTTGGCTTCTGATTGACATAGAGACAACATAAAGATATCACTGCAAACAGAAACGAATGTTTTTTTTTAAAAACTGCCAAAAAAAAAAATGCGCATTTTCATTCAAATTCATGTTTTTAACTTAGTCGAATATCTTAACCAAATATTATGCTAGTTCAGTTTTATAATTCTCATAATTCAGATGTACTATAGTGATGGCCATTTTATTTAATTACAACTCTCAAAGTTCAATCGTCAACCAAAATATTATAGAGTAAAGAGAATTCAGAAATTGAAAACAGCTTGGACAAGAAAATCTAGCAAAAGGGCCAGATAATATTATGAAATTTATTAAAGGAAATCGTGATGTTTTCTTTACGGTAGAGAGAACGTTGTACATCCTCCACCCATTTGTGCTCTCCTCACTCACCATCCCTCGTGTTATTTCTGGAGATCGTGGTGGCAGAATAAAAGTGGAAAAAGGGGGGGGGGAGATTCGTGACACTCGCTACGCGTGGGGTTTCTGAAAAACCACGGCACATTGCGAAACATGAGCTATTAATGTTCCCGGCAGACACGTGTTATTGCTTACCTATGGTGACATGGCGGCTAAATAATAAAAACAGAAATAGGAAAGAATAAAAAATGAAGGACTATTGCTCGCTTTCCGAAACTGTTTTTTTGCTGCGCGAAATGAGCATTAGGGTTTCTGTGAAGATGAAATAAAAAAGGCATCATAAAACAAAAGAATACGGACTCTTGGAATTATGAAGTATATTTTCAGTAATACTGCGTTTTTATGTTGTTTGTCAGACATAAAAGGTTACATTCTGTGAAATATTGATTTCTGCTGATTTTCATAATCCTCGAGTAGTTTCAAAAATGGGACGTTAATCTTGATAGAAATAAATCAAATTTGTTGTTTACCTTCGCATTCACGGTAAAATTTTGCGACGCAATCTGGAGTTTTAATCGACAGGCAATAAATCTCTAACGAATAGTTCGAAAAAACTGGATCAATCGGTATCAATAGCCATCAGCTCTGTGGATTTGATTATAATATTGCATTATGTAGGCTGGAGTAGTTTTAACTAGTGTGATTTCTAAAAAATCTATTTTGTGAAGAAATTGACGATTTCAAGAAAATTAGCAGTTTTATTATTACTTCATTATTTATCATCATTAACGGGAAAAAATGAGCAATTCACGAGTTAAAATCTATTATTGATTTTTCAACTGAAAATGGTAATTAAAAGATAATGCTTACAGGTTGGATATTATCTGTAAAATTCGATATGCGACATAAATGATGCAAAATTTGTTTAAAAGTAACTTCCTGGGTAGTAGGTAATCACTCAGAAATGGCTTTTCAGAATTTTAACTGGAATGTTAATATTTTCCCTCACTAACTTTGACGATATTGTCGCATAAGAACAATTTTAAATAAAAAGACTAGTTCTTAAGTTTTTCTTAAAAAGCCTAGTTCTTATTAATGCCAATTTTACTATAAAAATATATATAAATATATTTTTTTTCTAATGTTAATAAATCTTTAGATGTACTTCAAATATATTTTGTAAAAACACGCTTCATCTTTTTATAAATACGCGCATAATGACGATTTTTTTAAAGACAAAACAAGTGTAAAACATTATTATGCTACAATGTTTATTTTGGAAAAAAAAAGATTTGAATCCTTTTAAAAAATTTTTTAATTTCACGTTATGATCATCTGTGACCGGAACAGATAGAATAGAAAATCGTTTGTCAGTTCCTGGAGACTGGCATAATACACCGCGCGTTAAAATAACTTTTTACATTTAACTGTATTCAACAAATTATTTTAAAATTAATATTTAGATATGATACGATTTGAAACAAATAGTTTAAGATAAATCGTGAAAAATCTTTTTTTTTTCATTTAAATGCTGAATTGCATGACTTTTTCATTAATTCATTAATTTTTTCCAATATAAAAAAATCTTGCATATTATTTACTTATTCGCTTATATATTTTTTTTGTCAACACAGAAAAATAAATGAACTACAATATAATATACTTCTTTAATAAAAGAGAAGAATTATATTGCAATACTTTTATTAATTTGTTTTGCTAAAATAGTCAGCCAGGTTTTCCAATTCGTTAATAAACAAGGTTGAAAACTATTTCAACCTTTCCTATTTCCTAAGAACCGGCATAAAGACAAAATGCAAATTTCAACGAAGATTATATTCTTGCCAAAAAATGAAAATCCAAACAAGAAAATTTCATATATAATTTAAATATTCCTTTTTTGATAAATTTTGAAAAAAAAACTGATCACTAACGCCGGATAATGAATAACAAAAACAAAAACTGGCAATAATTAGTCTGTCTCAGAAAAGAGCAAGCACACACAGCACTTGCGATAACATAAGATTTATTGCAATCAATTAACTACTATTTCTTTTAATGAGAAGAAAAATATAATATCTCAAGGACGCAATGTGACCTGAATCCAAACAAAATTAATCGGTGCATGGTCCTCCCTACGAATAGATAAACCTGAAAGAAATTTCGCTCTTAGCAACGTGGAATTAGTTTAATTATGCTTAATATTAGGCAATGAACCAAAACATGTCCTTCAGAAAATAGCTTTTTGCAAGGGCACCAACGGAAGAACCTTTTAAAAATAGCAGCACTATGGAGCAGGGACATGGTTGTGGTAGCCTTTTCAATCAGAGAAATAAAAAGATTTCGCATTAGTCGAATTATCTTGCATAAGTTCATTTGATAAAAGCCATAAACAACAAGCTATACTGTGAAACATTACACATTTCCAATATCGTGTACTTTTTCAAATGAAAACTTTACAATTAGAAGTTATTTTTAAAAGAAAAATAAATAAATTTAATTTCCGCAATCAGAACATTCACACAAAAAAATGTCTCTAATAATTAATTTAAAAACATTAAAAAATTTTTCAATTTAAAATAAAAACATTTTCAAATGAAAAAAAAAATACAAATAATTTTTTTGTTTTCAAATATATTTATTACAAATTTTGTCCAAAATTTTGTAATTGTTTGCGGTTTATTTAAATTAAATATATTATAAAATTTATTGGATAGAGAGTAATGCCTTCCAAAAATAATTTTCTAAGGAAGAATTAGAGTATTACACCGATTTTACATACCCGCCTTTAACGCTCTCCCATCGTTTACAGTATATATTGTTAGCTTCGTAAAATTTAATTTCTAGCTAATTTTTATAATTATTATAAATAATTGTAATTATTATAAATAATTGTAATCATTGTTTCTCGCGAATTACTGTCTTTCCCAATTTATACTAATTTTGTGCTATAAATTGAAACTGGGAAATATTATGTTTTTTGCATAAAAAAAATCTAAATTTGAAATTTTAAACACAATTCCGCTTTAGCACCATTAAATTTAACTAACAGCAATACACCTCCCCCCGCCCAAATTTTCAACGACAGCCTTTTAAATCTTATATCACATAAACATTATAAATAATATTTATTTTATATAAGATGCTATTAAACGTTTTTATTTTACTCATTACTTTATTGCGAAATTCCTTACCAGCAGCAAGGAATTTTGCTGATACATGTCGGAATTTTTTTAAAAAAAATTATAATGAATTTCTCACATATTACTATGATGATGCATAGAGAAAAAAGGAAACATTGTAAAATCACTAATCTTAAGAATAATTTCAAATTATTTCAATGATTTAAAAAAATCTAAAACCACAAGACTGAATAATAGAATTATTTCCTGAATACATTTAAAAACTGTGGCTTAACAGGTCTCAAAAACATAACAATGAATACATTTTTTGGGGCGTATCTCTGTTATTAATAAAGATGAATGTATATGTGTATGTCTGCGCTTTACTGGCCAGACCACCTTACTTGGAGTTACAGAATTTGACACTTATACATTTAAGTAATCTGCATTTAGGTGAATTTTTTTTTGAAATTTTGATTAATTAAAAATTAGACGAAAATGTAGACTTTTTTGCGAGAGCATACGAAAATATTACTGCGTAAAAATGATTTTTATATTATCATAAAATACTATTTTTTCAAGGATAATATTTTTTACGTAGATTATATGGGTTATATTTCGTTGTTGAAGTGAAATTCAAATCGTTTTGATTGTTGTTACTAATATTTCATCCCGGTTTTTTTTCCCCATTGTTGATGACGAAAATATGAGGATTTAGCTTATTTTCCACTTGATCAAGTTTCAGTGTAAGGCTTAATTTTAATAAAATTTTAGAAATTTTATGGTTTTTAAGATTTAATTTCAGAACTAAGCAAAAGGGAAAAACTTTTTAAATGATTCCATGTTCTAATCCTTCTGTTCTTTCTTAAGATTTAATTGTATGTTTAAAGATATAGACAAAAAATTGGCAACATAGGTCAGAACAGTAGAATATGTCTATAAAAATTTGAAGTTTGAAAATATTTTGTTCAGGAACGCATTAAGACAAAATATTTAATTGAAATTTTTAGCAACCATAAATTCTGGCAAACCAATAGGTCGCCAAATTGGTGAAATGTAACTACATGCTATCGTTTTCAACGCAGCGAAGTTAACAAATTTTTTCCAAATGTAAAGTACGAAGTGTATTCCAAAATAAAATTAGCACTGTGTCTAATGATCAAAACGCGCTGGCGAGTGTCCTTAATATCTAAATTATCCTATATTATCATTAGAAATTTCTATAAAATTATGCCTTAATGTATATTAGTATTGACTTTAATGCAAGACATCAAATAAGATAATGTCTTCATTAAAGATAATTTTAAAAAGAACTCGAAACTAAATAATTTGGTAACCTAGAAATAATTTTGTAAGAATTTCGGAATTTCGTACGACAATTAGTTGCCGCCCGTTAACGATTCTTTTTCATGGATATAGGTAAATTATAGAAGTAATTTATATATAACAAATGTTTAGATATCTATAAAAAACACTTCTTAACAATACTTTCTGCAGATTTTCATGAAGATAGAATCATTTGCAAACACCATTTGCATATATGTGGACAGAAAGATTCTAACAACTTCATTAGCAAGAAATATATTGTAAGCCAATATTTAAAAGCGTCATTAATCACAATTTTTCTTAATTTTAATTGCTAATCAGTTTCTTAAGTAAACTATGAATGAATGCAGGTTTGCAGGTTGAATGCAGGTTTATGTTAATATTTGCTCACTTTACAAAAAGAAGAGAGGTAAAAAAAATTTCAAAAAATCTCCCAGAGACACAAATTGTATTAAAATAATTTGTTAATTGCAGGTTGCAAAGTTGCTTCAACATTAAGAAACACAACTGTGACAATTTAATTCTACTAAATCGATTCCACAGTGTTGTCAACACTAATTCGGGGTCAACCCTAAAACCTTGAATTCAAAAGAAATTTTCCAAAAAATAATATTTGATACGTGGGAAAAGAGAAGTTCAATTTGTCATCTTCCAGAATCAGCCATTAGTGAATGCATATTCATGACAGCAATGTGTATTCGTACACGAATTTTGATGTCAAGTCAATAATAATAGTCGCTTTATTGAGAATGAAATCTCTTATTCTTTAGGAAAATTATTCGCCATAGTTTTCAGTATAAAATCCAAAGGAAGCTGCTGATAAAACCATACAGTTGAGTAAAAAGAATAAAATAATGCATCTAGTTTAGAAGTTCGTTAAGTTTTCCACAAACAAGTTTACAACTCGGGTTCGTAGTGCGAATCTACTGTATGCATTCCATCATAATTAGACGAAGATTCAGAATCGGGAACCAATTACGGAGAAGTCCAATTATCCGAGGACAATAAGTCAGCACAATTTGACGGAAAATAAATTCACAAATAAAATTTTTATCTTAAAAATGAGTAAAGACATTTACAGTAATATATTAAAACAGTATGCAAGTACACAAAATGCAAATAACATTGTTTTTTAAATACCATTCTATGAATTTCGAGTTCCATATTTATATTACGTAGGTATAGGTAACAAAAACATATTGAATTAGTAATAATTAACTTTGCATTAATGCAGGCTTTTAATTTTTGTTATAATTATTAGCCAAAAGATCAGAATCTTAAACATGTTTTTTTTTAAGTTAGTTCCTGAACTGACTGCATAACTAGTTTCATTTATTGAATAAAAATTGAGGAAAATTGTTGTTAAATATTCTTCATCTACAGATGCCAATGAAAAAATGAAGTAATTTGGCAACAAACTATTACTAGATTTATTGGTAAGGTGACACTTTCATGAATGATTTCCATACTAATAGCATGAGTTGAGAACCGGTTTCCAAAACAGCAATAATTAAAAATATTGTAGATAGCTTTTGATTGCATAATTACATCTAAATATTCAACCATAATTCAAAAAGAATTGATAATTATTTTTTGAGATGCCAACGAAGAAATCAAGATAAATAATTTGGTAGAAAATTATCACTAGCTTTACAGGTGGAATGATATCGCGTTTTTGTGATATTAAGAGCATGAATTGTAAAATGGTTACTAACAATCAATAAACCCAAAATGTCTATTTTTCAGATTATTCGCCATTCCAATTACCATTGCCAATTCATCTATCATAATTTGATAGTTTGATTAATTAACAAATACACTTCATCTAGCAAAGCTCCCCCCCCCAAAAAAAATTAAATAATAAAATCTGGCAGAAAATTAACACCGTACTTAGTGGCGTATCGATATGTTTACAATTAATTATAATGTTAAAGAGAAAACACGATTATTTTTAATGAAGTTAATTGTAAAAAGAAAGTTTTATGATATTTAATCTAAATTTAATGACCGCAAGCGTTTGTTCCAGAAAATTAAGGCAATGATTATATTTTGTAGACGGGAAGACAACAAACTAGGTGTGCTTGAACAAAAGATTGCTGTTTTGACAACAATATGTCATTAAAAAAGTACTATTTCATACACAAATCAAAAACTGATTGAATTAAATAATATATATATATATATATAGTATTTAATTAAAAAAAGGATTTATCTAGTTTCTGAACTAAGAAATATATCTCTTTTCTATCAAATATTGAGGTTGAACTGTAAATAACATGAAATTTTCAAGTTTTGTTACCTTTCGAAGCATTAAAACGAACGTAAAATCTTTTGAAACGAACAGATTGTTTATTTAGTAACACAGGAATTACAGAACATATTGAGAAAGCACTACAAAAATTTTTAACTAAAAATAAGCATAGATTTTTATTTATGAAATGTTCAGTAAGAATATTTTACCAAAATTTAGAACTTCAAGAAACAATATTTAAAGATCTAAATAAAGCATTATAACGTAACTTAAAAAATAATAATTATGTAACTTCTCAAAGAATAGACTTGGAAACAAAATTCAAATGCTTTCATAAAGAAAGCTGTTCACAGTGTAATATTATCGAATAAAAATATTTTGATATCTTTGCGAAAAATCGACTTTCCAACGTAATCACCTATTTTAAGAATAATCGAAAAATGCACGCATAAGAATAATGTCATAAGAAAAAAAGACTTCAAAACCATAATTTCCAAATCCCTCAAGGACAAAATAACGATCATATAAATGAATTCAATAAATCCCATACCACCAATTACTCATATCAGTTTTTTCACAGTAATAAAACTTTTGAAAAACCGAGAAATTGACACAACAAGAAAAAAAATCATCAGATGAAAAATTGAAATCTCAATACTTAAAAAGATTATAAACAATAATACAACGGAACAGCATTACTTACAAAAAGATGATACGTTCATAAATACATTATTTCCTGCAGCATCTTTTGTTAATAAATGTGATAGATTTTCGATGATGTGTAATTCCCATGAGCGGTTTGGTGTAAACAAGAAAAAACACACAGCTTGCAAGTTGTGAAAGAAATAAGACTTGTATACAACACCGAAAGTGTTCCGTTAATTGCCATTAATCACAACCAATCCGAAGTGCGCAGTACTGCTACCTTTGCGTGATTCAGACTATTTATTTCGCACAAAATGTAGCATAATGATAAAAAGAAAAGAAAAAAAATCATATACGCTCTTCGTAGCACTTATTTATTATTTCCTTAGGCACTTTTTTTTCCTTATTACAAAAAGACTTCAGGTTTAAAAGGCTTTTTGAAGAATGAAAGATTATATTATTGAATTAAATAAGTCAAATAAATCTTTGTTTTATTTAATACGAAATGTGACTGCTATCATAAATTTGTTAGCATGTATTCTTTTTAATTAATACATGAAAATAAATCATACTTTCTCCTTTTGCTTTTATATTAACATTATACGCGCATTGATGTATATTACAATTATTTAAACTTTAAAATTTAAAATACTTATTTTTTATTATTTAATAATTTAATTGAAGTGGCATAACTATTACATTTCCAACGTTTAGTAAGAAAGTTTCTAATAAAAAAATTACATTTAATTAATTAAAATTAAATTAATCAAATTTCTAATTAATATTTGAAAGTTCGAAATTAACTTTTCATGGTCCTATTTTTTACACTCATAAATGTAGATTTAAAAATCTGAGATTAAAAACTAAAATAATTAAATAAGTTATATTTAATTAATTAAATTAAATGTTCTAAAAGATTAAATTCATCACTGTAAATTTATCAATATCATCGTAAATTTATTTGGTAAATTGCAATACTCAATTCAAATTTTGGTGATTAATGAAAAAGTATTTTGAAAATATCTTTTTCATTCTGTTATTCCCAGTTTTACTTGAAATTAATAAGTAAAATACAAAATCCAAAAACAAACTTTTGTGAAAAAATATAAAATCTTTTAAAAAGAAAATATATAATTGCTTTTTCTCCCTAGATATATAAATAAAATTATGTAATTAAGTTTTAGATTAGATTCACACAAAAAAAATCAAGAAATATTTTCAATTTCAATTCAAATTCTTAAGTAAAAGTACATCCCGAATAAAAGTAGCATTTAATAAGATGGAAGCTATGATAAGAAGTAAGCTTTTCAGTACATACAAATAAACGTTTGAAAATTTGATAAACGAAAAAAAAATGCTATTTCGTATCCGTTAAATCAAAATTTCTTAAAAAAAAGGAAGAAAGTGAAAAAAAACATAAACTAATTAACAGTTGAAAACACTACATTTTGCGACAAAATACAATAAACATATATGTATGTTTTCTCAAAAAACATAAAAACATAAAACAAAACGCGAATTGATTAGATTTACATTTACATATTACATAGGTAAAATACATATAATAATCTTAGAGAAATAGCTTACCTATGTAAGTATTTTGGATCAATATAAATAGATCAAATAAAAATTTGGATCAATAGCAGTACATTCAGCACATGGCCTTTTGATATAAAAGTGATGATATTTCCTTTTTTGAAAAGTTAATTCAATTAAATCATATTCAACTTGACTAAAAGTACCTAGTTTATATAGATTCTGCATGGAATAGTAAAATATTAGCTTGACAACTCATTCCTTCAGAATATTCTACGGCATATCAAGATAATTTGTAATCTGTATTGACACACAATGTAATTAGCTTTCTGATAGGAATTTCAAAGAAAGATCTATGCTAACTATTACTCACTGTTCAAATATAATTAATTAGCAGTAAAGTTAAGATTTTCAAAGAAACGGTTTGGCAATACGCAATTTTTTTTATCTGATATTTCACAGTATATTCTTGAAACGCGAATTGATTAGATTTTCACCATCTTATATTTATTCAGTCACGGTATTTTTCTGAAGAATGCAATATTTGCAAGCGATTAAATTCTAAGTTCGTCGGATTTAAGTTCAGCTTGAATCTCGATACCACGAATCTAATCAGCACGAAATAAATACCACAATATCTATAAATTCAGGTTATAGAAGAAAAAGAGAATTATGTTTAGATATATCAAATTATTTTATACAGAATTGATATAAAATATTATTAAAATATTCATAAATTCAAAACAAATAAAAAAATTAAGTGGACTGGACATGGGATCAGACAGAAGAGTCGAGCTTAGACGGAATTAAAAGAACTTTTTATTTATTTTATTTTATTATTATTTATTTATTTTTAGCTAAACCAACAGATACCTGCAAAAAAAGCAAGCCCAAACTAGTTGGATTGATTGCATAGAAAAAGACCTGAAAATTCTGAAGGGCATGAAATGGAAGATTTTTGACATAAACAAGACAGCTAAAAGGAAGACCAAGGCCCACTTTGGGTAGTAATATCTATGCATAACTACAAACAAATGGTCTTGTATATCATTTAATTTCATCATAGTAAAACAATTTGAAAATAATTAAATTAACTCGCTTCATACAATTCGAGTGCCATCATATAAACATGATTTATCTTCATTCACAATGAAATTAATCACCTGTTATATAAAGGATTATTGACATTTATCTGCGGACAAGATATCCCTGAAATAGGAAGATAGCAGAGAAAAGATGTCAAGTATCAAGAAGAAAAAATTAACTTTACAGTAGCTCTTATTCTATTTTATACCTTGTTTCAAAATAAACCTGTTTCTAAAATAATGTATGCACTTTCTTTTTTCCCACCCACATAAACTTTCGACTTTCTTTGTTTGGCCGTGCTAACAATTGAATCGACCATCCGTAATTTATTTATTTTAATTTAATTCTTTTTATTCTAATGTCAACTTTATTTATTTTGATAAACGAATCGTTTTTACATTTTTTGTGTGTTTTTCGCATAATGATCATTATAAAAATTATATAATAGAATCAACTCTGACAGTAAATTTTAGGAATTATAAAGGGTGTTTCAAAATTAACGCAAGATTTGAATTTGCCACTATTAATGCAGTAAAGAGTAGGCCACCTTATTTAAAAAAAAATGACAGCTGATAGTTTAGGGTTAGTAAAAATGGAGTGTTACACGATAGAACAACGTATTAACACAAGATTTGAATTAAATATAAAACACAGTTTAATTTCTTTAAATTGTTATATTTTTATTGAATCGTAAAGTACACAGAATAGCGTTATGTATGGAATAATACATAAAGAAAATGGCCTCCACGGCTTTGCTGTCACACACTCACTTTTTTATCAAAATTTTCCATGATCATTTTACATACATGTGGCTGAATTTCGTTGATGCAGCGTTGAGCTTCCTTTTTCCTGTGGCCACTAGACCTTCTTTATTTTTGAAGTATTGTTCAGCAATGAAAACACGTTGTTCTATCATGTAACAATCCATTTTTACTAACCCTAAACTATCAGCTGTCAAATGGTTTTTTTAATAGGGTTGCCAACATTTTACTGCATGAATGGTGGCAAATACAAATCTTACATTAATTTTGGGACACCCTTTAACAAGTCTATAACTATCTTTTTCAGCTTCTTAAACACTAAAAGGAATCCTAACACTCACAACGTATAAATCGCACATTTTATTATTTTTCGAAATCAAAGAATTAACATTTAATATCAGATATCCATCAAAATAATAATAAATAAAAATGAGTATTATTCGACTCTCACGAGTTGGCAGCTGATCTTCGACCATAAAGAAACTAATACATTTTATGAAAGGGGGAAACATAAGAAATCGAGAAATCGAGAGTAAATCGTTGAGAAATAACAAATACGGTTCTGTTGACATCTTCTAACTTATGAAAATAAACTCGTCTGACTCTCTATGATATTGATATCTCAACCGTTTCTCGTGAGAATTAGGAAATAATTTTATATTTATTATTTTCGCAGAATGGAAAAACTCTATTAAAAAGTTGAGCTCATTTTTATGTGTGAATAGCAAAACCTCAATATCTTAAAATTCTATCAATTTTTTCCTTAGCAGATAAAATCACGTAGATCAAAAACTGCCTGCGAGAAAATACCTCTCGTTAACAACGGCGTAACTTTTAATGGGTATTATTAATGAAGTCGGTTTTACATGTTCGATTGTTCTAATACTTGACCAATCAATCAATAAGACAGAATAATTTACTCAAGGCTACAAAATCGAAGATTTATCATTATAATAAATTGTATAACACTATATCCCACCAAAAAAAAAATTAAAGCTTTCTAAAAATGTACTTGAATTAGCAAACGATTTGGTTAACGTGACGGAAAGTTCCATTTTGCTGAAAAGGTAATTTAATGTGATTGGGGCTTCAAGCATTATTCATCGTTGGCTTCATTGTCAGTTATATTTTCATGGATATCTCCATTAGCAAAGGTGATTTATTTTAAGACAACGTTCGCAGGAAATATGACCCAGCAGTTGATTAGGTTGTAAAAATAGACTTTTGCATTTAAATTATGCATCAGGTGGTCATATTTTTTGAAGTAAATTGACCACAGAACTGGAGCTAATCCTTGGAAGATTAATAATAAAACGTGTGCGGGGAATGAGAGAAAGTTAATTACAAAAGTCTTGGGACCTAAATTAGGAAATAATAGATCATATAGTTACGACGCTGAGGTTAAGGGTTAAATAATTTATGGAATTTTAGGACATTATTAAACATATTAAAAAGTTCTTTTGTAAAATGTTTGATATTCTATTAGATAGATTTTTCAAGGTTTGGCGAATGAGTCAAGGTTTGAGGAATGAAAAAATGTCATAGATGAAAACTTTGCATATTCAGATTCAGTCTCGAATAATAAGATGTTCAGCATAGGTTTTACAATTACAATAGGTACAGCAATTACAAAAACGCTGCTAAGAGTCAACTTATACAGTTAACAATTTAAAAAAATTGAAACCTCATGAAAGGATGATTATTTTTCCACTCCATAGTTGCATCCTAGTAAGATATTAAAGTTCTATGATATCTTTTACCAAGTGAAATTTAACTTAAAAGTAAATACTAGCTAAATAAGCAATTTAATAATGCTATGAAATTTTAAAAATAGTATATGTAGTAAATACTAGCTAAATAAGCAATTTAATAATGCTATGAAGATTTTAAAAATAGTATATGTATAATCTCCCTTTTCACATACATATTAACAGCGACTAAAATTATACAAAAAAAATGAAACTTATTGTGTTGAGACTTATGGCACTTTACAAGCCCGCTGACAGTAATCTGTCAGTGATTAAGCCGAGTGAGCGCCTCTTGCTTTTCAGTAGCGCCAACTAGGGCCAAGAGTATGACTTAGCGTCACATTCGCTTGTACAGCCCCTTTTTATAGGGGAGGCACATTCACACACCTCATAGATGGAACGCAGAAGAATCGGGACTCGAACCCGGGACGTCCAGATCACGGGGAAATGAAACTCTTAATCCAAACATAATTTTAGATTGCTTATTTGGATATACACAATACATATAATATTTCTTTTTTTATATTTTGAACAGTAAATATACATATATTAATTGAGCAGTAACAAATTTTTCAGTACCATATTTTGACACTGAGAAGCAGCAAAATGTTTAAGATCACTTTCTAAAAAATTTATGTCACTATATCGCTTTACAAAAATATGCAGCAGAAATCTGAAAGCATTTTTTAAATACTTTTTTAAACGAAATACTTTTTTAAAAATGACATAATATTTCTCATCACAATTTAAATAATACTGAACTATTAATCATTATTAAAATGCGATAAATCAAAAACGCAATGACTTAAATCTGTCATATTTGGTTCTGCATAACATTTTTTGACTACATATGATTTTGTGACTACAGTTGTGGTTCTGCATAAAATTTTGTGACTACAGTTGTAGTTCTGTATAAAATTTTGTGACTACATATGATTTTGTGATTACCGTTGTAGTTCTGCATAAAATTTTGTGACTACAGTTGTGGTTCTGCATAAA
>JAPMOR010041548.1:88278-103395 GCA_026543865.1 Argiope aurantia | reverse complement strand
GTAGTTCTGCATAAAATTTTGTGACTACAGTTGTGGTTCTGCATAAAATTTTGTGACTACATATGATTTTGTAACTACAGTTGTGGTTTTACATAAAATTTTAATGTCTATCGATTACGAAAAACGCATCTAAAACACAAATTCGATTGTCGGATACTATTAATGCCCCTTCCAAAAAAAACCTCGATGATCACACAATAGGTTCAGAAAAAATGCTAAATCCAGGCCAAAGTGCAATATTTCGTAATTACTGCATGTTATTGCTGTACAAGGCGTTCTCTGCTTTACCCACGGTGCACACTTTTTTGCGGGGGGTGGAGGATATTAGAGATTATGCGAGAATATTTACGAGAGACTATTTAGAAGTGTGATGACATTTCTAACTGTTTAGAAATTTGCTCTTGACCTATGGTTATTGCGGACACTCTGTATAAATAACTATGATTCATTGTTGATATATATTCTTTTTGATTTCTGTCAAATTTTGAACAAAATCTATTCAGAAGTCTGTCTGCCTGGCTGTTCCAAGGAACTCGATAGTTTTAAAATGTGTAACACGGTAACTACACACGTAGAGGGTTAGATTGATAAAATTCGGCGCCCAGATTCAACATCTATATTGTGGACACCTGTCAAAATTGGAATCAAAACCAACAAAAGGGTTGAAAAACTGTCGGTCTATACTTTCGGAAGTATGTAAAAGCGATAACTTAAATATATCAAATTTGGTGTACGATTTTGTGACTATAAATGCAATTCTGTGCTAAATTTTGGTTTTAAACGGTTGGGAATTCATTTTTATAAGAGAATATGCGATAAAGTTCCGTGGCGACCACTCCCGTCGGTTGTCTAACACAATAAGAAAAACTTCCATGGCATAGAACGAATCATTATCATTGTTCACGTGACCTTAAACAGTTTGCATTCACTTTCTCTCTCATTCCTTTCACTGTCGTTTCCTTTGACCCGTATTCGGTTACCACTTCATCGAAAGTATCACACGACTTACGGTGAAAAAGAGAGCCGTTCCGTAAAGGTTCTGGTGCTCAGAAACCTGTTTGATTTGGACAGGAGTCCAGCTGTGGTGGAAACTCCTCCCCACCGTCGCATGATTGAATGTTTTCTTCTTCGTTAGCGAATTAATTAATCCGGTTGCGTGCGTTAAGTGAAAAGCATCCCACCGGGGCACGTGCTTCTTGCATTTTCACCACGATGCATCCATCGACAGATTTCGTCTCCAACAGCTTGAATTATTTTGGTTTTCTTCTTCTACTTTTTCGACTTAAAAAAAAAAAAAATTAAAAATAGTTTCGTCTTTTTTCCCCCCGTCTGTGAAGCAGTGAAAGGTTGAAAGAAGTCGTTGGGGTAAACGAATCTGAACATTTTCTGCATTAAATTGGATTAAAAAAAAATGACAGATTACTAGATGATTGATCTTCTTTCGTTCTTTATCTTTTTTTTTTTTTAAATTTAAAGAAGTTTTGTCTTATTTTCATGAATCAGTCACTGACGGGTTCCTTATTATTTTAAATATATGGATACCTTCATGGATATTCGAAATGGATATCCTTTTAATAATTAAACTTCTATGAAACAGGTAAGTATCCTACTCATTGCAAAAAGAAAAAGCTCCCAGATCACCCCCAAATATAATTATTATTAAAATTTCAGAATGCCTTTATAATTATTGTTGGCATTCTTAAATATTGTTAGAATTCATAAATATTGTTGGCATTCTTAAATGTTAGCATTCTTAAATTTTAAAATACTTAAATGTTAGCATTCTTAAATGTTAAAATTCTTAAATATTATGTTAGCATTCCTAAATATTGTTAGCATTCCTAAATATTGTTAGCATTCCTAAATATTGTTAGCATTTAAGAATGCACGGAAATATTATGTTAGCATTCTTAAATATTGTTAGCATTTAAGAATGCACGAATACAAATGAGAAACAAATACTCTTTTTTAATTTGAATTATTTGTTTTTATAGTAAGATAGTTACTAAAGAAAATACTGTTAGTTAGACTATCTTATTAGTATGAAAATTTTCCACACGCATATCGTAAAAATTATCACAAGTTTTGATTTTTGTCTTATCAATCATGCCATGATAAAAGGAGGGGGACATAAAATAAATAAAAAAATACAGTAAAAACAAAATAGAATATTTAACTTAAACTGTCCAGTTTATGATATGTGCACGGTTGTTGGTGAACAATTTGATGGCCTAGACGAGTTGAGTTTGGTTTCGAAAACGTGAGTAACGAAAACTGTATTATTACATGATTTATCGTGTGGGAAAAATCAAGATAGCGACTTTGGAAGCAAAAAGAAAAAAAAAAAAAACTGAGGATTTTATTACACGTTCCTTTTATACAGATTAAGGATAGTATTTGCAATGGTCATTTTTATTAAGTTTATATGAATTTCAAGGCTGCGTAGAAAAAAAAAGTTTAAGTTGTAACAATGGGGACATAACACGAATTCGAAATGAAATACAATTCCAAATATTTTTAAATCATTTTATTTTCAAAAGAAATAAAAAGAAACAGATAGATAAAATAAAAATAAAGAGTATTAGAATCCTAAATAAACGTCACTGATATTTTGTTCTTTTTTTCAGACAAATTTTTAAAATTCCATTTTTTTTATTTTAAAGCCAAAATTGAATTTATTAATAAATTTTCAATTCTAGAACATGGAAATCACACGTGAAGATTTCTATAGCACGAACACGTTTGAATATTTGATTAGTTTTATATCAAGCAAATTTTGAGAAGAAAAAACATAAAGCAGCCTGTTTAGCACAATTCACGTTTCCAAAATGATACTTATTTAACTTTTAAATTAGACTGGCATTCTTGGAAACTGGTTTGCTGTATTGTTGTTTAATTTATGAAGACAGGCATAAAGATAACAAAATCGAATTAAAGCATACAACAGAATTAATTAGTTACAGGTCTTTCCCATATAGTCTGCCATATATTAAATCCTTTCTAAAGTAGTTTTAATAGTTTATTTAAGAGGAAATTTAAATAAAAAAGTGAGTTAATACTTCTAGAAGAATTTGAGAAACATTTTATTCCATATTTCAAGGAGCAAATTACGCCAGTATCAAAGTAAAAATATATTCTAAAACGTTTTAATTATATAAAAAAAGAAGAAAAATTCGAATCTTCAATCTGAAACATCACTGTATGAGAATGTTTTAAGTTTGATTAGTTTATCTTGTATTCGTCTGCCTCGATTGCATCATTAATTTCGTTGAATGTATTCTGAATTAAGTAATTCACAGACGAATACTAAAATTGATACATTATCAAAATAAACCGTTGTTTGAGATATTCGAAAGCCAGAACAGTCACTAAAATTAGGTTTTAACACAACTACTGCTTAAAATTATAATTTTGGGAGAAAAGTTGATAAAAATGAGAATGATAAAGGACTAAACAGGTAATTTAAGAAGCCTAATTAAAAACAAATAATCTGATGTGTAAAAATATTCCCAAGGAAAGAAAGAATGATTTTTATGCGATAAGAAAACGAATAATTCCTGAATGAAAAACAGTTTGATGAATATTTAGAAGTATTCTTGATATCATTGATTGGTGTAACTGAAAAACGCATTGCTCAATATGTTTCTTTCGTGGAATGACGTAAAAGTTCAGTAGATTACATAAGTTCAAGGAGGTTTTACTTGAAAGACGGCGCGTTTACCGATAACAACCTCACGGTATCTTTTTAGAAAGACAATCAATACTGAAAACATGGAATTTTGCTGCAAACAATAGTAATTGTGCTACTTCAGCATTCGCAATAAAAGCCAATAAATGCTTATAATAAAAATTCTTCAGAACATAATTATGAGTTGTTCGATTATTTTTAATTAAGGTTTGATTTTAAAAGGCAGCCTCTTACAGTGAATGTAGAAAAATTGATTATAAGATCCATAATATTTAATCAATCGAGAACCCAGTAGCACAATCTGTCACACAATATTGTACAATATTGTGCGATATTATATCATATTATTCAATATTGAACAATATCATCCAATATTGCGAATATTATTTTATATTATACAATACTGTTCAATATTTGTGTGCTGATTGGAAAATATCTTAAAGATTAAAAAGTTTTTAAAAATATGCATTTAATACTTAATTAAGAACTAGATTTTTTTTTTTAATCAAGAAGGTGGAAGCCAAATCAAAATAATAAATGCGTGCGACTTTGAGCACTATTAGAAAGATAATTATTAAGAATAGTACCATTAGGAACAATATTATAACAAATTAATCACAGTTAATATCAAATATTCTTTCTAATTTTTAAATCATTAAAAATTAAAAACATATAAATAAATGATTAAACTTAAATTTACTTATTTTTTTTATTTGAAGGTTCCGCTTCAATGATATTATCACCAAACCTTGATTAAAAATGTTTTGAAGTTTTGACAACACTAATAAAAACATATTTTTAATTTTTTTCCATTTTTCTAATATTAAATGAATACGAATATAATGAATGCTTTGGCATGGATCCGTTAATCATGTATCGTTGTACTGCTTGCGAACAAATACTATACACTCACATACAATATCAATTATAGGAATATTGGAAAATTGTTGCAAGCAGGATATTGTCTTTTAAAGAACAAGAAGTCATATATCAAAAATTGAAATGGTTGAAACCCATTTAATTGCCAACGGATGAAAAGTCGTTAGTGTCATCGTGTTTCTTGATAGTGGCGATTTGGCATCAGTTGGCGAGATGAAAACGTACCATCTAGTGGATTTCAATAAAATTTAAGTTTAGCGTCGTGTGAGACAATGTATTAAAATTTTTTAAATAAAAATGTGTTGTGTATTACATGAAAATATATGTGTATATGTTATTGCAGCACTTGGTTAACTTATGTATCAACGAAAGCAATTCACGTGACGTCACATGACTAACAAAATTATACAGTCGCATGACTAACGCAATTATACATGAAATCTGGCATATAAATGAATATTGTTTTTCATTGTAGTGTGACGCCAAGTTACTTTTCAATCTGCAAGATGTATGATGAATTTCCAAGTCAATTTAGTGCCGATCATGTGATGTTTTCTGAAACATGATGGAAAATTTTCTTAAAAACATATTTCGTCCAATCACATAAAATGGATTCTGAAAGCGATTTAGCGCCAATCATTTAATACTGTTAAAACACAATATAATTTTTTTTTTATTTTCTCGTATATGTAGCATGGAGAAAGTATAATATTCGTTCAAAAATTCGAAATCGTGATTTTGTGGAATCTCCACATTTTAGACTTCTCTAAGTTCAACATACACATTTTTGAAAAATGTCCATCTGTCTGCGACAAAGATAACTTAATACCGCTTTGGGCTAGATGGTTGAAATTTAGGATACGGTCTTTATACCAAATTTATAAATTTCTATCAAATTTTGGGTAAAATCAGTTCAGAGGAAGTCTGTCTGTTCGGCTGTTTGTGTATAAATAACACTGTAACAACAAAATGAAGAGAGCTAGAAATATAAATTCGTTGCACAGATTTAACATCTATACTGCAGATATCTATCAAATTTTGAGATAATTTCAACAATAGGTTAACCGTCTGTCGGTCACTAGGAATGCTAAATTCACGCCAAACGTTAATATTTCGTAACTATTACACGTCAATGTTATGCTAGGCGGTCTCTAGAATAATGATTTTATTAGAGAGTATACGAGAAAGTTTTGGGGAGACTACTCCCGTTGGTTTAAAAAAAATGTCCTTCCTATTGTTGTTTACAAGAAAGTTATAGACATCTGTCATCGACGCAATCACTATGAATAACCCAGTATTAGCATTACATTAAGAACTATTTAATTCAGGGCAATGATACACGTAACAATTTGCACCGTTCTGTCAACTAATTTTGGCGCTGTCTGTAGAACATGGCGCTAAGTATCATGTGTTCAGCATGTCTAGTGTTGATAATTTCAGCCAAAAAGGAAATGTCAATCGGATGATTCAGGCCTTCCCAGATACGGCGGGAGTTGCCTAACTCTGCAATTCCTCGCCACAGAAATAAACGCGTTGATAATACGAGCGATATGATAGCGAGTTATCTAATCAGAATAAACTCGTTTTAAAATACCCTTTGCACAAATAGAAACTGCCAGATGCAACGTTAGTGGAATAGACAAATGTGCAAATCAAACTGAAATTCTGGATTTCAATATATATAGGCAGTGAATCATATTTATTTATATAAGATATCCACAATAATCGTAAGTTGTACAGAAAATTTCTAAATCGTTAGAGATAAGCTTGTAAATCCAAACAGAACAACCAGCGGAAGTAGTCTCGCCGAAACATTCTCGCATCTTACCTAAAAGAAATGATGGCATTTTCGCACCACATGTAAAAATTATGTAGGTTGAGCAAGGTCATGAGTGATCAGAATTTTATTTTCACAGTCCCTCAAAATGAGCGTTTACTGCCACGTAGTATAATAAAGAAAATCTAGTGGGCAGTTTGGATACTTTTTTTTTGACCGACTGTAGTAAAATTTGACATAGAACTGCGATTTTAGTCACAAGGCTACATACTAAATTTCATTTATTTAATTCAATACGTTTTTGTGCTAATTTGCGAGCGAAAGAGCAGATTAATAAACTATCTACGACAGATCATCGGCGTATCTACGCTTCAGATGCTGAAACTGTGTACCAAGTCATTTCATTTTTGAATTGCTTCATTTATAGACAAACGGTCATTCCATAAGATAGATTCGGTTCCAAATTTTTCTTTTACTAATTGGAATTAAAATCTGACATAAAACTGCGATTTTAGTCACAAAGTCACATACGAAATTTCATTTATTTAACTCATTACGGGTTTTTTGTTCTTGTTGTTGTTGTTGTTAACATGTGTGCGAACATTGACAGGCCTTCAATCCACAGACGTATATAAGGTTTTGATGCTGAAACTGTGCATCAAGTAATTGTGTTTTTGAATCACCTATCGCATTTACCGACAAACAGTCAACTCTTAAGACAGATTCGGTTTAAAATTTTGTAAAGATCTATAAAAGAGATGCGTAAGTTATATCCAAATTGTTTTGTTTTGTTTTGGTAAAGAAGTAATTCGTCAAAACTTTTTGAGATGATTATTAACACTATTAATACATATAACGGGCGAACAACTGCTCGCTGATGGCGGCAAGTTAGAATTATTTTTAGTAGAAATACTACCATTTAAAGTTTTGAAGAATAAACTTAAAGCAATAACGATCTTCTAGAATAATTTATTTTAATCCGCAGTTATTAAAGTTAGAATATTCGTAAATTAGAATTTTTTTTTTTCATTTACTCATCTGCTAGAAAATGGCCAATCTGCATTCATCATAAGTAATTTACAACAGAAACATGTAAAATAGTTCATTTACCATTCAACCATATATTACCAAGAAAAAAATTTCAAGGTTTTAAAATCACACAAAGGAGAGCTTTTAAATCTACGCGCACACTTTAAATTAGATAAGATCTAGAATATTCTACGCTATGATCAAGGAGATATGATAATATCAGAAACAGTTTTTCTTATCTAAACAGGTAAAATTATAATGTTTTCTAAATGGCAAAAGGCTGCGATTAAAGGTCAGCTTACGTATATTAATAAACCAAGGAAACATAAATGGAAACTTTTCCACACATTTTACCATATTTAATTATTCAAAACACTAATATTTGCAATATCATTTATCACTTTGAGTTCTTATTCTTAAATTTTAAATATATCGCAACTAAATTTTTTTTTTTAACACTGAATATAATAGTATCAAGCATTAAAAAGATAGACACGTATATTCGTGATGTTTTTAAAAGATGTTTATTTCAGTTAGGACATTTAATTTAGAACTTTACTTTCTTAGAACTAAGATATTTAATATATATTTCACATGAAGCAACTTGATAAGATAAAATTTTAAAATATAACTATTAACAGGATAATCAAAGTAATTTGTATAATATACATGTGAATTATCTTGGTTAAACACGAATTAAGGAAATATAAAAAGTAAACAATTTTTTTATATACCCGAGGCAAGTAAATACAAACATGTATTTGCAATTATTCTAGAATAGTATATTCAGTAAAGTACACATAATATTCAGTTTCTATTTTTGTTGTTAATATTTTTCAATTATAAAAATGAAAGAAAATTAAGTTCCATGCTTTAAATTATTTATATATATATATATATATAGAGAGAGAGAGAGAGAGAGAGAGAGAGAGAGAGAGACTGAAATGCTCATAATTTTACTCTAAGATAAAGACATGACACTGATTTGGAACACCGAGAAGTATATAAACACAAACACAAACACTGGGAAGTATATAAATATAATTAATTAAATAATAAAAGGAACAAATTTATATAAAAAGGATTTGAGATTTCACAAATATTATAGAATTATTACATAAAAAAAAACTAATCGATTTCGAGAATGATAAAATTTAATTCGCTGAAATTTGAAATTCCGAAATAAATGCGCCATGTCTGAACTGATAATTCATTTCTTCGATCGCTAATTGTTATTTATACCTGCTTAATTTCCTAAGATTTTATAACTATTAAACTGTTGATTTTATAACACCTAAATTGTAAATTTTATAAATAAACTATATTGTTACAGAAAAATTGCATTTTACCATTGACAAAGAAAATTTTTTACATGAGATTTCACAAACTAAAAAACCGACTCTATGGGACCACCAAAATATATTTATTTATTTTAAATAAGAACAGCAAAATAAACATCATATGAGAACAGAAACAAAAACCCTGCTGGAAAAATAACATTTAACAAACATATCAGCAGCCAGTTTATTAGGTATATAATTACAATAAAAATAAAAATGGTTGTAGTAATATATATATTATGTCCTGATGTTCTCTGAACGGCATTCAATCAGATTTTGCATACTTATTCTTAAACACTTAACTGCTTTATTTTCTTCACTATCTAATAAGATAACACCTTCTATTTTAGGAATATTTTCTTATTTTGATACAAATGGAAATCCATTGAATACTTGACTTATCTATGTATTCGAAGTAATTTTAATATTGAATTATAATCGTTACGAATGGTTTATTTTTTGCTTACAACTATCAAAATTCGATAAATCGATGCCGTACGGCATACGAACGAGCAGAACAGTTAAGCGGTTAAAGACACGATAAAGAATACTGTCACCTTTTTAAAGTTCAAAAATTTATTAAATATTTAAATAAACAGAAATTAACAAAAATGTCACACTATTTCCAACAAGCAACAATTTAAAGGGAAATTATTCCAGAAGAAATATTTTTAAGTCATATTAAAAATGAAAATTTTACCATTTGAATGATATCAGCACAATATTTCCTTCAGTTGTCATTAGTTTTTTTAATAAAAAAAATATGAGAATTAAAATTACTTCATAAATTTTGAACCAAACTAACACTATTTTTTAAAACTTTTTATGATATTTTAATATATAAATTTAAAATCAACATTTCTTTTGTTTCAAAGTAGTGATTTAACAATGCCTTAAAACAAGCGCAAGTTACTCGATCATACAGTTGCAAGAAAGAAAAAGCTTTTAAGGGCAAATGAAATACTGGTTCGCCAACAGCAGCAGTTTCAGGCTATGAAAAATTAAACAAAATTTTACGTTTCTGCCACAGATACAAATTTCGAAGGCAATTCCCCCCCCCCTCCAAAAAAATAAAATAAAATTACAGCATTTAGAAATTAAAATGTTTACTTTTTCACTGATACTAATTTCATTTTGTGCAAGTTTCCTTTCAACTATTATTAATTCTTCAGAAAATTTAGCATAGATAATTTTTAGATAAGAAACTTTACTTCTTTGCTACGCATTGTTAAGACTGTAAACTACCCTGCTACTATTTTATTTTTAATTTATCTTTTACTTCAATATATATGTTTCGAAAAGAATTTCGTACATTATATATTTTATACTTAAGTAATTTCTACATTAAAAATATTGCATGTGAAAGGATTTTAATCCTCGATAACGGCGGTTATATCATCTAGTTAAGTTTATAAAATTGCATGACCTATTAAACAACACTATATTGCCAAAACATGGCCATCATTAAAGATTTCGTTATTTTACAAAATTACCTTCCAAAATAAAATAAGTATAGTAAATTCTTGATTTAATGGATTGCCTGGAGTGTAATGGCGTTTATGAAATTGGCAATCCCTTAAGTTATAAATTATGCAATGAATAACATTTAAAATAGGATATTATATTCTTAGAGCCAAATTAAGCACTGTAGCAAATACAACAAACAGGGGTAAAATATTTAATGTAAATAATATATTAGCAATAATAGTAATTTTTAAAACTGCGTTTTAGAAGAAAGGAGAAAAAAGTTTATAATATTAGCAAAACTCTATCCATTAAATAAACGTTTTTTTTTTTTTTACTTCAATATTTGAACATAATAAAAGCGAAAACTTTTTCATTCAAACAAGGAAAAAAAATCTAAATTGGAAATGTCAATAAAAACATTTTTCTTCTGATTTGTTACTATCTGATTATTATGGATTTATTATTATAATAATAAATCCTTAAAACCGGGTTTTAGAAGAAAGGTGTAAAAAAGATTCACTATCAAAATTATATTCATTAATTAAATGTTTTTTATGTTGTTGTATTTCAAAATTTGAGCATTAAAAAATGCAAAAAAATTTCATTTAAAGAAAAACAAGAAAAGAATAATCTAAAATGGAAATGTCAATAAAATCATTTTTCTGCTGATTTGTTGTTAATTGATTATTAAAGATTTATAATAATAATAATGTTAACAAATGCTTAAAACTGTGTTTTAGATGAAAGAAAAACAAAAGATTCATTAGCAAAATTCTATTCATTAAATGAATGTTTTTTTGTACTTTAAAATTTCAGCATAAAAAAAGGAAACTTTTCATTAAAAACACGAAAAGAATAATCTAAACTAGAAATGCCAATAAAAACATTTTTCTGCTAACTTGTTAGTATCTGATTATTAAGGATTTATTATTACAATAATAATAAAAAATCTTTAAAACGTCGTTTTAGAAGAAAGGTGTAAAAAAAGATTCATTAGCAAAATTCTATTAATTAAACAAATGTTTTTTTTTTCTTTCTCAATATTTGAACATAATAAAAGTGATAATTTTTTCATTAAAAAAAATCTAAATTGGAAAATGTTAATAAAAACATTTTTTTTCTTTTTTCCCTGATTTGGCAAATGAAAACGAAATTTAACCTCCCCCCCCCTCGTAAAAACTCGCCTAGCAACAGAAAAGCACCTAAACAACGGTGATAACGCTCAGTTAAAGGTACCTCGTTGACAAACGAATGCTTTCCCTTTCGACTATGAAGCATTATCACTAGAAATAGCGCGAAGAAAACTGACTAAGAAAAACCAGTTTCGGTACAAACAGGTTGATCTTGTTGAATGCGAATTTTTTTTTTTTTTTTTTACTTTTCTGTTAAGACAATGCAAATCAAGGCATACAAATACGTTTAAAATGAATGAAGGTTGATTTAACTGTACTTCGCGTTACTACAAAGAATGTTATTGTTTACATAGTAGATAAAGCATTTGAAACATTCAACGGAGAAAAGTAGTGGCGCGTCTTAGAAAATAATTTAGTAGTGATTTAAGTCAAATCAAGGTACGTCTGCACGTTTAAAATGAATGAAGGTTGATTTAACTTTGTTACTACAAAGGATGTTATTGTTTATATAACAGACGAGAGGCCATTAGGTGCAATTAAGAGAGAAAAGTTGTGGCTAATTTTTAAAGGGTTAATAAAATGCAACTATGATTTAAAAAAAGCAAGAAAATTGAAAAATGTAAAAAAAAAAAAAAAAAAAAAAAAGCTGAATTATTTACGGAATAGGAGAAAAAAAAGGAAAACTAATTTGATTATTAGAATAAATGAATTATAAGAAAAAGTGATTAACGACATATAATTTATTTGTGGATAAGAGAGTAGATAAAAATAAATACAATTTTAGTGCTGTTTTTTTTGGGGGGGGGGCGTATATTTGGTTGAACATTTGTTTTTAAATATTTATTTTATTACTACAGCAGTGTTTAAATAAACTATATTCAATTTTTCTTTGGTAAAAAAGTTTGAACTTTACTAAGATATTTACTATTTTATAACAATATATTTTTTTTTAAATATAACAACTAGCTTTCAGGAAATCTATTTACCACTTAATGTAATGTGGCAGAAATATAATGCATTTCATAAAAGAAAGTTTTGAGAAAATAAACACAAAATTTCAGTTTGAGAAAACTCTTAAAAATTTATTTACGTTTATATAAATGCGATATAGCTTACAATTTTGTTTGACCGTCAGCAAAATCACGTGTTTTCAAAACAAATAAAGTTTGTTCTCTGTTTGTTAAAATTTTTTCTATGACATAATTGCACATTTTTTTCTTTTGATTTCTTACTTCTAAATATTTAATGCAAAATATCAAATGGATAGGTTTTTGAAAAAAGAAATGAAAAGCTCGTAACGTTGTAACATTATTAAATTTTTCTAAATTTTCGAATTAAAATTGTTTTTTATGGAAACACCAAAAAAAAAAAATGTGATAGATGTATCATAAAATAATCATAATATTTACATTTTATATCACATGCAAGCAATTACTTTTCTTCTTATTTAATTCCAGGAAAATTAATTGATGATGATGATGTCGTGTCCACGTTACCACGGAAAGGGGTTGCAGTAGCTTCTGAGTACCCGAAGACAGAAGTCTGACTTCTAGCTCTTATGCTTCATTCACTTGCACAACCCCGTTTTCCAGGGGGGCACATTCACACACCTCACAGATAGAACACAGAACAACTATGCCCGAACCGGGACTCGAACCCAGGACGCCCAGATCACGAGGAAGACGCGCTTGTCATTCCTTACAATAAATATAAGGCAAAGATAATGACAAATATTTTTGGAAGTTTTTTAAATGCAAATTTTGCATTTATTTTCTCAAAAAAAATTTTTTTTTTGTCATATTATCAATGCTAAATCCTAACACAAAAGCAACAACAAATTTGTTGTAGATCTTCAGTGTAAGCATTTAATCAGAGTGACAAAAATTAATAAATTGTAATTACCCGGGATAAGGTAGGTACAGTAACAAAATAATGCCATGTTTCAAAATACTTGCGTTGTTTGTTTGTTTTTTAACTAACACAATATAAAAGTTAAACGGTTCCATGTACAAATATTTCCTAAGTTAAAATTTAAAATGAAAACGCAAGAACGAAATAATAATAATATGTTGAAAATTGTAGTATAATCATAATACGTTTTATTTCTAATATCAATGACTAACATTTAAAAGAGAAAAAGAATGGCATATAAAAAAATTAAAAAAATGTAAGCATTGATGTCACTAAGCGAGGAAACGGGCCAGATTTCTATTTCCGGCATTAGAAAAAAAGATTTACAGTGCTTCAATCTTAATTTGTTGATGTTTGCTCGAGAAATCGAATGTAAATTACTTTTGGTTGTAGTAATAATCAGTTTATAGCTTTATTTAGATAAATATAAGATGGGTTTTAATTGTAACTTTCTTTTAAAAAGACTAATAAAACAAACTTCATTCTAAAATCCAACTAACACAAACATTAACTTCTGGAATACACTTTCAGTTAGTTTGCTTTAAGTTAAGAAATCATTAAATAAATTCTGATTGCTCATATTATTCGTTGACGTTTGGTCATCAAAGTGAATATAGTTTCTTTTTGTTTGTAGTGATAAAAGGTTTACAGTTTTCTTCAAAATAAAACAAAAAAAAACATGCTTTTTTTTCTTTTATCAAAATAATGTGAATATAGAACAGACTTTACAAAATATTTTAAATCCATATTGCAATTTTACTTGCATTAGTAATTTTAATCCCATATCCCAAAATATTTGTAGATCATCAAAGTGAATGCAGTTTAATTTTTATGAGGTGTTGAACAATTATTAATTTTATCTAGAGAAAAAAAGGGGTTAAAATTTCTTTCTGAGTTACAACAAAGATAAATTTAAAAAACAGACATTAATTACAAAAAAATAATTTTAGCTGGTTTCCTAAAAGTTAGCTTGCATTTTCTCAAATTCTGAAATATTTTATAAGGAGAAACAAAGAAATCATGACTTTTACAAATATATACCATCTTCTTCAATAGAATGAATGCAAAGAGAAAAGAATGAAAACTATTTCCTTTATCCATCAGTATGATGCAAAGGTTTGAAATAATTCATCACTTTTATTTGAATTATTACAAATTGAATAGTTAATCGCTCATGTTAACACATGTCAAGGAAGTTTAATAAATCGACTAAATCGCCTTGCTCTTGTTCTAGCCAATAAAAAACATCCTTGTTTATTAGTATATTTAATGTAAATGTTGTTTTGAAACTTCCCTTTTTGTAGAACTTCCGATGTAGAACTTCCCTTTTTTGTATTTAAATGTTTCGCTAAACAAATTTTCATCAAAATATTTTGAAAATCAATCGTATAATTTGAAATTCTAAATATAATATTTAGTTTTGAATGCAAATAAAAAGTAAATATACAAAAAACATCGAATAAATTCAATTTAAAAATACATTCTATGCCATAAAAATTAACAATAATTTAATTTTTTTTTTCAAATTCATCTGTTTTCAAGAGATATAAAATATTATGCTGGAACGATATTTCATAATGTGCAGTATCTATCATTGAGTAAATACAAAATTCAAATGCTGGCATATAAACTTCAAATCATTAAAATTAAAGCCAAATATATCCGATTCTAAAGGGAAAAAACAAAAAAGTGATGATCTAATTATTATATTACGAAATAAAAATTAAATAACACCTTCATGCATATAAAAGTAATTACTGAATGCTAATTTCATTTGTAATGAAGCATTCTAACATGTAAATCTGCTGCTTTTATAAGGTACAATAATTCCCAAATAACAAACGTTTTATTTGTTCAAATAATTTGCATTTGCAAATAATTTTATGAAATACA
>JAPMOR010041548.1:71423-88268 GCA_026543865.1 Argiope aurantia | reverse complement strand
AGAAATTTATATTAAAATTAATAAAATGAAAGTAAAAAATTAAATATTTTTTAATGTTATTAATCAAGAAAATTATATTTAAATAAATCGGTTAGCAAATGTTATACGCATAAAATATTTTTTTTATTGATAAAGATAGAAATTGTGGGGCCATCTAATTAATTTTAATAAAAACACTACGAATTTTCTTTCACTGAAATATAACTATTATATTTTAGTCAAACTATTCAACTAACAATTATATTTCACTACTTAAACAAAGCTTATTCTATCGGCAACTAAAATTGTTCATATAGATAAATAACTTGCATGTTAAAATGAAAGAAACAAATAAGAAAGCAACGAACATATATGGGGCATAACAAATATATAAACTGCAAGATTTGATTACAGTTATAAAATAATCGCAATTTATAATTCCGAAAAAGTAAAAGAAAGGAAACAGTTAGACATCCGTGATAGTATAGAAAAGAAAAATAATTCTTTCAAAGAAGCTTGCAATTGCAATAATAATTTCCTCTGTCAAATTCCAGAACATACTTAATTATTCACTACGTCTAATAGTTACTCGGAATCCCACCCTCTATTTTTTTTTCCCATGAAAACAATGAGTCATGTATGTCACTAGGGCGAGAACGATTTCCCGAATGAGGGGGTAGACCCCACCACCAGCTGAAACGCGATTGCGTCACAGGTGGGAGGGTGAGGCGTCCTGTCACAACACACCAATTCGAAAATCCCGGTCCCCGATCGATAGCGAGGTATTTCCTGGAATGCGATGCCAACTATCGGAGAGAAAGGATTGGTTTTTTTTTTTTTTTTTTTTCTTTCCGAACAATTTCAAGGTCAACCCAAATCCTTGATCAATACTTTCACAAGTCTGCAAAAGCTCATATCAACAAATAGAAGAATAAAAATACAGTAATGCCACAAAAACAGCGCAAATCGCTGTCCCATTTCCTTTCTTGCGGCATGCCGCTGTTGTTTGCTTTTTATTCTTTTTTTATTTTTTTGCGATGCAAATTCGAATGAAGCGATGCAAGAAAGCATCGTTCCACACCTGAGCTATTCGAATGAACGCGCCGCGCCGCGCAGTTTGAGAAACGACGATGTAGAGGTTTCTCTGAGGAACGTCGTCCTGAAATGTAGCGGTATCCGACTAGCATTAGCATCAAACCCCCATGGTCAGTCGACGGGCAGTATCCTTGAAGTCAGAAATGGTCCAACGCCATTCCAGGATCGCCGTTTTGTGAATGATTTTTTTTTCTCGTCTCTTATCTGCGTAATAACGCCTTATACGTAAAAGGCAGCCAGCACGCACGCACCCATGCTAGAATACAAGCGAGGATTTTACTCACCAATGGGCTCCCTCCACTCAGGTCCCATCTTGAAAGTCGACATTTTGGATGCTGCTGCGGCCTAGTGTAAAATCACCACAAAAATATTTAGATCACGAATCGAACCACGTTTTGATTGTAAACAGTCCGAGTGCCATACAGGCAAGCATTGCTTCAAGCGATTACACTAACACACCGTTCTCCACTGTCTGAGGGACGACTATGCGATTTCTCCTCCGTCGTCGTGCGCGGAACACAGCTCACGTGTTGAGTCGGCTATTTCCTAAGCTGGGAGGGTTGCTTTTGGCGAGCTTGGCGAGGAACTGCGACGCTAGCGCAGCCTGCATTCGATAATTGTTTGGCGTTTTCTCCCGGTAGCCATTTTTAACCACTTTTCAAACAGAGCAATATTTTTCCACCTATTATTATACAGGGCCCAGATGTGCAAATTATGATAATCATGTAATACAATGCACTTTTCCTGAAAATTTTACAACTTAATTCATATTTAAACACTTTATAAATAACTTAATCAAAATATTAATGATTTATTTCAGGTAAATATTTTAATTTAATTAATATGTTCGTTTATTTATTATTATTCATAACTGCATCCACGTTTGTGCACAGTATTATTTAAGCATATTCTCATTGCTTATAATTGTTACTGAACATACTGGGGCGACAAATCATATTTGACAGTGTTAATATTGTCCTAAAGTTTTATAATTCAGATGATTTCTAATTCTTGAAAATTTATTTATTTGATAACAGGCAAATATTTTTTTAATCAACTTGCTTGTCCCCTCCCTTTGCAGCCGATCTGCCCTAGGCATCTACCAAGTCAGAAATCCGTTTAAGTGGCCCGCGAATGTAGAGGACTCCTCCTCCACCCCCAAAAATGTTATAGGGTAGTTCGAGAACAGTTTTAATTGGTATTTTCCTTAGGTTTAAAAGGACAGAATATTTGAAATTTTTCAAACTAAAATCAAGTGCCATGTAAATTTCAGAACATTATTCTTATGAGTTTTTTTTTTTTTTTACATGTTTTCAAATTCATTTGAAGAACTCCAGTTTTTTGTAGAAGATTAACTGTCTCACAAAAATAACCAAATAGATAAATTTTCTTTTATTTGAATATTAAGATCGTATAAAAAAGTAATGATTTTTTAATTCCTTTTTGCAAAATAACTCTTAAATTTAAATTCTTAAACATTTTTTTTATGCCCGAGACACTGAAAGAGATTCGTTTGATTGTAGTTTGCAATTAAATGTATATTCCGTTATTTCAGTTATCGAGCTTATTATTTATTAAAAACTATTTACTCTGAAATCAAAAAATCGCATTTGGAAGCTTAGGCGATATAGTGGAGTACATAGTGGACTATATAGGACTAAAAAAAATTGAAATGCCTTAGAGCACATATCGGGCTTAATCTGGAGTTGTTATAGCAACCAAAATTTCTGCATGGAACAAAACCAGGAATTAAAGGAAAGTAAAAATATGATGTGATTCAATAATAAGAAAATCAAATTACATCAACAACTTTCTAAGTTTGCGAACACATAATTCAAAAATATAACATGCAAGATAAATAAGATTTAGTGTGTATTCTAGTATAAAAATTGTAAACTGATACCATATCCATCGAAGAAGTAAATATGCTTATGTAGTTAGATATATGCAAATATATATATTAATGTAAGCAAAGCTGAACACAAAACGAAACATATGTAAATAAGTATACGAAATTATTAAATTTAATGAAAATAATTATTCTCTCAACTTATGAAATCGTTATAAATGAAGACTATAGATAGCAAGCAAATAATTAAAATACATTTTAAGAGAAATATTATACAAATATATTCTTCAACAATAAAATGGGCGATATTTATTTGGCCTTTAGTTTTTATCATTTCTATGAAATGTTCAGCTTTAAATACATTTACATTTCTATGAAAACTATCTGAAAACAAAGAATCTGAAACAAAAAATTTAACAAATATTTTGCACTGAAGAAATTATTTCGCTATAATTAAATCTAACTAACAAAAAAATTTGTACATATAAACATAGAACAAATATAAAAAAACCAAAAAGAATATTATCACTTATATTAAACATTTTTTCACTTCTCGTTCCTCTTTACATCTAAACTATTACTATTTTTGCCTTATTCACGTGATTATCTGATAAAATTATTGACCTGATGATTGAAATCATTGAAATTATTAAAAAAAGTTGCAAGTTGTAAACATTTGTTTCAAAATATTTTCAAGGCCTTTTTTAGAGCCCAAGCCATAAAAGATAAGCAATTTTCGAATTATAAAATTCAGATGTTGTTTCATATTGTAAAAATATTTCAATCTTTTTGTCTTGTATGCGAATCATTTTTCATTTTATACATATCAATTCTAAAAAAGTATTTTTTTCTCTATCAGAACACAAGCGTTTATTTAAAATATGTAAATAAAAATGTGTTCTGGTAAAGTTGTTATTTCAATTAAGAATTCTTCTGGAGAAAGTGAAGTTATTAAAAGTGTAATGTAAGAGGTAAATGTAAAAAGCTTCTTTTTTGAGTTAATGCAATAGTGAATTAAAAAAATCATCTCAACTTTTTATTTATATGTAGATCTTTGTGATCATTTGAATGAATTTCAGTTTTTAAAAGAGTCCATTCTTGCTGCTATTAAGTATAAATATCCAGTTTATTTGTCAAAGCATTTAAAATTCCAAATGGAAATCTTTCAGTAATAGAAATGTGAAAATAATAGAGCAAAAGAAATCTTCAATTTAATGCAATAATATGATAATCCATACTGCTAAACCATTTGAATGAATTTCAGTTTTTAAAAGCGATAATTTTTGTTGCTGCTAAATGTAAAAAGCTCAGCAGTTGATTTGCCGATGCATATCGAATTCCAAATAGAAATCTTTCAGTAATAGAAGTGTGAAAATAATAGAGCAGACGAGTTCTTCTAAATCAATAAGATGGGAATATATATTGTTATATCATTTGAATGAATTTCAATTTTTAAAAGCGATAATTTTTATTGCTATTAATTATAGATATCCAGTTGATTTGCCAAAGCATATCAATTTCCAAATAGAAATTTTTCAGTCACAAAAGTGTGAAAATAATAGAATAAACGAATTCTAATCTAATGCGATATGATAAATTTTGCAAGATCGTTTAAATGAAATTCAATTTTTAAAAGCGATAGTTTTTGTTGTTGTTTAGATATTCAGTTGAGCATCTCGAATTCCAATTAGAAATTCTCAGTAATAAAAGTGTGAAAATAATATAATAAACGAATTCTTCATTCTAATGCAATAAGATGACAATACGTACTGTGAGATCATTTGAATGAATTTCAATTTTTAAACGATAATTTTTATCGCTGATAATTATAGATGTCCAGTTAATTTGTTCGATGCAACTTGAATTCCAAATAGAAAGTTTCAGCAATAAATGTATGAAAATAATAATTATTCATTCTAATGCATTAAGATGGGAATAAATACACTTTAGATTATCTGAATGAATTTCAATTTTTAAATTATAATTTTTATTGCTGTTAACTATAGATATCCAGTAGATTTTCTAAAGCATCTCAAATTCCGAGTAGAAAATTTTCAGCAATAAAAGTGTAAAAATAATAAAGCAAACGAATTCTTCATTCTAAGGCAATAAGTTGGGAATACACACTATTAGACGTATAGGTAAACTACACGTTTTGCTGTGATGCAACCACTATGCCAGACGAATTTCAAAACACCTGCTTGGAAGACATTTGCATTGTCTTTTCGCATGTTATGAATTTTAAAGCACGTGGAAAACGTACGAATCAGACGATTCTGCAGTTATTGCCTTTTTAAATGTTACAGGGGATATGACGTGACGAAAATATTTTTCCATGTTTGTATGGATTGCAATTATTAAATCTTGATTTACAAATATAGATTAACCACCATTGCATCTAATCGTAGATAAGAAGAGACCAAAAACTTCCTCATGACCATTGTTCAAAGTTGAATGTTGAAAGAACTTGGGAAAAAAAAATTGGGGTTGTTGAGAAATTCTGTAAATATTTGAATTATGAAATTGAAATTGGATTATTAATTATTTTGTTTTCAAACAGCTGATTTTATTTTAAAGATTCATTTTTTATAGTATTATAAAATCCTTATTGTTTATAAAAGGAAATGTGTGTATTCTGTGTGTTGCTTGATTAGAAGGCAAGCAAATTATGCATTTATTTTATACATTTATCTGCCACAATCACAATTGTTGACTTCAAATAAATAACCATTATCTTTTGATAGTGGCTCATAAATTGCTTTATTACTATGACATATACGCAACAAGACATTTAATGACTTTCTTAGTTGATTACTTTGCTTTGAAGCATAGTAAGTTTATTATCATCATTACTATTGCACTGCATCTTTATTATGCACATAGTTGAATAGTCGACTAACGTCTTAGAAAGAGATTTCCAGAACTACTTTTTACTTCAAGAATGTCTGTCAGGCAGGATTAAATAAATATCTTATTAAACCTGCGGTAATGTTCTCCCCCAAAATTTCTCACATACTTTTTAATAAAGGTGTTATGCCAGAGAATGCACCGCATAGCCTTGCAAGACCCAATAGTTACGACATATTAGCATTTGGCATGAATTTAGCATCTTAATTTAATCTATCGTGTCAACCTTGGCGAGTTTTTTGGCGATTAATTCCGGCATGTGGTTAATAACATCTGAAAATCGAATTTGGGATTTAGATTCATTTTTCCCAACTGATTAAAACTAAACTTTGACAAAAAAAAACCTACACTTGTAGTCAGAAAATCTCATACCAAATTTGATAAATTTAACTCATTACGTTTTTAAGTTATCGTGTTTATGTTTCTGGAAGTACAAACCGACAGACGGTCAACCTCTCATTGGATTTCGTTCAAAATTTGATGGGTGTCTATACTATAGATGTTAAATATGGGTACTAAATATTATCTACCTAGCTGTCTTTGTTTTATAGTTATCCTGTTAAATTACATTCGAACAGCTAGACTTCTCCTGAACAGATTTTGCCCAAAATTTGATAGAAATTTATACATTTGGTGAAAAAATTGCATATCAAATTTTATCCTTATAGCTCAAAGCTATAATGATAAATTTTTATATTATTATACTTTAATACTTTATAATTATATATATAACATTAATATTTTAATAGCCGGTGTCCTTGCATAGGGGTAGTGCATCGTTCCCGTGATCTGGGCGTCCCAGGTTCGAATCCCGGTTCGGGCATGGTTGTTCTTCATCTGTGTTCTGCCTGTGAGGTGTGTGTATGTGCCCTCCTGTAAAAAGGGGTTGTGCAAGCGAATGTGTGAGTTTCATCTTCATATGAGCTAGAAGTCAGATTTCTGCCCTCGAGTGCTGAGGGGTCTTTACCTTCAGAAGCTACTGCACCCCCTTTCTTTGGTAACGCGGACACGACATCATCATCAGTACTTTAATAATTATATATATGATATAAATCTTTAAAAATTATATACTGCCATGTTTTATTTGAGTTATAATCGTCACAGACAGACATTATCTAAAAATGTGTTTTTCGAACTCAGAGAATTTTAAAACATAGAGATTCTCCAAGAATCAAATTTCGTGTTTTTTGACGATTAATATGTTTTCGTTATACTACGTATACGAGAAAAAAAATGTGTTTAAAAGGTCAAAGTCTGAATTGTAACGAAAGTGAAAGTGAGTAAAATAAGAACAAAGTAAGCGAGGAGTTCCTGACTACGAGAACTAGAAACGCAGCCAACGTCTGTTTGTATTTTCATTGGGATTTATTGCCATTTTTTTTATCAATGATATTTCTTATTTATTGCTGTGGTTTCGATCATTGATAAAGAAGCATTATAAGACACAAGTGCTTCAGACAAGTCCATAATTTTCGTTAAATGGCTCTTTTAATGCCTCTCCTTATAAGTCTAGATAACTACGACAGCGGCTTAGCAAAGAGCATAACTCAATAACGAAAGACGTAAGAAACCAAGTATATTTCTTTAGGATTATTTTATTTCGAAATATCTAATCGATATAGAAAAAATATTACTTTGTATTACAATCAATGTTTCGAATAAATTTTTTTCCTGGAAATTTTGAAACCAATCTAAGAATTAACATGCTTAAGAAATCATCGTTTAAAAATTTAAAACTCTTAAGATTAAAAGTAAAAAAAGAAATAAATATAATCTAAACGCGATAAAGTTCAAGAACATGATGTTGTTTTTCGTCAAGCACGTTAAAATCTAACCAATTTCTCAAATGAACGCCAAAAGTCAGCCATCTTAAGAGGCTCCAAAAGAGGCAGGATTGCCATATTTTGCGAAAAATCGTTGCAAATAAAACTTAATTCATGCGTCTGTACCTTATTTTTAAGTCGAGATGTAAACGGTACGAATTAAAAATTAAAGATTTCTATGTATTAAGCCTCTGTGAGTGTGTTAGGACATGCGTATGTATTCTCTAACACACATTAAGAGATGTTTCTCTTTTGTTCTGTATAATCTATGAATCAATTTCTATAAGCAATAGTTAATACCTACTGTTAGTTTTTAATTAATAATATATTATTAGAAATAATTTAAACCTTAAAATCTATTTTTTTTTCCAAATCCGCTACCAGATGACGCCATGTATACGGTATCAAAATTTAATTCATTTAATGAATTGACTATACAATGAGCACTGAAAATATTTAATTAATGTTCAAATAATGTATATTGCTGTTGTAAACACACAAATACAAAATTTCAAATTCCTAAGCCATTAGGAAATAAGTGAAAGAGTGATCCAGAGTTTCATCTTTATAAATACTAACCAAAATGTACAAAGGTGCGTCAAAATGGAAAAACAATAAATATAAGAGAAAAAGATTTACCTTTATGGAGTGGTTCGATAATTGTTAAAACATCCACATTGATAGCTCAGATTCTTGACTGTGATGATATTGCATATAGAAGTATGGCCCACAAAGTAGCATGATAATCTAAAAAAAATATTGAAATTATTGAAATCATTGACATTAAAAAAAAGGAGGAATTAAAACAAAATCAGGCCAGACTTAAGATTAATGTCCGATTGCCAATGTTGAATTATTTTGGAATGATTATTCGCCAAATGTAATATGATTACTCTCCAAATGTATACAATTTTTATTGCAACCCTAAAAAATTTTCGACATCCAAAATGATAGATTTTGAAAAGTGTTATAACAATTTTGATATATTTGGAGAGAAGTGGACTCTAATCTTAAGTTTTACCAAATTTAATTTGGTGAGTATAAACAGATTATTTAATTTAGTAGCTTGAAAAATGTTAAAAAATCCACACAGATTTATCAATTTTTTTTATTCGCTTTTGTATATATTATGACCAAACATAAAGATGCAGTGCAAACATACAACTATGAGTTTTTATAAACGATAAATTGCCAAATGTGGTTACATATTGTAGTTAATATATGACGAGTTTTCTGCTGTTTAGCACGATATAGCAGATATTGGCGAAAATTCCTTATCGTGTTCTTTAATTTTATCTATATTATTTGCCAGGAATAAAATATAGATATAAATCATAACATAAATACAAATCACAATAATAGATACAAATCATAATCATAGATATAAATCATGAAATAGATATAAATCATAATCCATAGACATAAATCATAGCATAGATATAAATAATCATCATAGATATATATGTTACGGAAAATGTGATTAATCCGATTATTATAATAATAACCAGTTTACTACATTTACAGAGACATATATACATATAACAAATAGACGATGGACTTGAAGAATGAAATATGCGGTTTAAATTACAATCTGTGAATGAAATGCATGAATGAAATTCGGCTTGTAAAAAGGGTTGTGACGCATGAGTAGCTCAGTCGTAATCTTGGCCCTGGTTAGCGCTACTGAAAAGACAAGAGACGCTCACTCGGCTAAAATCGCTGACAGATGGATATGTAAAGTGCCATAAGTCACAACAACAACATGCATACAAAAGCACAGACCAAAAAACGGCCAGCCGTTTGATGGATTTCATACAAAATTTGATAAATGCCTATATTTTAGATGCTAAATGTATGTAACAAATTTTATTTTCCTAGTTCTTTGCGTTTTGTTATCATTAAGTTCACTTACGTTCGAACAGACTACCTGTATATGGATTTTGTTCAAAATTTGATAGAAATTCACAAATTGGTTCGTAATTCCATACACAGAATTTTAGCCCTCTAGCTCAAAGCGTTTTTGATTTATTTTGTTCACAGACAGGCATAATGCTAAAAATGTGTTTTTCGGTCTCAAGGAAATCTGAAATGCGGAGATCAGTCAGATTTCGAGCTCGAAATTTTTGCTCGAAACACATACATTTCGTATAAGAAAAAAAGTAAAGGGCAAGGATGAAATATTTGCAGCAACAATGAAAACGTATTGATTTTCATTTCAACAATGAAATATATTCTTGTAAAATACGCTTTAAATAATTTCCATAAATTAATGAATAAATGGGGAAAAAATTATATGGCAAAAAATTGGTGCCATCGAAAAGATATTTTTTTGAATTTCGGAACGATGTAAAAATAATATTTGTATTTTAATATTCTCGCATGTTCGAGCGGGAAAACACCGAAATTTTGTTTAATTTTTAATAAATTAAATTCTCAAAACTTCTTTTTTACACATGTTTGCCTTTCAAAGTTTATAGGCGCCAAGTTTGGTACTTTAGGTTAGATGGTCTGTCCTATAGAGTGCTAACACACATTCACACACACACACACTCAGAGAGAGAGAGAAAACACATACACACACAGATATGTACACATGTACACACACACAGATATGTACACATGTACACACACACAGATAGACACATATATACGCACAGACATGTCCACAAACATAGACAAACCCACACTCAGACAGAAACACATACACTGAGACAGACACACATACACATAGATATACACACATTCAGACGCACATACATACACATACACACACACTCAGACAGACACACATATACATATACATACATACATTCAGAAGCACATACATACACATACAGACACACACTCAGACAGACACACATAGACAGACACACACGTAGACACACACACAGAGAGACACATGCGTAGACACACATGCACACAGACAGATACACACGTAGACACACACACACTCAGACAGACACACACATGCACTCAGACAGACAGACACACACACAAACAGAAAGAGAGACATAGAGAGAAGGGCGCAACACACAAGCACACACAGAGAGAGAAAGAGAGACATACACATATACTCCGGCACAGAGAGACATTGATCTTAGTAGTAGAAATAGAGACAGATATTAGTAGAAACTAACTCTATAAAATACCACAATTGTAACTCTTTACTGATATAGTATAGTCTTATTAAAAGCAATTGCAATGGTTTTAAATGGCAATAGTTTTTATTGAAAACAACAACAGAAGGAAAAATTTGAAAGGACAAATAGAAACTTCAAGTTTTGTTTATTTAAGTAATAACCGCGTTGTGACTCGGGCACATCTGCACACTTGCCAGTTTCACGATGTACACTATGAAACATGTTTGGAGCCTCTGATGTCCTTTCGATAGCCGCATGTGTGTTCTGCTTAAAGCTATCTAATTTTAAAATTATTCCTTGTGCTTTCATTTCTTTGGAATATAGTTGAAATCTATTTTATTGGGCGCTAAGGAGAGCAACAACGCCAAGCCAACAAAGTACAAAGCTTAGAATCAAAACATATATATAATGAAGGGTTTACATTCTGCCAATTATAAGACGGCCAGTGAGACAACGCATGCGCAGAAACGGATTGATTATGTTTGTCTTAATTTCATAAGACAGATTAAGGCATCCCATGTTTGGCAATGAATTGCCGTTTTGGCGTCACTGGAATTTTTTCTTTCACTGCGTATCGCATTAAAATGATGGACATTTACACAAAGAAACATGGTAAAATAAAGAAAAAGAATAACATATCTAGATTTGGAAAACTATTGGAAAAAAAGGCAAATAAAATGAAAACACACACACACACACATACACAACCTCGCATTAGAAAGAACAAAAATAAAAAAATGTTGGAATTAATCTATAATAAGTGATCAATTTTTTTCTCGCCAAAAAAACCCCCGCCAAATTCTACAAAGGCATGCACAGTAATAAAAGAAATATAATATATTGGCGTGTTGTTATTCCGACGGGACAATTACTTGCCATGGAGCCAACAGCCTTTTTTAGCCTTTCTGCGCATGCGTTGCCTAATGCCCGTCTTATAACTGGCTGAGTGTAAACCGGCATAAAGAAAGAAACAATCGTGTTAGTAAAATTACGTTTGATTGCTTGGTTACCATATTGGCAACTAATTCAAGCACACCTTAAAATAGATTTCAACCCATTAGTACCCTCTTCTTTGCGTGCTGTAGTGAACGGATTGAAAGTAAACATAAAGAATATTTTAAAGTTGTTGAGATGGATTGCCACATAAAAGTTGCCCTTTTTACCAAGAATTGTCACATAGTTCGATTACTACGCACGCAAACGAAAGTTTTAACTACTTCCTATTTTGCGTTGAAATTCTACCCAGCTGCTATTATTTAGAAGAAGAAAAATGTATCTGTTTGTAATTGAAAATGCTTTGAAGAAATCTTCCATATTCAAGCAATTCTGTACAAGCAATATAAATCTAGACCAGTAGAAATTTCATCTTAAGTTACAAGTTGGTAGAATTGTTGAACAGAACGTAATAAATTTCATCTCCCTTCCCTTCGCCCTTTAAAAATAATTCGTTTGTCTTCAGATTCCCTTGCTGTTTATTTTATCTATCGGTTCCATTTAAAAACCATATAGCCATTAAAAATATATGAAATTTTAATGTAAAAAAAATTAGTTTCATTTCATATCGCTTTATATCATCAGCCAAATCGCCAATGCCAAAACACGAGACGACATTAAAGTTATATAAAGCAAAAATTTAATTCATTTAAGCTTCACACAATTAATCTTTAATAGTATGAATGCTTTAATTTATTGTTTATCTCAGAAGCCATCTTGTTTTTTTTTGTTTTGTTTTTTGGGTACTGGCAACTTGGGATACATTGGTGATATGAATGGCTCTTAACTTGTTGGTTCCCAACTAAATAGAATTTTTATATACGACTTTTCACTTAGTAATACTACCGAACTTCATCAACCAACTACACGCCAACCACATAAATAGTATCAATATAATAATATACGCCAACTTTAATTAATTATCTTACATGCCAAGTGAAAGTACTATTACTTTCTCGTATGCGTAGTATAGAGAAAGTATAGTAATCGTCAAAATATTCGAATAATCTCCAAGTTTTTGACCTCCCTGAATTCGAAAAACATATATATGTCCTTCTGTCTGTTTGTTTGTGACAAAGATAACTCAAAAACGCTTTGAGTTGGATGAATGAAATTTACATCAAATTTGCAGATTTCTATTAAATTTTGAGCGAAATCCATTCAGAGGAAGTCTGTCTGTTCGAATATAAGTTAACACCATAACTGAAGAACGAAGACAGTTAGATAGATAGATATTCAGATTTAAGGTCTCTATAGACACCTGTCAAAAGATACCTGTCAAAGTTTGAGCCAAAACCAACGACGGATTGACATTTTGTCGGTCCATACTTTTAGAAACATATAAACGCGATAGTTCAAAAACACAGGGATTTAAATATATCAAATTTGGTATGGGTATATGTGACTACACGTGCAGTTTAGCGTCAAATTTTCGTTTCAGTCGACTGAGAAAAACGTGTCTAAAACACAAATCCCATTTTCGGATATTTTTAACAGCATGTTAGGGATTAATCGCCAAATAACTCGCCAATGCAGACTCGATAGATTGAATAAAAATGCTAAATTCAAGCCAAAAGATATTTCGTAACAATTATACACCAGTGCCTTGCAAGGCGTTCTCAGGTATGACAAGTTAATTAGAGAGTGTGCGAGAAAGTTTCGGGGAGACCACTTCCACTGGTTTACTGTATGGATGCGGGGAAAAACTCTCCCCGTATTTTAATACTAATGAACCTCACAATTAAGATTTATTCTCTTAACTTTTCCAAACCATAATCCTTCGGCGTTGTTACTTTATTATCTTCACAAATACGAAACAGCACATTTAATTACTTTTTTAATGGATAATTTTATTATGAAACATAAGTTTATTACCTATAATAAGGAAAATAATTTATCACAATTTCACTAGCAGCAACCTAATCTTCTACACCAGCCAGTGTACAAAAACGTTGATCTGATGACGTCTTTGAATCAGTCCAGAATTGTGTTCTACCGCTGGAATGTTTGCTAGGCAAGACTGAATAAACATTTCGCAAACACGTACGGCACGAAACGTTTGACTTATTTTTAGACAAAAAGCTGAGAAAAATAGCATGCTGTATAGAAATAGGGTTCAAACGAACGGAAAAGTGTGAAAAATAGAATATAGGTAAGACAGAAGTTTCCAGTCCTCTAATAACAACAATCTCGAACAAGGAATGTTTGTTTGTTCATTGGAATTTATTGCCAATTTTTCATCAATAATCCTTCTTATTTGCTTCTGCAGATTCGATCATTGATAAAATTAGAAAAATCTCTAGAAATAAAATATAACTGCACTAAACAAATCCATAATCTTCGTTGAATGGTAGCATGGCATTTTTATTAGTTCTCCTTATATGTCTCGGCAACGTCGTAGTGCTTCAATAGCTTCGAGAGCCATTTGTTAAATACTAAAGAGACCAGGTTACAGCACGTCAATTCGTATATTCTAGAACTTATTCCAAGACGTTGGCCAGGTTGGGGTGTATTATAAAAATCACCAAAATACATTGCTCAAATAAATAATAAAGTTCGGAAACGACGCAACAGGTATTCATTAAGAAATTTCAAAGTAAGAAAATAAACAGGAAAGTTTGTAAAAGAATGAATAAGGTATTTTAATATAATTATCCATATTTTTTACTTTCTCGTATATGTAGTATAGAGAAAGTATAGTGATCTTCAAAAAATTCGAACAATAATTAAACATTCGAAATAATGAAAAACAAAATATCAAATGCATTCATCATGTGTCAATGGAATTTGTATCAGCAGAAGTTGGTTTCTTTCAAAGTTATGATTTCTTATACTCTTAGGTCTCAGTTTTTGGCGGTAAAGATCTCCGAGATTCATTTTAATTCAGATTTCCTAAAATTTGCTAACTAGTTGTTTCTACTGAATTTCTTTACAATAATTAAAATTAATTAAATATTGTGATCTACACAATTGATGACCGTGATCTATACTCTCAATGTGACCGTATGTACCAATGATGACCGTATACTACTCTCAATATCCCAGCATCAATCCTAATAGCTGTTTTGCAATATTCTGAATTTAAATGCTGATTGGAATGCATAAAATAATAACATCGAGTATTAACAGCAATAACTAGCAATAACACTTTAATAAGTATCCAGCTGGCTCAGTGGTTAGCTGTGTTTACAATGGAGTGAAATCGGTTTGTACGCCAAATCTTCCGGTTGTTGAAACTGGAAGATTCTTTTAAAATTTATTTTGCTACGTCGCTCAAAAATGGATCAGGACGGACAGATGATCACTGATAGCATATCTAAGAATAGTGAGCTTTCACATGAAATAACGAGCGGGAGAGGTTTCCCCAAAACTTTCTAGCATACATCTGTGGTGAAAGCTTATAAGCCAGTTAATAGCTACGTTACACGGACAATTGCTTTTGTATTGTGGTCTTGTTACTCAGATACGAACCACAAGATCTCAGGCTCTATCCTCGCTCATATCATTCGCCACGCATCTAATATATTCATCATGACAGAGAACGCCTTACATAGAGTTGTCGTACAAAAATTATGAAATATTAACTTCTGGTGTGAATTTACCAATTTGATTGAAACTATCGTGTCATCCTTGATGAGTTTTTTGGCGATTAGTCTCTGACATGAGATTAATAATATTCGAAAATCGAGTTAGTTCTTTAGACAAGTTCTTTTTAGGAATGTCTTTTAGGCACGTTGCCTTTTTCTCAATCGATTGAAGCAAAGATTTGTCCATAACTGCATTTGTAGTCACAGAATTACATACCTAATGTTATTTTTGGCTCAAAATTTGACAAGTATGTATATTATAGATGTTAAATTTGTGTAGTATGTAGTTAAATTTGTGTATTCTTATCTATCTGGCTCTCATCGCTTCATGGTTATCGCGCCAACTTATATTCGAACAGTCGGACTTTCTATGAACAGATTTCACTTAAAATCTAGGATTTACTGCCAGCTAAATTTCAATCGTCTGGCTCTAAGTGTTTTGAGCTATCTTTGTCACAGACAGACAGACGGAAGGACGGATATTTTATAAAAATGCGTTTTGCGAACTCAATGAAGTTTACAACGTGGAGATTCGACAAAATCTCCAATTCAAATGTTTTGACGATTACTCTACTTCCTCTACACTATGTACAGGAGAAAGTAGAAAGAAAGAAACAAACAAAATACTGTAATCTTACTTATCATATCAACACCGAATTTTTTTTAATAATTTCTTTATAACTAAATTGACTTGACTAAATCTAATTCTAAAATAACAGAAAACAATTGATGAAAGAAAATCTTTAACGAGTATTCTTTCAAGCTACAATAACAACAGACCAGATGCAACCCGAACTAAAATAATTTACAAGAGACTAAAGACGAATAGGAAGTAGATATTTTAATTCGATTTTAAAGGCATTTTACGCGATTATTTTGTTTCTCAGTCTGGAACGAAGGCTCTGTTTAAATAATAGTAAAGCGCTTGAATGAAAACATGCGTCCAGTGTTTTACCTACTTTCTATCTCGAGGTATTTGCAAAGCGAGATGTCTAGACGCAATAAAGTGGGGGCTTCAGTCGGAGCTATTAAAAACTCTTGTCGGTGTTGGAAAAGCAGACATTGTTAGTTACCTCAAAACATAGCATGCATGTGGCAGCCAGCTAACTAGAATACTTAACGCGAAATGCTGAAAATTAAAATTTTCATCAAAAGATCGAGACAAAAGTTGTATATTTTTACTTTTTCGCGCATGAAGACATAAAGTCATAGTATTAATAATCTGCACATTTCATACAATCCTGTGTTCAAAGGAAACACTTTTCATTTTCTCGTACATTAAGTATACAAAGAGAAAATATCCTAATTGCCGAACAATTCCATTTTGAGATTTTGAAGAATCTGCATGTTTCAAACCTTCCTGAGACATATTTCTGAAAAACATGAAACATTCGAAAAGCATCTTTTTAGAATCATGTCTGTCTGTCTGTTATTCGATTTGGATACTTGTTTAATAGACATGAAATTTGGCA
>JAPMOR010041548.1:26561-71413 GCA_026543865.1 Argiope aurantia | reverse complement strand
AGTCATATTTGCCATTAGCATAATAACCTTCAATCCTCAGTTTTTAGGCCTCTTCCAGTTACCTCCTTAGTTAGCAGCCTCCAAAATTTCCGATTATTATAAGCTCAAAGAGTTGATACAGCAATTAAAACCTTATTTCCAAATATGTGAGTGAATTATAATAGTCCTTAAGATAATGGACTTCAGTGCTAGGGTCTCAGATTTGTAAGTAATTTATTGTAATATGACCCTCCAAAAGTTTCGAGAACTGCATGCAAAGGCTTAATATCTGACTCCTGATTTGTTAATATGTTAGTAATGGCATTCATTAATGATCATTAGTACTTGAATCTCCTATTTGAATGTATTATGCTCGATACCTATCTCGAAATTTCAGATTACTATAAGCCTATGGAATAGACATTGCAACGCAATCCTTACTTATAAATATACTAGAATCAAAAGCCATGTTCAGTTTATAACCTCCAATATCTATATGCCAGTGCTTCAGTTATTTAATGTTATGAAAAGTTAATAGCTTGGAATTACATACAAAAATGCATGTCGTTTCAACCAACATGTCTAAAATTTGTTTAATTAAACTTGTGAATCCTTTTAGGAAATTCACTTGCATTACCAATAAAATGAATTTATTAACGTTCTTACATTATTACTTTCCCTAATGCATTAAATGCTTAAATGAAAATGCGATTCTTTTTCATTGTAGTGATTTTTGAAAGATTTCCATGAAACTTTATATCGCTTCTAATGACAAAATTTTCCTTTTGTTTTGTTTTAAATCTCAAAACAAATTTTGAAAATGGTTATTTCAATAAAATTCTTGGTATATTTAGTATGCATAGTGATTAGATTTATATTTTGATTGAAATAACAATTGTAATATATTGTATAAACTCTGGTGTCTCTCTTTGCATAGCATGTTTTTGTCTATACGCATAATTTAGTTTCTTCTATTCTAGAATTGCATTCGTATGTAGTACGCTTCAGAGCATTGATAGAAGTTGTCAATATTTTTAAAGGAATTTTATCAATTGAGAATGAAACTGAAGAAATAAAAGAAACTGCAAAAACAGTTGGCGGGGGAAACATTTCAGTTATTCAAGATGGTAATATCGAAGAAGTCAAAACAGCAATCGAGAATGACAATCAAGAAATGACGAGTGAAGATTTGGATGTTCTTTTAACTCTAGCCGATAGAAAAAGAGCGATGATGATGATGATGAAAAATGTACGCCCTTCTAACTTGCCAAAGATTAATTGAATTATTATAAAAAAGGGACTTACTAACTATCTTATTTTGTAACGAAGACTGATAAAAAAAAGAAAAGAAAAGAAAGATTAAAAGAAGAGGACGAGTATTTAAAACAGAGTTTCTAAAATTTTAAGAGTCTTAAAGCACTTTTATGTAGTTACCTCGGATATCGTCTCGAACAAAACTCTCCAAAATTTAAAAAAATAATTATATTGAATATCTATTTTTTAAATAGTCATACATTTTTTTCTTATCAAACACAAACATTTTTAATTTCTTACTATTTTAGACATTTAATTGTCTTGCAAGTTCTTTTCTAATCGAGTAAATGAATTAATTCATTTTACAAATTCTTTTCTTTTAACTGTAACAATATTTGTGGTTGTGTAAATTATACATTCTTCTTTAAATTTGAACTAAGCATATTTCTATAGAATGCAGATGGCGATTTTGGCAATTTGTTAATGATGTAATTTTTCAGAAATGATCAACTCTGCATAAAAAAGTGTTAAATGATGTTTTTAAAATGAAATATTATATACCAAGATCATTACAAATATCGTTTAATATTCATTCGCTTAAAATAAAGGAGTGATTTTTTAAAAATCATTGTATTGAATGCTTATTTATTAAATGGTCTTACATTTATTTTACTTACAATACACAAATGATTTTAGTTATTGAGTTATTTAGTTTGAGTTGTCTAAAAAGACAGATAATTTCTTAAAAATTCTTTGAATAAATGAAATATTTCACTTCACACATTGTTCTTTTATTACAGGAACATTTATTCGCTTAAAGGATTAATTAAAAGAAATAACTGTACTGAATACTTATTTATTAGATGGACTTGCAATTTTTTTACTTACAATACACAACCACTTTTATTTTATTTACCATTTTAGACAATTAACTGTCTTATAAATTATTTTACCAATGAGTAAATAAATTCTTTCAGTTTACACATTTTTCTTTTATTACAGGAAAATTTATGATTGCTTAAATTCTAATTTTATTTAAATTTGAACTATACTTGACACATTTTTTCTATGAGAAGTTAACTTGTAGAACACGATTTATGGGCAATATCTTAATGACGCAATCCCCTGTCAAAGATTGATTGCACACAAAAAGACATTAAACAATGTTTTAAAACGAAACGTTATGTACTAAAAGCATTATAAATTTAATATCCATTCGTTTAAAATGAAAGATTTAGATTAGCGTTATAAAAACAAAAAATCTGACTGTAGGAACTAGAAGAGTTGTGTCAATAATTGCGTTATATTTAAAATCGTAAAAGATCATCACGCAATAAGGAAGTTTTTAGTACATAAATATATGTTGATACTCAGTTCGGATACAAGAAGATAATAAAGTTATGGCTTTTGCAATTATATTGCAATCAGTGTCAGATTAATATTTCCTTTGTAGACAGATTTCGAAATCACAAAGGAAAATAATAATACATTAGGCAACATAGAAACAACAATCTTTTACTTTTTCTGTACTGACGAGCAAGTAAATAAGATGATATATAATCATATTAACATAATTAAAGATCGTTGTAGCTATGCATTCGAATATGTAAATATGCTCTGCAGCAGTATGTGCACCCTAAACAACAGAACCGATTTCAGTATTTGTGCTCTTACTATTTAAGAATTAAAAAAAGAAAAGTGTCATTTATTTCAAAGAAAAAATTTCAACTAAATATTTAATTAATTAGAAACTGGCCAAACGATAAGCACGATAACATTGGAACAAAATATTCCACAAGAAATATTTTCACAAAATTTTAAAACTCAACGTTTTACTTTTTCATTGATACACTTTTCATTTCTGTGCAGGTTTTTCTAAAAATTTTATTAAGTTTTCAAAATTAATAAATAATTGAATAAATGCAGATGGTTTTCAAATAAAAAGATTTATAGCATTCCGTTGCTAGACAACGGCCAGATTTTAAACTATTCTACCTTCATTTTTTGATAAAAAAAATTGTTTTGTTTCTTTGAATATTTTAAGCAGGATTTAATTGGGTTTTTTAAAGATATTTTGCTTAATATTTGAAACAATATTTTTTTTTGTTATCGAAGAATTAGAATGAAAACGAAGAATTGTGGCCCAAATACATTAATAGAATTCTATAAGAACACTAAAAGGGAAGTTTCAAAGCAGACCATTAGCAGTTTATAAAAATAACAACTATCGATTCGTTTTATTGGTATATAAAGAATGTTAGCAATCGGCAACCTAATTGTTACAATTTTACAGTAAGTGAAGAGAAATAGGAAAAATCATACACAAGAATAAATTTCCATGTTTCTTTTTCATAAATTTTCTCAATCGCATTTTAATACGTAATCACGAGTCAAAACTCCAGAGATAATTAACCCGGGAAGCAGTTAATAATTGGTTTTTATTTTCTAGTCAGGTTGAAAAGAACTCTGCTTCAGCTAATAAAGCTAGTTTTATTTCATGTTCTAAAATGATACTGATTTTAGACGACGCTCAGTGTCACCAGTATAACCAATGGTAATGGTCATCTCGAAACTTCCTTGCATACTCTCTATGCTGTTTTTCTCACCCATTTATAAAATTGTGTATAACGGGCAAGGTCATGATCGCCATGAATATTCATATTTTTGTTTTAAGTTATCTCATTTATATGCAGACAAAAGTACAGCCCCAAAATATTGCCAATTCTTTGTTGGATCCGGTTCCAAATTTGATACTTATCTGTACTATAGATGCCTAACCAGTATATTTGTCAACCTAGTTCTTTCCGTTTTCTAATAATTGTGTTCACTTGTATTTGGACACCCGGATAGACATATTTCTAAAAAGATTTCGCGGAAAATTTAATAGAAATGGTCTTTAAAAATCTGGTTTAAAGACCATGTGCCAAATTTCATCCGTTTAGCTCGAAGTGTTGTTGAATTATTATGATTACAAGCACACAGACAGAGAGAAAAATAGACAGACATAATCCGAAAAAAAATGTGTCCCTAGGACTCTGGGAGGTTTGAAATATGGAGATTCGTCAAAATCTCGAATTCCATTTTTTGGGGGAAGGGGGTGGGGGCGATTTCAGTATCTTCTCTTTGTATACTTCGTATTGAAGAAAATAAAACGTAACAAATTAAAAATACTCTTCATTCATACTTAAATAAATTTCGACAATTACTTTGAAACTTTGAAACTTACAAATGGCATACTTGACGAAAAAACAAGAGGATTGTAGTAGTAATACCTAATATCAACCTTGTACCCCTGATTCATTTATATCACCCTTAGATACCTGAGGATAATTGAAACATCAGAAAATCCGTAACAATTGACACGTCAGACAAAATATCAAATACCGAAAACAGTTAATGGATCTTTAAATAAAAAGAAAATAGAGAAAAATCCTAAACTTTCAGAAAGTCTCTAACAATTTACATGTTTAAATGAAGGTCAAAAGGTGAAACTAATAAGTCGAACATTATGTACTAAAAGTATTCCTCACTACAGTTTTCGTTTCTTCTTCTTCGCTTTTCATTTTCTCCATTTGTGTTATTTTTTGTTCTTTCCGAATAGCGGCCTTCGTTTGACAAAGAGGAAATATTCTTGAGTTGACTCAAGCATAATTTCCCTCGGTTTGTCAAAACGTGCACGCCACATTTGTGGTCAAGGGCGACCCTTCAAAAATTATACTGGCCAAGCGCTTGGACTTTCATTTACATGCCAAAATTATTCTAGTCGCGATTCTCAAAGCATTCAAATCCCACTTTGAACGTAACATGAAAATTAAAACACTTTCCGGCCTAAAAAAAGAAATGCTCGCTTTATTCAACCAAAATTGCATAATTAAACACATTTTTTTGAATACGTTAATTTGTAGCGTTGGGACTGGATTTTAGATATCAATTCAGGATATTATTTTAATCATATGTGAAATAATTCATGCAAATCATTAGTTTACAATTCATTCGCTTTTAAAGTATTAGATTGAAAATCTAAAGAAAGAAATGTTGAATATATGAAATAGAATGATTAATAGCTTAAAATTAGCCAGAGTATAAATTATATGTTTAAAATAATAAGGAAAATCAAGGAGTCGGTTCTACAGTTTCAATTACTGATCCGATTTCGCCATTTTTTTTCATATGAAATTTTATGATATTTATATACACTTACATCTACAACTCTTCCGGTCCAAGAGAAATCTTAAAAACAGTTTTTACTCTATATTCTATTGAACAGGTTGCTATTTTTTTTTGCTTTCTAGTATAGGTTGTATAGAGTATACTAGAAAGAACAATAATAGTCAAAAAATTTGAACTCGGAATTTTAGAGAATCTCCACATTTTCGACTTCCCTGAGTTCGAGAAACACATTTTTGGAAAATGTCCACCTATCTGTGACAAAGATAATTTAAGAGCTATTTGAACTATACGGATGAAATTTGGTATACCGTCTTTACACGAAATTTGCACCTTTTTACAAAATTTTGAGGGAAAATGTGTTTAGAGGAAGTTCGTCTGTCTAATTGTTCGAGTATAATTTAACACGATAACTGCAGAAAGAAGAGAGATAGATAAAATTCGTTACACAAATTTAATATCTTTAGTCATCTGTCAAATTTTGAGCCAAATCTGAAAAGGGCTGACTGTCTGTCTGTCTGTACTTTCAGATATAAGTAAACGCGATAATTTAAAAACGCAATGGCATAAATATATCAAATTTGGTATGGGATTATGGGAGTACAACTACAATTTTGCCCCAAATTTTAATTTCAAACGGTCGAGAAAAACATGTCTAAAACACAAATATGGTTTCTGGATACTATTAACCGCATGCCAGGAATTAATCGCCACATAACTTGCCAAGGATAACACGATAAATTCAGCAAAAATGTTAAATTCGCGCCAAAGGTTAATATTTCGTAACCATTTTACGAAAGTGCCATGCAAGACGTTCTCTAGCATAACAAGTTTATTAGAGTATATGCCAGAAAGTTTCGAAAAGACCACACCAGCTGGTTATTTAATGGTTTAAGTTATAAATCGTTTGAATGGGAAATTGGTGTTTTATATGCAAAAAAAAAGCTTGTATGAATGTTGAAAATTGTATAAAAAATTGCTTTTTGTACAGTTTTGAACAATAAATACAGATAATTAACATTTAATTATATAAATAATATAATAAATACTCCCATTTTATTGTTCCTATTTTTTACTAAAAATGGTATTGATCTAAATCTTTTTTAAGTTTCACGCATTCGAACATACTCCAGATTTAAAAATAATAGGAATTCCAAACAGAATCTTTCAATTTTCCTTTCTTCATAGAAAAAACGCACACACAGTTCAAACAATTTACTGAATGTTCGAAGTACACGTGTTGAAAACGACACCCATGAACATGAATCGAGAACAACACGTTGCACTGTCAGACGACACTCATTATTTCTTACCATCATTACGAACCAAATATCGAAGATTAAATTTTTATTATGGGAGCTAACCTTACGATTTTTACTATCTGTTTTCAACCTTGACATTTTTCTTTTTCATTTTTCCCCTTGTTGTCACTTGATACCGAATTGTAAGAAAATCGTCACAATTTTTTTTCTGCCGTGTATTACTATTCTTCGCTTTCGTCGTATATTTTCAAAATCTACGGCGATTTCTAATGAGAAATAATATCTTCCGCTACCATTTATTATATAATGAGCATTTGATACCCAGTTATTTTTTAATGTCATCTGCATTGCACGGGGTATGCGATTTTTATTCGAGGAATCACGTTTTCACGTATTTTGATGTCACTTGTCTTATTTCATGTTCATAAAGATGGAATGTTATCGATAAATGTTTCACTCACGTCTTTGTGTCGTAGAAATTTTGTGGAGTTATAGATACATGATGACACATCAATGAATTTGCGATAAAATATTTTATTGTCTTCTTATTTTATCTTTCTTAATAACTATCATTCAATCTAAAAATTTTCATAAGCATTCCTATTAAAAAAATGTTTCTAGCCTAACTGTGAAATAAATGATTTTGTAAGAAGTGCGAATTCTATAAATTTCAAAAATATAGTACGATTTATATGAATCCGTTTATATGAATATGAATTTAAATATTGATTTATACGAATCATTATTAAATAAATTAAAATATAATTACTAACTGTTTTATAATTTTTAAAAAGATTAATTATTCTTTTAAATGGTTATGTTATATTCCATTCAGCAAATCATGTAAAATAATAATATTTCTGTTATATTTGTTTGAAGTTTTTTCATTTCCTTAAAATCTATCAAAATAACCATATATTTTTTATTTATAAGGAAATTGTTGACTAATATAATGTTTAATTTTCCAAGAATTTTATTATTTTAGCAATTTATGCATTAGGAAAATGTTTAAATAAAAACTAATATATTTCCTCAAAATTATGAAAATAAAAATTCAAACAAAAATAAAAGTATAAGACATTTTGATAAAGTTCAAATTTATGTTGAAAATGAAACTAAATTGGCCATCTTATTAAAAGATGTGTCTCATTATGTGTACGAACTAGCTATGTTTCTTATATCTGGCATTTTTTCTGCAAGTCATGTTACTCTAAAGAACAATTTCGGTTATTTCCTCAGTCACACTTAGCGAAAGTGAATGGAAATTTTACAAAAATATTCGGTTTTCTCTATATTTTATTTGAACGGACGTTTTGGGAGCTTCAATATTGAAAGAATTAACGAGATTAAGAGGTAGCAGACTTACTTTGATTCAATCATAAAATCAAAGCATGTTTAGGTATCAAATGTGCCACCAGAATTTCATTTTGCAATCCATTGCACATTGTGTAAGAATACGGAGGTCATGTGTTGCCGTCTCGAATCAGATAATTTGAAAGTAGATATTAAATGCAATGGACAATGAAATTCCAGCATAAGACAAAATTTGGTAACGTATTACTTTTATTTTCTAATTAATTCATTATTATGTCATTAAATCATTATTATATAATTCATATTTTCATGATAAGGTCATTTTCATTTTACTAAATAAATATGTAAAAACAATATTTGTTTGCAATATTTAAAATTATTTTTAATTATTAAATTTTCAGAATTAGTTATTTAAATATAGTTCTAATAAACTTACAGGTATCCATGCCCTGTAGATAATGGGTTTGATTACAGATTCGAAACCCGATTTGACCGATGACCCACCGTATACCAGATCTGGTATTTATGAAAACTTACTTCAAAGATTGAGCATCCTCTCACTGATATGGAACGGAAAGGGGGTGGAGTGAGGGGTTGTTGTCTCCTATATCCTTCTCAGCATGTAGTAATGGCTCAGAATTATAATATCTAACCCGAAGGAATTCTCATGTTCCTTCAAAACTATACAGATACGCTAATCATAACTAACATAAAATATAGTAAAGCGGAGACATAAAATCCGTTTGTTTACATAGTACTTTCCCCATCCTTATCAGTTGGCGTCAATAGTACTGCAAGAATGCTTCACAGCCATCTTGCAAGCAATCATGTTTATTTACTTTAACTTCGAAATCAGGTATTTTGATTAGTAATGTCAATAGTTATTTCAAAATAAGTTGAATGCAATCGCCTAGAAAGGCCTGACAAATACTCCTATCTGAGAAAGTAAAAATATTATCCTTGACCCTCCCAAAATTACTTTTGACTAAACTCTGAAAATTTTTAAATGTCACTTTGAATTTATTATAGCAAAACTATGGAATACTTTATTATTCCCATTATTTAAAGTATTCTATAACAAATGTTGTGCTAAAGTATTCAACAGCGCAAAATTTTAATTTGCTAATATTCGTGCAGTAAAGTGTTGACAACCTTATTAAAAAGCAATTTGACAGCTTATAGTTTAGAGTTAGTAAAAATGGAGCTTTACACGATAGAACAACGTGTTAATGCAAGATTTTAATTAAATAAAAAAAAAGTTTTTTCCCTTTAAGTTGTTATATTTTTATTGAATTGTTACGTACACAGGATAGGGTTATGTATGGAATAACACAAAGGGCAAATGGCTACCGCTGTTTTGCTGGCACATAAGCTCTTTTAGTCCAAATTTTCCATGGTCATTTTGCAGAAAAATAGCTAAATTTCCCCCCTCAATGCACGGATGCTTGTGGGCTTGTTGACATAGGCCTTTGACTACAAATAATCCTATACAAAAATCCAATAGTGTTAAATCATACGATCTAGGAGGCCAATTCTGAAATTTTTGAACTGTGGCCTTCAGACTTTTCTTATTTTTGAAGAATTGCTCAACAATGAAGACACGTTGTTCAATCCTGTAACGCTTCATTTTTACTAACTCTAACTCCCTCTTTTTAGTAGGGTTGCCAACACTTTACTGCACGAATAGTGGCAAATTCAAATCGTGCCTTAATTTTGTGACCCTTTTAAATATTAGCTTATTTATCTTTGTAAACACGGTTAGAATTTTTACTCCATTCTTTTTACGAATTTTAGTTAATTTTTTACACATATGAAATACTTATTTTAGCTAAAATTATTTTTCTCCGTTTGAAAAAAGCATGTAGGAATATGCAATTTAAAATTCGTCATGAAATAAAATACATGATTACTGCCATCTCATCTACTACAGAGTCACTAAGATGCGAAGTGATTGCAGGCAACTCGATTAAAAAAATATTTATTTTTCAAGTTGCTAACCAAATGAATTTGAAAAAAATCACGTGCGCACGCACGCACACACACACATATACATACACTCACACACACAACACACGAACGCACGCATAGATAGATAGATACAACTTTCGGTACCTCCCTTTACTGTTTCGCATTCATTCCCATTTTATTCTCTGCGCTGTTTCGGGCGATAACTTCTTATGACCCTGAACTTCATTGGCCAAACAGGAGAAGCGGGTACATTGCGGACATTTGAGCCAAGTTGTGAGTTTTTATCGACGATAAGTCTCCAAATATGACAACCTTTATAAGTTTCTTATAACCCTAAAAGCGAAAAATAGATGCCTCAAAAGCAATAAATCGCCAATTTTCTACCTGTGCATTTTGAGGCTTCAAAATCCCTAAGACAAAACAACATCATGTTCTCACATGATTTAAAAAAAATACAAATTCTATTAATTACAAATCATTAAGAGGTCTCTGGAATATTAATTGTCATCCATGGAAACAAAAAAGTATCGTTTTTTCAACCCCTCTAATTTTCAAATAAAACTATTGTGAAGTTTGAAAATTTAACCATAGAATATTTATAAATAATTACGTTATTTCTCATGTTCTCATATAATTTTAAGAAAAAAAAAAAAAAAAAAAAGGTTTTAAAGATATGTAAATTCGATATTTTTTTCAAAATCATAAGAATCAATATTTTAGGATTCTAAATATTAAAAATTGGTTAAAACTTTTTAAAATGATACTAATTTTCAGAAAAAGGTTCTGTTTTCCAGTTATACATATTTTTTTTTATGAAACTTTAAAAAAAACATTTTTTAAAATATCTTTTTTTTATAATTTGAAATTTTAAGAAAAAAAATCTAATTAAATTCCAAATAAAAAATTTTCTGTGAATAATTTTTAAAAAAAAAATTGATGTATAAATTCCCAGAGGAACTTATTTTGAGCATGTGCATGAAATTTTAGATTAACAGGGTACGTAGTTTTTGAGAAATCTTGGGCACAAGCTTCATTTTTTGTGTTGAGAAAAAGGACGTTAAAGTAGAAAATAGTGAAATACGAATTTTAATAAAGTAATGCAAATTAAAATATCCCAGAAGTATAAGCACTGCCCTTAGTCAGCTTAAATTGTCCAATTTCTTTTGAAAGTTTAAGTTTTTTTTTCTTCTTTTATGTGCATTAAAGAATTCTGCGGTTGTATGCTTTTTGATATTCTGGCAGAGGAAATTTCTGTTCACATTCAATCGGTGTTGTTTTAGCTTTTTCTCGGAAAGTTTGGAAATTTTTTATTAGTATCGTTTCGGTGCCAAATTGTTCAGAGAAGATATGACTCTAAAATACATTTTTATCAAAAAAAAAAATATCGAAAAATGTGATGTTTAAGAGTCTTGAGACCCCTTAAAAATATTAGCAATTAATTGTCTGACTCTGATAAATTTCATTTTGTTCACTTATTTATAAGCAACAAATATTGCTTCATTGATTATTCTGTACGAACATGGATGTCATAATAAAAACAGTTACAGTTATGAGTCATATTAAAAACAAATCCACAACCCATTTTCGCAAAGTTAATAAAATACATTTTAATAAGTTGTTCAAGTTAAAATCAAAGGTTCAATTGCCCAGATAATTAAAAAAAATGGACTTCATATTACAAATAGCACAGGGGCGCAAAATGCGTCAATCCTCCCTTGAATATTAATTTTAAAATTAATAATCAGTTTTCCCATGTTCCTTAGTAAAATGATGTAAGAATTTATAAATCTAAAATCAATTGAAGTTTCATTTATTTGATTTTCTTATAATAAAATCAACAGAAATGATAGAATCATGAGTCATGAAACGCCAACCGTGATAAAATATCAAGAAATCAAACTACTTTCATTTGCGTACAGTAAAATTTTGAGCACTAACAACATGACAAGAATAATTAGTAGCAAATCGATACGAGTAATTATTTCAAACCATGCACGCATGTGATTGTTTTATTGAAGAATGGAAATAATTTGGATGACATCATAGTTGTATGACGAATGTAATTGCGCAAGTCGTCTAATCTGTGACGTCAAGGGCATTTTCTTCAAGTGTAGGCATTGAACAAGAGAATATGAATTATCTCCAATAAAAAATTATAGCTAATAATTTTTGAGACTTAAATAAACCTAATTAATAAATTTGAAACGATGAAACAGAAATAATAGAACTTCATTAAAAATTAAATCTTTAAACTATTCGTTCATGCGCTTCACATAAACTTAGTGTAATAATTCACTAAGTGTAATAATTCACTTAGTGTAATTATTCACTTGTGCCTACAGTTCAAGCGACTGACAATGAATTCAGTGATTTCCAGATAATGGTTATAATAACAATAATAAAAGCCAAATCTTAAGAACTTTCTTAAACGCGAAACGCTCACCACATAAAGAAAAGTCCGATAAGAGTTTTTTTAAAACAAGTAATATTTTTAAAAAAAATTAAGTCAATTCCATACTTTCGCAAGAATTTTTCACATGAAAAATTACTGAAGATCTTTCATTTTACCGATTGAGCTACTACCTGTTGATTTCAATTTTCATTACAAACTAATAAAACTCAATTTAAAATATTAAAAAAATTAATTAAATTTAATAATTAATGAATTGATATTTGAAAAAACTCAATTTTAACATCAAGTGTCATCCACTACAAGTTTTAAAAAATGTATTTGAACATTGACTGGATGAATAAAAAGTATTTTATAAACGATTGAAAATTTGAACAAGATATATAGGGAGAGGGTGAACTAATAATAGGAATTGAAAAATATTTTTCTATCGTTTTCTTTTTCCCCAATTTTTATTGGCATAACTCGAGCGATATGCGGCTCCACGTAAATGTTTAGGAGAAGTATTTAGAAAATAAATCATTATTACAAAGTATAACTGTGCATTATTTTTTGAAATGTTTTGTCACTCTTTATAATCCTATTAAATGATTTAAAAATTCTTCTGTTTAGGAAAAGTAAAGAAATTATTTAGAATTTTTTTTTGTTAATAGTTGATATATCCGGCTTTTTATTCTTTGTAAATGAGGGAATGTTATTCTAAAATTTCAAGCTGAACATTCTAAGATTGTAGTTCTCTAGGCCCTTGTCAGAATCTTATCATTTAGGAAACATAATATTTTTTATTTAATTAAAATGATGAAGAAAATTATTTTTTATTAAAACATCCTATTATAATTTCCCCAACGGCTATTTTTTATTGCAATTATCATCATTATCATTTCTTTTCTTATAGAATTTTTTTTTTTTTTAGTTTTCGTCCAAAAAGATTTCTTGCCACCCTAAGATATAGAATGTTTATGAATAAAATTATGTAGATCTTTTAAAAATAAAAAAATGGGATATGGTGTAGCAGAAAGAAAAATTTTGAACAACCCTGTAGTAAATAACTATAATTCTGTAAAAACTAACATCGTCCAAAATATATAGAGAATCTTCGTCTAAAATATGTATATAACCGAAGACTGCAGAGGAAGTGATTGCAGTATCCTGCGGTTGTTATATCTTAGAAAGAAGGAAAACGGAAATGACGAATGGGTTGCGAGAATCTCCAAAATTTAGCGCCAAATGTATAGATAACTTACTTGTATTAGGAAGTATCATTAAAAATGTTTTAATATAACGATACTAAGTTCTTATAAATATAATTGTATTAGTGAAAAGATATTAATTCATTTGCAGAGCCTGGATACATTTTTGTACTTTTTTTTTCTTAACCTTCAAAATTAAGTTTCCGCTTCTACCATAAGTTTAGTATAGGATAGTGAAGTAAAATTTTAGTATTATTAATTAAATTTCATTACACATTTTTACATTTTTTAAATATAATCAATCTATATATGAAGTAAAACAGCTCTTAAAGAGTAAATGGTAGCGATCGGAAATTTGCACATAACAGTCAAGGGCATATTTCACAACAATCGTGCTGTTTTAGGCTTACAAATTTAATTAATTCTTAAGATATATTATAAATTAGCGAATAGTAAGATAACTTTAGTTTTCGAGATTGTTAGCACTTTTACAAAAAACTATTTAAAGCATACATAAAATTCTTAAGGATTAAAAATCCCATTTAGTCCGCCACATTTTTATTTCCTCAACTTTATACACTACGTATGATATTTATCGATATTGTATCAAACCCTTCTCAGTATGATTCATTTGAATCTAGTAAAATAGGTTTAAATGACGTACAAACACAGTTTCTCAAAAAATATATTCTATTAGAAAGATATATTAGTAAAAACAATAAAATCAGAAAGGTTACAAAAATAAATTTTGCGTTTCCAACTCATTTATCAGTATAAATAAACAGAAAATAACATTAAATAAGCTAATCAAATAGGAAATTAGTTTTGAAATATCAGAAACAATTATTTCTTTGTGTACCGAAAAACAAAATGACTTATAATTTAATAATCATAAAACTTTTACCCTATTTGAAGCAACTAATTCATACGAAAAAATAAGAACTTTGTCTTTCAATCGGTTCCATACGACGGAAGTTTATCTGGTGTTATGAATTTAATTGAAAATTTGTTTAACTATCTGAAACGGGCATGTTCACTTGATATGCGTCAAATGTTCACCTTGTAGAATAAAGATATTTGGTATAGCAGCACAAAACAATAAAATTTGCAAATTAATTTAAAATCCATGAATCCTCAGTTATCTTTATTAAGTGACTAAAACTCCACGTTACTTAAATCCATTCATTTCTTATTGCTAATTAGTAAAAACATTAAAATTTTGTAAAAATAGCCCAATCAATAAAAAAATAAAAAAATTCTAAGAGATTCATTAAAATAATTGTTTGAATATAAAGATACTTAAAGTTTTATAGATAACGCCGTCGCTAGGCAACTGATCGCTTGTTAAATTTAATTTTTGTGAATCAGAAGCTCAGTGATTTTCAAAGGTCAACGCTGAAGATAGTATTTTGTTTAATAGTTTTAATAACATGTTTTATAACGACAGAACTATTAAATTTAATATATTTTTTACTTTCGTTTTTAAAGTATAACAAAAAAAAAATATTGTAGTCATCAAAAAATCAGAACTCGAGAGTTTTCAAATCTTTACATCGCAAACCTGTCTGAGTTCACATTTTGTTATTATGTTTGTCTGTGAGCACGATATCACAAAAAAACTCTTTGAGTTGGACATGATAATCGGTATATGGACTTGAACGAAATCGCATATTTCATGACATTTTGAATCTATTCAGATGAGGTCTGTCTGTCCAGTTATACAAATACATAGGATTTCGATAACTGCAAAACGTAAAAAGTTAGACAGATAAAATTTGGTTCACAAGTTTAAATTCTAAAATGTAGATAGATAAATTTTAATATTCGTACAAAATATTAAATCAGATCTGTCTGTCTATTCATCTGTACTTTCTCATAAGTGTTAAGTCAATAGCTCTAAGAGACAACAACTTAAATAAAGGAAACTTAGTACAACTACAACAGCAGTTCAAGATCAAATTTTGGATTCAATCGGACGGTTGAGTTTAGTTTTATTAACGTCCGGTTTTAAAGCAACACTAGGGCTATTTGGGACGGATTTCGTAATTTTGAACCGCGGTCAGATGACGAAGAAGACATTTGAGATGGCATTTCCCATCCCCATACTTCCACATCACATCAACGGTGGGACGTTTGGCCCCGATGGATTTAACGTGCACCAGACCCGCTTACACTACGGTTCTTCGGTGGAATCGGGTCTCGAACCTGAAACCCTCCTAAGGTCTGAAGCCGATACCTTACTACCAGGCCACTAGGGCCCTTAGTACGATGACAAAAAGGCACGTGCAAAATGCATATTCGATTTTCAGGTATTTGGGTTTTAAGAGCATGAAAAAAATCAATTGCAAAAAAAAAAAAAAAAAAAAAAAAAAAACGAAAACAGTTACAAGGTAAAGATTTGCTAGATTGCAGTAAAAGTGCAATAAAAGTGCTAGAATCGCGACAAAGATTTATATTTTGTAACTATTGTTCACCAACGCTATGCAAGGCATTCAGAGCCTTACCTAAGATCTACAGTTTTATACAAGTGCGAAGGGAACAATATTTTCATTTGGCATTTGTATATTAATTACGAATCATTTGCAAATATTAGTTATGAAAAAGCCTATTAACATACGATCTTAGACGATTAATCTTTACAATGCAGTTAAAACACAAGCAATTGCATTTTAACAATATTTATGTTTGAAAATACAACTAACATCCGATTATCTGCACAATTTAGTGCACGAAAATTTGCCATTTAAAGATGCAAAACAAAGAAATTGCTTAAGATAAATCTTTATTTACAGTAGAGACCTACAGATGCAAGTATGACTAAACAGAATATGAGCGAAACAATTGATAAAAGGTGGCTGTCTGTATTTAAAAATGTGTTGGTTTAGTTGTTTTCACTCACACTCACACAAAAGCAACTTTTCTTTTTTAGAGTACATATGTGAGTTGAAACCGTCTCTTTCTACATTCTCGTATAAAAAGTATAGAGAAAGTATTGCAATCATCGAAAAATTCGAACTCGAGATTTCGACGACTCTCCACGTTCAAGACCTTCCTGAGTTCGAAAAGCACATATTTGGAAAATGCCAGCCTATCTGTCTGTCTATGACAAAGATATCTCAAAAATACTTGCAGCAAAGACAGATGAAATTTGGCATACAGTATTTGCGTCAAATTTGTAGGACAGAAAACAGAATCATTCAGAATTGAAGTTTTATGGATTAGAGAATGTTTTTCATAATTTATTTAATCTTTGAGAAGGTTATTAAACTAAAAACTTTCTGATTCAACAAAAAATTCAGTATGCTTCTATAAGAAACAATTTTCAAGCGATAAGGATAAAAATATATTTTTACATATTCTATTATACACTGGTGTGCAAAACTTAAGCAACAGTGCAAATTTTAAGCAGATAGCCATGAAATTGCAGAAAAGGAGTTCTTGCGATCAGTACAATGAACACGTAATTCAAGAGAAAGGTCATGCGTATGCAAATATCAGGAACAAAACGTCACAGGCGACGTGAGCGTACGCAAAACATGTGCGGAAGAAGCGCGCAGCTCAACACTACAATAAAAGGAAAGACGGAGACGCAATTAAAGACATTCTCTGCAAGTGCACGTGAGTTAATTCGTGAAATATGGCTAGCAGAAATCACCTGGACGATTTCACACGTGGAAGAATGATCGGGAAGCTGGAGGAGGGGCGTAGTGTGACCAGTGTAGCTGAAGAGTTCGGAATCAACAAAAGTGTCGTTTCGCGCGCTTGGAAAGCCTTCCAAACCACAGGTACAGATGTGAGAAAGGTTGGTGGTGGCCGCCCCAGGAAAACAACTGCAGTGTATGACCGATATATCGTCCTGCAGGCGAAAAGAACCCGAAACCAGTCAGCAAGCGCCATTGCTCAGCAACTGTGTGCAGCAACGGGGCGACAAGTGTCACGTTTTACTGTGACCAGACGCCTTCACAAAGGTGGCCTATTCGCCCGCCGTCCTGAACGCTGCATCCCTTTGACAGTTTCCCACCGGCGGCACCGTTTAGAGTGGTGCAAGGAGCACAAAAACTGGACATCTCATCAATGGAGACGTGTCCTCTTTACAGATGAGAGTCGTTTTAGTGCCACAAACGATTCCCAACGCCAGTTGATTTGGAGAGAGGTCGGGACACAGTTTAATCCCAGTAACATCACGGAAAGAGACCGTTTCGGTGGTCCTGGAGCTGTCGTCTGGGGAGGCATTATGATGAACGGGCGGACTGAGCTCCATGTTTTCGACAGAGGTTCTGTAACTGGAGATCGCTATTGTCAGGAGGTGATCCTTCCCCATGTGCGTTTGTTCCGAGGTGCCATTGGATCAGACTTCGTTTTTATGGATGACAATGCACGGCCACACAGGACTCATGCTGTTGAGAAGCTCCTGGAAAGTGAAGATATCACTCGAATGGATTGGCCGGTGTGCTCCCCTGATTTAAATCCGATAGAAAATGTGTGGGATGCTTTGGGGAGACGCCTTGCGGCACGATTACATCCTCCTGGGAACACCCGACAACTTAAATAGATGCTGATTGAGGAATGGGCACTCTTACCTCAAGAACTGTTGGACAATCTGGTGCTGAATATGGGGAGACGGTGCGAAGCAACCATTGCAGTAAGGGGAGGGCATATCCCATACTAAGGAACGTCTGCTTGCTGTTCTTCCTCTTGAATAGACAATCATGTGTAACGATACTATGAGTTCAATAAAGCCTTTTTTTGTTTGATTCCATACTGTATGCATTGCATTCATTTCTGCGCAACTATGCTTTCGTCATTCTTTCAAAACAAAATGCTGTATCTCATTTCTGAATTTCATGTCTCTCAGATGATTTCTCGTGAAGTTATGGCAAAAAACACACCTGTTGCTTAAGTTTTGCACACCAGTGTATTAGAGGGATAAACAACAGTATCTAAAAGTGGAACGCCCTTCAAAATTTTTTAATCATTTTTTACTTTTGAGGTTAAACCTGAATTGTAAGTAGAACAAAATTTCAATGTAACATGCTGTAGTAACTTTAATAAATATAGTGGGAAAATATCTAAATTTTGTTCAATTAGATAAAATTACAAAGAAAATTGTCCCAATGTGCATATTCCTATCCTTCAAGGTGTATATATACCAAATTTGGTACTTCAGGGTCTTTAGATCTATACAGGAGATGACTAATACACAGACAAACATAAAAACATACATTCGCTTTCATTATTAGAAGATATAAAGATTGAAGTTTCTTTAACGAGATTTTGAGCATGAAAAATCGGGGATAATCGAGAGTTCGATGTAATAGCAAATTTAAAATTAAACTTGCTTCGTGTAAATTAATAAAATAATTTTTATGAATACCTTCTCTGTTCAAGATAGACATTATGTTGAGAAATCGATGATATTTTTGTCAAATATTGAATTGAAATTGAATACTTTTTTAATTCAATATTTTTTCACTCGGAAGAATTTTTGAAAAAACTATTTGAATTGTGTTTCTGCTTTTATTCTTTGGGAAGTTAAATATATATATATATATACCTTTATTAATTGTATATACCTTTAATATATATAATACATTTATAATACCTTTATTATTTATATACATATATATACCTTTATTAATTGAACTATATTTACCTTAATAGTATATAAATACTATTAAGGTAATACTTATACTATAACTTTTAAGTACTATTTTCTCAAATTTCAAATTTTAATAAAATTGTCTATTGAAAAACTTCATAATTTAATAACTTAAGAATGATTTTCTTTCATACTCGCTATAATAACTTCTCAATGTGTTCTGCAGTTCCTAAAAGCAGAATAAACTATCTATTAGTTAAAAAAAAATGGCAGTTGATTTAACTCTTTAAAATGTAAAAAAAAACCATGAAACTTTATATTTATCAGTCGAAAGGCAGTATTTGAAGAGTGCATTCATACGTCTTATTATGTACCTCAGAAATTAAGTAATATATTTCTTATCTGCAAAATTTTGTACAAATCGTCTGGTAAACTTCTGAACTAGAATCATTAATACTTGTACTTCATATTTATTTTCAACTAAAGATGAAAAAATTCCTATTTTTAGAACACTTTCGACTTTTAGTTGATATATTTTTGTTTCAAAGTTGTTTTGCCATCTGATTTAAGCAAAAACACAAAGACATTAGTATTTAACAGTTTTTTTCAAAGACTTCATTCCGAACAAGGTCACATATCTTAATACAACCTGTTTATAATTTCCGCTTCTAAAAATACATCGTCTGCTAAAAATAACTTCATAAGCATATTCAAATTCAAATTAACTCAAGCAAGAGATAATGTTGCCGGAAATAGAACTTGGGAGAGTTAATATTCCACAGTGATTCTCAGAAGATTATTTTTTTTTGGAGGGGGGGGGGCTTCTTGAAATTCTAAAGGTTACTTTTTAAACGTAGTGCCAGGTCTAATATTTCTAATATAAATCAGTTCTATATTAACATACTTCAAGTACAGGTGACGTAAGATCTTGGCGTGACGATCGGCACATCCTGTTCTTTTACAAGTATTCCTGGAACAGAAACTTGATTTTGGCAAGCTTTGTGACAACTAATGAAATGTTTTTGCTCCCGACGGTTGGCAACAGTGAGACATTGCAAATCGCAGGCGCAATTCTTTTCTACGGTTTCGGAACAGAAAAAAAAAAAAAAAAAGAACACCCTAATTTTTCTTGCAATGAAAGACGTGAATGCGCAGTTACTGTTACTTAAAGTTGCCTCCGCGATGCTTATAAATATGAATTGTGGTGAGAGTTCTTTTTTAAATAATTAGAAACTCTTTTTTTCTTTCTTTAAATCATTTTCAATTCAGAACAAGGATTGTTTATTTCATTGCCAAGCAAAGTTATGCTTTAGGATGAATCAGCAAAAGATTAAATGTCCGTTTCTTTTATCAAATTTGCGAAGCAATACTTTCTTTAAAATAACAATAAATAGTCTTTTAATATATGGCAACAGTGCTTCGTTCTCTTTGCGCCTGCGATATATATTAGGAAATATAAAATCCTGTAGCTTGCCAATTTATTAAGAGTCTGTATTCTACAAGTACAGATATATGTTCTTATTGCCAACTCTATTATCAACTTTTTACTTTATCGTAAACATAGTATAAAGAAAGTATATTAATCGTCGTCAAAAAATTCAAACTCTAGATATTGAAGAATCTCCACGTTTTAGACATCCCTGAGTTCGAAAAACACAATTTTGGAAAATGTCTGTCTGTGACAAAAATAACTGAAAAAATCTTTGAGCTAGAAGGTTGAAATCTGGTTTATGGTCTTTACATTAAATTTGCAGATTTCTATCAAATTTTGAGTAAAAACTGTTTAAAGGAAGGGCTGTCTGTCCAGCTGTTCTAATGCAAGTTAAGACTACAATTCCGAAACGAAAAAAGTAAGATAAAATTCGATATACAGATTTAAAATGTATGGAGTAGACACCTTTCAAATTTTGAGTCAAATGCAACAAAGTATGTCTGTCGATCTGTACTTTCAGATCATATAACCCGATAACCCAAAAACGCAATGGATTAAATGTATGAAATTTGCTGCGAGATTTTGTGATTGCGAGTGCAGTTTTGTGTCAAATTTTTGTTCCAATCGATTGGGAAAAAAAACGAGTCTAAAACAAAATTCAATTTTTGAATACTATTTACCTATGCTAGAGATTAACGGCCAAAAATATCGTCTAGGATGACTTGATAAATTCAGTAAAAATGCCGAAATGCATGCCAAAAATTAGCATTTTGTAATTATTGTACACCAATACCATACAAGGCGTTCACTGGCATGACAAGTTTATTAGAGAGTATGCAAGAAAATGTTGGGGAGACAACACCCGTTGGTTTAAAAAACTTTTTGTTAAGATTATTCAATTATATTTCATTATCAAACATGAACTGGGTGAATCCTTTGAAATCAGCTTAACATATATAATAGACACACAGTTCTGTAATCATTTTCCTATTTGTGTTTCCACTCTTGGACACAGTATAAAGAGTGATATATAGAGATATATACTCATAAATAATACAGAACAATTCAACACTATAGTACCCATTACAAATGATTATTTCTTGTTTCCTTTATTTCAGTTTTTAATTACTCTAATTTTCTTGTAAACAAAGATAAGATGAAACAAGTGAGAGAGTTCACCCCTCGACTTTTCCATATACTAAAACATTATGCCATGTATTTTACATCAAAGTAAAAGAAATAAAACTACAACTTTAGTTTTTTGTCATATTTTGCTGTCAATCGGCCAGCAAAAGGACATCCAAAATACATATTCCTGTACTGAATGAATGATAAAAAATGAAAGATTCAAGCCGAAGATTGATATTTCGTAACTATCATTCATCACTGCCATGCAGTTTATTCGCTGTCTAGCCCAAGATCCTCTATTTGATATAGTGAAAGCGTGGGAAGACTTTTATTACAGAATATGCTAGAAAGTTACCGGGAGAACACTCTCGATGGGTAGTTATCGCTTTTACATGAAATATACAGTTTGTAAACGTTTCAACAGAATGAGTTTAAAATTTTTTAAGGGTTTACAAGTTTAATGATACGAATATTCTAATTCTGCGTATTCTTCTATTGTTCATAATCAAAGTATGAAGATTCGGCTCCATGCTGAGTGATTTTAGGATAAAGCTTTCTTTAAATAAAACTTTTGAAAATGTATCGTATTTATGATTAAAGTTTAAAATGAGAATCTAGAAATAGAGAAAAATTAAATAGGCTTCAATTTTAAAACATTGATACTCTTTCCTGTGATATAATTTGATACTTAAGGATATAGACGGAAAATCAAAGAAAAGCATATCACGATGAACAGGATGGTGTAAGACTTCAAAATCAGCATGAGTTAAATGTCTATCTGTCTATTCGAAATTTAAAATTGTTTAACAAAGGAGGCCCTTTAGACCAAGTTATAAAAAACATTTAAACGAAATCTTTTCCAAACATTAATACTAGTGGACCAACTGGTCGCCAGAGGTAGCTAGTTAATAATAGGATCGTGTCGAATCACAGCTGTAATTATGAGTGTAATTTAGAAGCTGCTTTACACGACATTGAAGAAGAATGATGACCTTCGAACGACTATTTGAGGAGGTACCCAAAAAAATAGGAATGGCTATAAAACTTCATATTTTCTTGATATTTTTTCCCAAAATTTGTTTGCATTATATTTTTTATATGCTTAGCATAAGTAATTGTAATCATAACGTTCTTTTCCGATGACCATGAAAGTGATTAATCGATTATTATTAATAACAATCGGTTACAGTGATTAATCAACCTATCTCATCGATCGGTTATTATTGATAATAATTACCGGTTATTTAACTTTGGCAGCTGTTATTATTAATAATACCCGTTAAATCATGTTGACATATGTACAACGTCAACACTGAACTACTTTGTGCTAAATGCGGTCAATAAAATTAGTGAAATAAATTTCGTTATTACGTATTTCTTAAATCTTTCGTTAAATATTTTATTTTCTTACAAATCGTACTTTATAGATTGTAAAGTTACCGTCTATCGGCAAGAAGAAGTAATGAATCTCGACATTGGAATATTTGTTTTCAAGAAAAGAAAAGTATTAATTGAAAAACTTCATCCGTCTATTAATTAGTTTCGTGTTTACATGAAACTTGAATTAATTAGTTTTTGGAATTGAACCGAGTACTGTATTTCTGACACTTCGATACTTTAAAAGAAAACTTACGGACATTTCTTTTAATGTTTGAAACAATTTTAAAATCTAAAAGCACTGGATGAAGAATTTAAAAACAGATCCATGGAATGTCAAATCTTTTTTTTAAATAGAATTCAGTTTTTTTAAAAAAAATTAATTAAATTGCCTTTATATTTTGTATTTCTTAATGATCATTAGTTCGAGCTAAACTAAATTCAGCGAGTTATTTTTATTTAATTTAAAATACTCATGGAAAGGTGATAGCATTTGCAATAATCGTTCATTATTATTTCTACAATTTATTTAAAGGCGTATTTTACAACACGTTTATTATAAACATGTTTTAAGATTCAAATAATATTTTCAGTATGGAATCTTTTTCCATAGCCTAAAAAGTAAATTTTGTTTTCAAAATAGTGCATTAAAGTTTCATTAAAAGTTATTGCAAATTAATGTATCCTTATATTAACTTAATATTTAGAATATTATTTCATCAAATATTCGGATTTTTTTTCGTACAAATTTTTGTATGCAAAGTACGGCGTGTTGTTTATTTAAAAATGGATTAATTTTTCATTAAAGTTATTAATTTTAATGTTCAAAAAATTAAATTTTTATCATAATGAATTTATTTAAATTAATTACTGCTTATCAATTAATTATATGTATAATTTATTAAAACTGTTAAATATAAACTTTTACAAATGGTTTTAGTTTGAAAATTGCTTTTTTTTCTGATTTAAATCTGAATTTCTGAAAAAAAAATTCTTTGATCTCTTGCATATCGAATTATTATTCTGTGCACTTCTGCACTAAATTGTAAATTTTTTCTAAATTTTATTCCAAACTTTACACCCAATTTGAATACCATTCAAAATATCGAAACAATTCCACTCAAAAATGAAAACGAGAGTAATTTAAGATTCACCCTGTGTCACCAAATTTGCAATTCACCCCTCATGTTTCGAGCATTATGCTTTAAAGCATGAGATATTTAACAATAAAAATTAGTGTGAAATGATAATAAGAATGTTTGCGTCAAGAAATTAAATACATCTGCACCTAACGAATTAATCCCTATACTTCTTGACCGAATTGTATCATATAAAGAAATCTTCGCAAGCTGAACCACTTAAACTTTAAACTCAACTTGAATACCACCCAAAATATCGAAACAATACGATAGTAAAAATCTCGATTCACCCGTCATGATTTTAGTATGTTTTAAAACATGAGGTGTTTAGCAATGAAAATCAATGTGAAATAATAGTAAAAAATTTTGTATTAGGGAGTTAATTACTTCCGCACCTTACGAATTAATCCATATACTTCTTCACCGAATTGTATCTTGTAAATAAATCTTCGCAAGTTGAACCAACCAAATTTTACACCCAACTTGAATACCACTCAAAATATCGAAACAATTCGAAAGTAACAATTCGTGATTCAGCCGTCATGTTTATAGTATTATGTTTTAAAACATGAGGTGTTTAGGAATAAAAATCAATGTGAAATAACAGTAAGAAATTTTGTATCAGGAAGTTAAATACTTCCGGATCCAACGAATGAATCCATATACTTCTTGTCCGAATTATATCTTCTAAATAAATCTTCACGAGTTGAACCACCCAAACTTTACACCCAACTTGAATGCCACTCAAAATATCTACTCGGGAAAATTCTACTTAAAAAAAACGGGAGTAATTTTTTTGCAATTCATCCATCACCCATCTCGAATGCGTTATTTATTTCTTTGAAACTTTTTTTTTCTATAAGTAAGTAAGCACTTAGCATCCCAAAGCCCAATCGAGTGTAACGACGCAGATGTTGCTCACTGCCTGCGCGTCCGAAATAGACTTGGCTGGAGTTCTCCACGGTTTACTCTGGCTCCTGCACAACATCTAAATCCGACGTTTCTCACGATTTTTGAGAGGGCCAAAAACACCAGCCCATTAGTCCAAAATTTATGTCCTTTCTGTCGCTAACCTCAGTTGATGGACGGGCTTAGGGTTCATTGGCGAGATGTCGCGAGTTCTTTAACGTCCGCAGACCGAATATATCTGTCTAATAGCAATGGCAATTCTTTATTACCCGTAGGATGGGGATGTTTATGAAGTGAAAGGGGTACCAGAGTTAAGAAACGAGGTTAAAGGTTTCCTTTATTAAACCTAGACTATAAGAATATCTTTCTGGATCCTGTTCCTGTCGTTGCAGAAAGTGGAGCGACTGGCTTATTTATTTCGTGGACCGATGTGCACAAGTTGTTGTAAAATAAAGAAGTAATTAAAGGTGTCTTTTTAAAAAGATTAAGTTTGTAAAACATGTAGCATTGGTTTAAAAATAGTTTCGTTTTACAATCCATCAGCTGAAATAGGAATCCATGGCATAAAAGCGCGTTTCATATGATAAAAATGCTTTTAACTTTCTAATATAAGTAGTATAGACAAAATATGGGCAACCTCCAAAAATACAAACTCGAGAGTTTGAAGAAATCTAAAATAAACAAGTAATATATAAAACAACTTTTTTAAGATAATTCCTACTTTGGACAACATTTTTTTAATTTCTTTTTTTTATTTTAGTTACTTTTTATTAAATAATTACAAAATTGGTGATAAACTTGGCGGCCATTTGGCAACATGCAACATATTTGACGACTTTGGCAACCAAATAGAAATTACTGGACAAATTTAATTAATTAATTAATATTTGAAAAAAACCTTATTAACATCAAATGTCATCCACTACAAGTTTAAAAAAATGTATTTGAATTTGAGTGGATGAATAAAGAGTATTTTATAAACGACTGAAAATTTAAACAAGATATATATATAGAGAGAAGAGAGTGTGAGCTAATAGTAGGAAATGAATAAATAAATAACACCGTTGTGAGCTAGACGGATGAAATTCGACATGTGGTTTTTATGCCAAATATGTAGATTTCTATCAGATTTTGAGCGAAATACGTTTTGAAGAAGTCTGTCTGTTTGTCCGAATATATATTAACACGATAATTACAAATCTGAAGAGGGCCAGATATATAAAATTCTGTACACAGATTTAACTTCTATAATGCTGACCCTTAACAAATTTTCAGTCACATCCAATAAGGAGTTGACAGTTTGTCAGTCTGTATTTTCCCAAACGGGTAAACACGATAACTCAAAACCACAACGACTTAAATAGAATCAAATTTGGTATGGGATTTTGTGACTGCAAGTGCAGATTTGTGTCATATTTTAATTTCAGTCGGCTGAGAACAAAATGTCTAAAACACAAATTCGATTTTCGGATCTATTATCCGCATGCCAGGGAATATTCGCCAAATAACTCGCCAGGGATCACATGATAGATTCAGTAAAAATGCTAAATTAACGCCAAAATTTAACATTTCTTTTGTGAGTGAGTGCCACGCAAAGCGTTCTCTGTTATAGCATCGTTATTAGAGAGTATGGGAGAAAGATTTTGGGTGACCACTCCCACTTTTTTTTTTCTAATCTTCTCATTGTAATTTAGTTCTGAGATCACTGTAACTCTAAAACTAATTGACCAGTCAAAATGGCTGGTCCATCTCTGGTAGTTCTAATATTAAGAAATACAACAAAACTTCTATTCCATGTTTCCGTCTTAGTAATGCGAATTGAAATTAATTAATGTTTTAAAACACAAATAATGCATATAGACGAGCAAAAAAAAAAAAAAAAACTATATCATTGACGAATGTATCATCAGATCATGGCAGGTGACCTTGATAAATAATTTATCAAATTATCTGACAGATCCCATGAGCTCTGTAATGAATGGAGCACATGGAGAATCTTTAAATCGCGTTCGAAGTTATTTATGTTCAGTTTCTCAACTATTAGTAAATCCAGGTAGAAAGTTTTCATATGACAAAACTTAAAATAAAATTCGCATGAAACAAATACGATGATTGTGGATATAACTTCTGCTAAAAAAATATGCTAATAATAGAAGAAATAATTTTTTTGAAAGAAAAAAAAAAGGCGAAAATACATTAATTTTTCAATATTAAACAAATTTAACTTCAAAGGTACGTACGTACTCACCCAATCAAAATACAGGGTGATAAAACATAGTAAAAGTAATTTTAGTAGCATATTACGTTGTGGAATATGACTTACGAAATTCATAAATTCTGTATCTTCAAACATCATGGGACAAAGATCATCATATTCGCTCAAAAATGAATAAGAATTGAATGGTCAGGAATTAAAAGAAACTTCAGATTCATAAAATAGATGACGCTATAAATTATGATATTTTAAGTTAAACTATGAAATCAGAAAATACTTTATAAGATTTGATGTAAAGTTTTGTTTACAAGGAGCCATTGTCACTACGTAAGATAATATTTATTGATAAACCATTTAGGGATTTATAAGTAAGCGATTGGAGAAAAGAGAACTCTCGTGTTCAATCATTAAAAGGAAGTATTTTTTTTTTTTATATAGAAGTTAAGAATTGAATGATTCTGTCAACAATCTTTGTCCCATATAGAACTGATAGCTTGAAAAGTTCTCAATGTTTTGCCAGCAGTTTTTATTCCTGATATTTGTTGTCTATCACCACTAATAACAAAGGAATCACACAGAGTATCTATCACCACTAATAACAAAGGAATCGAGCGAGTGGAGAACTCTCGTGTTCAAACATTAAAAGGAAGTATTTTTTTTTATATAGAAGTTAAGAATTGAATGATTCTATCAACAATCTTTGTCCTATATAGAACTGATAGCTTGAAAAGTTCTCAATGTTTTGCCAGCAGTTTTTATTCCTGATATTTGTTGTCTATCACCACTAATAACAAAGGAATCACATAGAGTACAAATATATATAACTTCATTCTAAGTAACTATAAAAAGAAATGATTTGACCACAATGCAGGAGGAATCTTCGAGTTTTGTTTGTGTATTTAATAATTGCCTATGTGTTTCTCCCCAGATCACACAGGCAACATTCAAACAGTTGTCCATTTCATCACAAACACTGTAAAATATGTTTGTAGCCAATGAAACGCATTCAATAATCTCATGTATGATTTGCGTGGGTTATCTAAATTAACTGAAATTGATTCTTGTGCCTTCATTTTATTAGAATATAGCGCAACAATGAACATAATTGAAAGTATGCAAAGAGAATGAATAGCCGCTTAGTATAGTAGGGAAATAAATAACCGCTTGGGTGTTGCTCCTGTGAACTAGGGAAATCAGATGGCTAGATTTTAACGTAATAGTTTTTAATTAACGAAATAATGTTACAAAAATATAAACAAAAACCCATTTACGTCAAATACTGTGAAGTATGTAGCGATGCTTTGAAAGCATTGATGAGTATTCGATCGCCGCGTGTATGATATGCACATGGCTATCTAAATATTCTGAAATTACTTCGTGTATGTTCGCTTTATTGAGACATTATGTAAACTCCTTTAGATACAATGTTGTTGTGTTGTTTCAAATTGGCACTTGCCATGGGCAAGCCCCGCTGTCGGAGACAGCCGATTTAGGGGGCGCCTCAGGGGAGCGCCTCTTGTTTTCAATAGTAGCGCCAAGAGAACGACTTAGCTACATGCACACACGTCACAACCCTTTTTACGGGGCTGACTTCATTCACGCATTTCATTCACTGATCGTAATTTAGACCTGAATCAGAGAACGTCATTTAGACCTGATCCAGTACCCTCCGTGGTATTACTCTCGACATGGAGGACTTTGTGACCACGACAGATTTAACGCGCGTCAGCCACCAAACACGCGGGGAATCTTCGGCCGGCGGGTTCGAACTCGCAACCAAAGGGACGCGAATCCGACGCTACCAACCAGGCTATCCCAGCCTTTTAGATGCAATAGTTAACGGAATTGAAAATATGCAAAGAGAATGCATCATATAGTAGTAAAATAGACTACTGCTTGGATGTTGCTCTTGTGACGAGATAAAATTACATGGTGCAATTTTAACGCAATAGTTTATAATTTACATAATAATTTTATGTAAACAGAAATAGAAATAAATCCGCAATAATATTCTGAAGCAAGTTTTGAGCGGTTGATGTGCATTCTATCGTCACATGCATGATCTGCACATGGCTATCTAAATATTCTGAAGTTGCTTCTTATGTTTTCATTTCGCTAAAACAACCTGTAAATTTTTTCTTCACGATTCTTCCTCCACGTGCGGCAATAAATGGAATTGAAAACACGCATGGAGTATGTTTCACATGGAAATGTAATGGACAGTTTGGATGTAGCTTCTACGAGAAAAGGAAAATACATGGGAAACTAACAATATAATATAATAATATAATAGTTTGTAATATTTTTGTATAAACATAAACATAAACCAATTCAAGCCAAGCACTATGATGACAATTTACAATTTGTAATGGGCATTTGATTGCCACATGCATGATCTATTTGGGGATATCTATAAACTTGTGTTTACAATCAGTAATAGGCATTTGATTGCCACATGCATGCTCTATTTGGGGATATCTAAAAATTTGTGTGTACAATCGGTAATGGGAATTTGATTGACACAAGCATGATCTATTTGGAGATATCTCAAAATTTGTGTTTACAATCAATAATGGACATTTGATTGCCACATGCATGCTCTATTTGGGGATATCTAAAAACTTGTGTTTTCATTTCACTAAGACATCGTGTAAATTTTATCTTGACTCCTTCTTTGAAGGAAGAATAGTTATGCTTTGCATGGTTAGTGGAATAACATCTGTTTGTACTAAAATCCTGTGAAGACGGGAGATCAGGACAATTTAAAGTGGCAATTTATAATTAACATGTTAATTTTACATTAACATAAATAAATCCACATCAAAACTATGAAAGATGTTTGTAAGCATTGATGATCATTCAGTAACAGTATACATGATCTACTTGTAGCTACATAAAGCCTCTAATATTATTTCTTGTGTCTTTATTTCATTACGATATCGCGCAGATTCTTTCTTAACACCTTTTACTTTGCATTCAATGGAGTTGAAAACGCTTAGAGCTGTAGCTCTTTCTGTTACCGAATTACTGAATTCTGTTACAGCTTGAATGTTATTCATGTATTGAAGGAAAATCACATGAAGAAATTATTTTCATTTATGTTTTGTGATCATTTTCTTATTTATCGATACATCCCTATTAGACAAAATGCACTCCAAATGTTAAAGAGGGAAATTAGGAGAGAGATGAATATGCAATGGCAGGATAGATGGACAATGTCGTGCAGGACGCGTAACGTATGAATGCATACCGGAAACAAAAATCATTAAAAGACTATACCCTGAAGCAAATTACATGAGGATATGGAAGATAGATGGATGAAGGACAACATATGTATATGTGGGAAACTAGGCTTGGTTCAACACTATATAATAGAACGTATCGAAATCAATAAAATTAAAGGAAAATTTATTATAAATAGTGATGATTTTAACAAAATGTTACAATACCCTAAAAATTTAAAAAATTTAAAGAATTATGGAAAGGATTGCTAGCATTTTACCAACAATCTGAAGATTCTTTGAGCTTTTGTTGGCCGTTGTCCTCTTGTGCAAAAGCTGGATAGTTAATGAACATAATAGCCAATCATAATAATCCCTATTTATACGGCTTAGTTCTGATGTATTCTGATAATGATCAGGTGTGTGCCAAAAGTGGCAAGGCTTAGTTCTGTGGTAACGGCGTGACTGGCTGTAATTAAAATAAAACATTGTTACGATATTGTCCTGCACTCGGAATATCAAGCAACATCGTGGAAATATCGCACAATGTCTGGTGCTAATAAAGTTTCAAAGAAATTGCAGCCATTTGTAATCAGTGCTGTTGTTTAGTAAATTTATTCATATTAAATCTATCGCATGTTGTTTCATCAATTACGTTGATAAACTTTTCAGCCGAATCAGTTCCACACTTGAAAGTCCCAAAAACAGAAACAATCCAATGAATTGCTTCTCCAGAACAATACTCTGAGGATGGATATCTCGCGAGTGCAGCTGTTGCTGGGATCGACTCTTAATTACCGACACGTACGGGGAGAAGGAGGTTATTTACACCCGAAGGAGGGATTTTTTTTCTTCCGTTTATTTATTTTTAAGAGCAGAATTCTCTTTTGACGTCATTCCTTTCTTCACTTCATTTTGTTGGAGCTTCTGACGTCAGAAAACTACGATTTCATTCAGTTTGTCGGACCTCTAAAAATAGAATTCAACCCCCATTAGTCGATGACACAGTTACTCCCCTGCATCTGACTGGGAAAGCATTCTCAAGTGCTGCCTTTTATATCAGGTGGCTGGAGACAACCGACAGAGAGGGAGGGGGGCATCAACAACATGACAATCCGGCATGGTTAAGGTGGCACAACAAAATACTTCATGCAAAGAAAGAAAACGTCTAAAAATATTCCGCCTCCAACCCTTCGCATTGATGGAAATATTTTAAGAATGCTTGAAGCGTAGCTATGGTGAAACTACTTGAATATATTTAGTTTCCAACTCATTATTAGGTTAAGTACAGCTCTAAACGGTAATGAATGTACATAGTCTATATGTGCTGTTTTAATGCGTTCCGAATTTTTCAAGTTACGAAGTAAAAACGGGTTGCTATTTAACTACAAGACCACAATAATATCAACAAGAAGAAATAAACACATTTTTATTCCTGCTAGAAAAATTTGAAAAAATTGTTTAAGCAAAATATAATGCTAAAAAAGAATCGGAAAAGGTGCGCTTCGCTGATAGACACACACAAAACAAACCACAATTGTAATTACATTCTCTTGTAGCAGACATATATTGTACAATATTGTATGACAGTATTGTATAATATTGTGGAATATCACATAATATAAAACAATATTATACAATATTGGGGGACAGGCTGTGCTACTTGGGTTTATAATATAATTTAAATTTTAAAGAATACTTTAGAAAGTTTTCCTTGTAATTTTTTATAGATCGATTTCTGTAAAGTATAGTTTCGGTGTTTCAAGCTGTTAAGATTTTGCATTGATTTTCAGATATTTAATAAAAAACTAGTTACAACTATTTGATATTGATTAAAATGCGTTTTGAAAAAGTTATTATTTTTTTTTCTCCTATTCAGTCAATGATGTTATTCATAATTCTTGGATTCCTATGAAATCTTGTAACAACTTCTATTTTTCAAATACCCTGATAGATGAAGCTTTTATATGAAAATAATATTTATTGTTACTTTATTATTGAGCCAATAATTAAATTTTGAAAAGCTTTTATATGAAAATAGCATTTAATGTTAATTTATTATTGAGCCAATACTTAAATTTTGAAAATATTAAAAGATTTGCCGCCTTCGGAGAAGCATAGCTTTATAGAAGTATAGATTTCCGGTACATTATGAAGCGAGTGAAAACTCAAATGCAAAATGTCCTTTTTTTGATACCAAAATTCGACAAGGAATACTCAAATCTTGTCGTTCAAGGTATTTTATAGATTTAAGTCATTCCGTTTATGAGTTATTGAGCTTAATTAACAGACAGACGGTCTAATATACAAATATTAAAAAAATTAATTTAAATTTCTTCAACTTAACATATAATTCTCGAATAATTAAATTTGGTTTTTTCGAGTCAAAACCTGCTGATCTAAATGAATGGTAATAAATGAAAGTATGCAAAAATCTCTATGAAGAAATTTTTAAAACTAAACTATATCCGATACTAATATTAAATGTCAATTAATTAATTTTCTCATTATTTCCGGTCTTACTTTTTCTATTGTTTATTATTAAAATTTTTGTATTTATAGTTCTATCAGACTTAAATAAAGGCTGATTTAGAATCTACAAAGTTAGAGGTTTATTTTTAGATCATAAAATAAAAGACAGACTTGATAGAAAATAAAATAGGTAAAAAGTGCTTTTACTACATAGTTAGAATATTTAATTAACTTAATAATTATCTTAAATAATACCTAACATAAAATATGTCCTTTGCGGGGCGGGGGGGGGGGGTATCTCAAATATGAGGTATAAGAAACTCTGTCTTCAAAACAATGATCTTTTCTACGATTTTACTAACAAAATTCCAGTCGTCATACAGAAGAAGCGCTCCTTATATTAATTTCAGAAAACGAAACAGAAATTGACGCAGCAAAATAAAAAAAATTAAGAAACAAATAGGGAACTTATTAAATTAAATGCACATTTTTTACTGTAGTTTATGTACAAATTAAATTCCACTGTTTATTGCAATTCTCTTTTCTATGCCACTTTTAATTTACGATAAATATGCGTCACGTTTCTGATTGTATAATTTTACCAAAAAGCTTTTATATATATACAGAAAATAGAAACAGCATTTATATCTTCACTTATACATTTTGAAGCCTTTTGTTATTCTCTTAACAAGTCTCTTTTCTATTCCATTTTTAATTTACGATAAATATTGGCTATGTTTCTGATTGTAGAATTTTACTAAAAAAAGTCTTTAGATTACACACAAAAGAGAAACAGCATTCATATCTTCCCTTATTCATTTTCGAGATTTTTTTATACGCTTAACAATTCTACATTCTATTCCACTTTTAATTTACGATAAATATGCGTCATATTTCTAATTGTATAATTTTACTAAAAAGCATTCGGATTATAAAGAAAGTAGTAACAGTATTTATATGCTTTCTTATTCATTTTCGATTTTTTTTGGTTTATTATAAATGCTTCTCAATGTTTTAAAACACTTAACAATAGAATCTGGAATGTTTATAACTATTCCGTTTCAAGCTGGAATATTCCGAAAACGTATACATTATTAAAACAATCTCTCATAAAAATGAATTGGAAAAACCTCAGCATAGCCATCTGTCAACACTTCTATGCCCACCTTTTTCATTCACCAACTTCCTCAATTTGAAACCCTTCCATGTCGCCGGAAGTGTTGCATAACTCTCCAAGATTCTCGTCATACAGCGGGCACGGATTTACGCCAATTCCGAAACGAAGCCAAGAAACAGTAATTCACAAATAGATGCCTGAATTCCAGTATTCCAATCTCTTCAAAGGAAACAGCATTCAAATGCGTAGTATTTTTAGAGGCCTTTGGAAGATGAAAATTACTAACTCTAGCCTTGGGGGCCTTTTTCTTCGCCAACCAAAATAACAGTAGCGATATCTTTCTATCGAGATAATTCAAACCGCTGATCCAGCCGGTTGTAGGTGCTCAGGTGGTACTTTACCTAAGAATAGCATCCCGTGATAAGCCCATTTTGTTCAAGGCACCATCGAAAAACAATATCGCGGTGGAATATGCAGATTTGTCAGTCTGATGACTACGGTTTCCTGCATGCAGTAGGAATCTTTTGTTATATAAAGAGACAGGAAAGATGACCAGGACTTTAAGAGGTGATAGAAGATGAGAAAGTAACGATTTTTCAGAAAACATTGAAAGGCAGAATGCAATTTTAAAGTATAGATGTACAACGTATATAAAAATGATCAGCTCGTTCGGTCTCTCCGAAACTTTCTCGCATACTCTCTAATAAAACTGTTATTGCAGAGAACGCCTTACATGGAATTGACATGCAATAATTATAAAATTCTTACTTTTGGCCAGAATTTAACATTTACACTGAATATATCTTGTGATCCTTAACGTGATATTTTGGCGATTTCACTTTTGTATGCTGTTAATTATATAAGAAAATAAAATTTTTTGTTTTAGATAAGCCTTTTTTTACCAATTGAAACAACACTTTTTACACAGAGCTATAGTTATAGTCGCAAAATCAAATACCAAATTTCATACATTGAATTCATTGCGTTTTTTGAATTATCGCTTTTACATGCTTCTTAAAGTATAGACAAACAGATGATCAACCTTTTGTTGGATTTGCTATAAAATTTGATAAATGTCTACAGTATAGATGTTAAATCTACGTATCAAATTTTATCTATCTTTCTCTCTTCGCTTTGTGGTTACCGTGTTAACTTTTATCCGGACTGGACAAACATACATTCTCTGAATGGAATTTGCTTAAAATCCGATAGAAATATACAAATTTAATCGGAAGACCATATACTAAATTTCATCTGTTTAGCTCAAAGCTTTTTGAGTTATCTTTGTCACATATAGGCAGACAGACAGACATTTTCCATAAATGTGTGTGCTCAGGGAGGTCTAAAACGTGGAGATTGGTCAAAATCTTGAGTTCGGAATTTTTAACGATTGTTATACTTCTTGTATGAGAAAGTAAAAAAAAATTGATTCTAAAAGCTTCATTAAAATAAATGCGTATATTTATTTCAACAAACCAGATGCTACCAACAACAATATATAAATCACAATGAAAAAGGAGTGATTTGTATATATTTTGTAGGATATTTCTTATACCATCTGCTCCTGCATCAATTATGTCAACCAGGTCTTTGGGATAACCAGAGGTCAGACCTTTCAAGAGATTTTCATGGAAAATAATAGAAACAAGATTGCTTTAGATATTTAAGAAGCTAAAGGATGGAGTCACATTTCATTGAATTGTTCCCTTACTTTTTAACCTTGGTTTTCTTTTACAGTTCCTTTTATTAGTTATGCATGAATTTTGATTTTGATCCTTGTGGTCCAGACAGAAAAACACATGCTTTAATCAACATTCATTTGAATTTGTTAGAAATTATTCTTCGGAAAAGTAAAAAACGCGGATAATTTTCTAAAACATCATTCAGATGAAAATTTCTGTTAGGGAAACGATAAATTTTACATATCATTTTATAACTTATTTGATATTCGATTTTGGAGGAGCATTACCTAGCGGAATTCTCAAAATTGGAAGCGCGCTTGGAGGCGGGGAAGCTCTTATGAGTTAATTTATTCCTTCAGCATTCACATAATTTTTTTTTGCTGAAAGCACTTTCAAGGAATTTATATCACATGTTAGTTATCATATCCTAGTCATCATATACTAGTTGAAATATCACATACTATTTATCATTATATCATATACAAGTCATCTTATACTAATTGAAGTATCACATATTAGTCATCACATATTAGCTGAAATGGCATACACTAGTTATCATTATATCATATACTAGACCTCGTATATTACTCATATACTAGACCTCGTATACTAATCATATACTAGTTATCATTATATCATATACAAGTCATCGTATACTAGTTGAAATATCCCATAAAAATTATTATTATTATATTATTTATTACTGTTCATTCTTAGATTTCAAAACTCTGAGCATGCGTCAAATTATTTGCGTCAAATTATTTTGACAAAAAAGGGGTGAGAGGAATAATGAGGATATGTTTCCATTTAGCAATTTGGTGAGTGTAGATTATTCGTAGAATTACGAAGCGTAATAACTGCTTATACTTCTTCATAACACCCCTTAGCGAAGTGCAATCGTCGAAAAGAGCTAACATATTGGTTCTGAAATGAATAGATTTTGAAATGCAGCAAATTTTGCATGTTGATTTTAAAATTAGGAATTTTACGGGAAAAAAAAACATTTTTTTTTAAATGCAATTATTTGAAAAATATTTTTGTAGCGTTGCTAATGTCTCAACTGATAAGCTGTTATTGGATGATTTGTTGAATTACATTCGAGCACAACAAATTTAGAATACATTCAGTACTTTTCAGGGGAGAAAAAAAAAGGCGTAACATTTTAGCACACAATGTGCAATAAAATATAAATGCCAGACAACATTCATCATGTGACTATAACGTCATCCAAATAACTCTATTGAATCGCAATGGTGTTAAGTTTTTATTTATTCAGATAATAGAAATTAGTGGCAGGAAAGGGCGAATAATTGCTACAAACGAACCGAAAGAGGTCATTCATTGGCATTTACCATTATACGTGTCATGCACACCCAATGCATAATTCATGTTATATACACATGGCACATTTAGTAACAGCGTATTAATAATATAGTCCGAAATATGAAACTGAAAAGCTAATTGCAGTATGCATCCCTATCAATCCATTGCACTATTTATTTATTTTCTTTATTAAATAATAATCATGATGGATTCGATGTCCTGTAGCCCAAAGGGTAATCGAAGACTTCTACGGAACGTCTTAAAGGATATTAAATAGCAAGGAAATTAGAGTCAATAAAGGTTACAAATTCATTAATTATGAATCAAATAAATGAATTGATAGCCTTTATATGAAACATAATTACTTCATCACTTTTATTTTTATTTTTGACTTATCTATAGCTGTCTGGGTTCAAGTATTTTTAGAGACGAAATTTTTCCTGTTTCGAAAATCCGTAAAACTTCGGAGAGACAAAAATATATGTAATTTCAAATAATTCCAAATATTAAGAGGAAAGTGGACTCTATTAAAATCAATTTGCTTATTTTTGGCTTATGTAATTTTGATTTAAAAGAGTAATGAAATTTTGTATACATATGCTTTCGATAAAAGTTTCTCAAACTTTTAAAATGTTGTATTACATAAATAAAAATTTAAAATCTATGTACTATTAAATCTATGTGACCAAAACTATGTGTTTGTTTGTACCAAAAATATGTGTATCATAAAACGAAATATTTAAAAAGGTAACAATTTGGGTTAATTTTGATTATTTGTTTAAATCTTTTACGTAAAACCTGTACCACTTTGTTTGAATCTTTTACGTATCTTTAATGGTACATGTACCATCATTTTAGAAACTCAGGTTTAAAATATAACTATAGTAAATATCTGTACTAGGCTTGTTTCAAATAAATACTTAACAAAAAATTAAATTTAAACTAAAAAAATTGATTTTGATTTATAAAATCTTTTTAATTTTTTTGAAAAAAAAATTAAAAACTCAAAAGCAATTATTCCAAAAAGCATTCACTCAAGTAAGCATAATACAGTTCAGAGAGTGAACACGGCTTAGATAAGGAGTGTGATTGGGTCGTGAAAAAGCTCCTGGTCGAGAAACATACATGACACAACGTAAAATCTTCTAGACCTGAAACTATCATGTCTGAACGTAGATATTACCGGCTGTGAAACATTCATGTGTTAAAGTCTTCTAGGTATGAAGAACTCGTAACTCAAATCTTTTGGATACAAAGAATCCATGTGTCAATGTAAATGCTGCGTGAAACATCAACATAAAAATTTCAAGAATGAAATAACGTAATCTTAAATTAAAACCTCTGGACAGGTCTCCAAACTAAAGCTTCTGGGCTTGTAACACTTGCGTCTCAACGAAAAAGCTTTTCACGTTGCAAGCATTTACATAAATGTATTTTATTTTAATAACTAGCCGCCTTTGGCGACCAGCCGGTTCGCCAGTATAACCGCTCGCTACAATTTTTCAAAGCGTCGTCAAACACTAGTGTATCAACGTAAAATCTTCTAAACATGAAACTTTCATGTCTCAACGTAAAATCTTCAGTACGTGAAATACTCATGTGTCAACGTAAAAAATTCCAGACATGAAATACTTGTTTCTCAACGCAAAAGTTTTTGGGCGTGAAACACTCTTGAATCAAGGTAAACTCTTCTACTTCAAACACTTATGTCTCAACGCAAAAGCTTCTGGATACAAAACACTCGTGGTTCAACGCAAAAAACTCCTAAACTCGAAGCTCTTATGTCTCAACGTAAGAACTCCAAGACATGAAATATTCGAGTCTCAACATAAAAGCCTCTGAATGTAAAACACTCGTGTCACCACACCAAAGTTTCAACGCATGTAACATTTGTGTCTCAACGCAAAAGCTTTTGATCGTGAAACACTCGTGAATCAAGGTAAACTCTTCTACTTCAAACACTTATGTCTCAACGCAAAAGCTTCTGGATACAAAACACTCGTGGCTCAACGCAAAGATCTCCTAAACTCGAAGCTCTTATGTCTCAACGTAGGAACTTCTGAACGTGAAATACTCGTGTTTCCAAGTAAAAGCTTCTGGATATGTAATATTTGAGTCTCAATGGTAAAAAGCTTTTAGTGGTGAAACAATCTATGTCAACGTAAAATATTCTATTTGAAACTCTTGTTTCTCAACTCAAACGCTTCTGGACACCAAACTCTCATGGCTCAACGTAAAACTTCTGGGTGTGAAACGCTCGTGTGTCAATGTAAAATCATCTAACCATGAACGCACTCATGTCTCAATGTAAAATCTTTTGGATGGGAAACATTCATGCGTCAATATAAAGGCTTCTGGGAATTTCAATATAAAAACAGACAATGAGCTACGGTCAAGGGTGGGGGATGAGACAAAAGAAATCTAATCCTCTACATTTAGAGGTTTTTATTGCTTATGCATTTACCAATTCGTTGTGAAATAAATACAAAATGTTTGAAAAATTCTTGATTTCAAGAATTCTTGAAAACTTCTTGAATTAAAGCAGCATAGAGACACCTGAATTTAAAATTTTTATGGAACAATTTTTTCGGGCCATAAAAGAAAATGTGAGGTTGTCTCATAAAAAATTTAAAAGTTAATTTTTGATGACACCTTAGCCCCCATAAGATATGAAAACTTGAGAAAGATTTGAGTAATGAAGATAAAAGTTCAAGTGTTCCACGCCTCTCTGTTTTGAAACAACCTTCGGAACTTCAGAGCATAGATGGTTTTCATCATTTGTAAGAAGTGATTTTCCACTCTTAAATATCATAAAATGCATTTATAATTATTAATAGGCAAATTTCTTTTTTTCTTGACAAAATTAATTATTTTTATGGTTATTTCAGATATATCCTATCATTTTGTCCAAGCCTTTATAAGCATTTTAAGCAACCATTAAATTTGTATCATTAATAATTAATCAGACAAGACTAAATAAAAACAACAACTGAAAAACCAAGCGTAAGATGAATGATTTATTTATAAAATGGTGTTGCAACGAAACAAGCTATTATCAGTTTAGAGATAAATCTCTTTTTCCTAACCCTCTATCTATACTTAGATAACCTTATTTGAAAAAACACTCTTATTATCACTGGATTTGAAAAGTTAAATGCCTTCTGCCAGCGCGTTTCCCACAACATTCAGGATATAATAATAACCCAAGGTAAAAGTGATAAATACATTCGTTATCGTACAGGTGCCAGTCAGATATAGAACAGATATATTTCCACACTTTTTATAGCATTTTTAAAGAAATATTCTAAATATAAAAAATGATCATTGCTTTTTAAAAAAGCAGTTATCTAAGTGCATGTACAGGGTGATTCTAAAATACTATCCCTATATATGAGACTCTGAATATCAATGCTTTCAAAAATCATATGGGAAACAACAGTTAAGCTCTAACAGTGACAAAATTTCAAAATTCTCAAATATCAACATCATCTTTTCTTGTTTGAATGAAGGCTGCAGTGTCCAAGGGGTAAAGTTTCGGTTTAACAAAGGAAGGGTTTCAGGTTCGAAATCTGATACCACCAATGAACTGTCGTTTAAACGGGGCCGGTGCACGTTAAATCCGTTAGGGTCAAACGTCACCCCCTCGTTAGTGTGGTGAGGAAGCTCCCGAAAGTAGCATAAGTATAGAAGTCCCGAAATAGTCCTAGCATTGCTTTAATACAGAACTTCTATTTGAATGCGTTCTACAAATGAAAAAAATAATAAATAGCGTTGGAACAGTACCTGTAACACGAAAATCACCAGCGCTAGACAGACGAAGCAGTAAAGAGAAAATAACCAATAACAGCAGAAAAGCAGCAGAAAAAAAGCATTTTTTTTTTAATGTTTCACAAATTTTCCATTTGACCTACTTCAACCATGATGACACTTTGCAAGCGGCAGATGGTGACTAGGACCAAAGCACGTGCCATGGTGAAAGGAATTTGTTGAACTTCATGTCTCTGTGAGGTCACACCACAGTTATTTTCTCTATTGTCATCTGTCTGATATTGGCATTCGACAATAACTATAAGGATGTGTTCTATGCCGCGAATTTTAATGCTATATATATATGTTACGGCCAAAGCCCGAAATTGGCCACTTCGCGAACTGGCCAAAGTTGCTGTAAACTTACAGGCTAATGCCCGATCTTTTCTTGATTTCGGGCTTTGGCCGGCCAATTTGCGAAGTGGCTTGGGACGATCGGCCAAAGTAGGAAGAAAGGAATCAAGAGCAGATTGTTTTACACACTGTTAAAAATGAAGTATTTAAAAATGAGTACTTCTGTGTACTGTTTTTTTTTAAAGTAGAATTGTTTCAGAAACGAGTTCAAATTTGTGACACCTCTGAGTTAAAAATAGGCTTGTAATATATAAAAATACGATTTCGTGTTATTCTGTTCTCATATTAAAGCCATAATAGAAATTATTCAGTGAACTTATATACTGTAACAACGTGATAGCGTGAAGAAGATTAGATTTGCGCCCGCCAAAATAAACGAATTATATCTTGAGCAAAGGTGTTGTGTATCGTGTATGAATACAAAGGCAAATTGAGTACTCAACTTTCAATTACCTTTAAGGGTGATCCTTAGTCTCTTTCTGCTCCATGGATCTAATGTTAAAGATCCCAGATCACATTGTCTCCCGAAATATCGCTTCAAAAATATGAAATTTTTTGCAAAGACAAAAAAAAAGCAAATAAATATGAAGGAAATATAGTTTTGTTATTAATATCATTTAAAGACATTTCTTTGTTGGCGCCATCTATCGAATTTCACCTACAACATGAACTTATTTATATTTTATACATAAATGTCGTTATATTTATTTACCACTAGCCGCCTTTGGCGACCAGCCGGTTCGCCAGTATTAATGATCGCTAAAATTTTCAATTAATGAAATTTGTTCACTTAATAGCCTTTTCTGCAAAATATTTTTGAGCTTCATATTTTGGTAGTTATATGATTCAGTCATACTTTTATGTAAGCCTTAAACAGTTCTGTTCATTGTACTACTTTCTTAAATGTTCTGTCAGTATCCATAAAATTTCTATTTTAAATTAAATTGGAAATGTTAAACTGCAACCAATATAAAAGCTTTTTATATTGAAGCTAACCATGTCTTTTTTTAAATATGAAAATTGAAATCAGAGTCGTTTGGTAGTGAAATTATATGTGCACTGCAGAATAATTTATATAATATCTTAAAGAATTATTCAACAAAAATTTCTCTGATCGATCGCAAAATTAATTTTTTACTTTCAAAAGATTTAAATGATGCAAATGAAAATATTTTATTTCAGTCAATAAATGAACTTATGAAAAAATTACGAATTTTAAATTTTACACAGTCCTTTGGCCCCAAGGAATCATATTCTGCGAAATACTTTTGACACTTCAACTTTTAAATAAATAAATAAATGTCCCTAAATTCTGCGATGAATCTGATCGATTTATGAAGTTTTTATGCATCAATTTTAGAATAATCAACATTTTCATAATCACAGGCCAATCACTATCGAGAAACCCTGGCAGAAGATTAGCATATCTTCATTGAGACAATCGGTGAAGTAGTCCAAAATCGCCAATTTTTATAGAAGAGTGATATTGAAATTTCATAAATCAGTCAGTTTTAGTAATTGATTTAGTTGGTTGGAGTTCAACAATTTTTATTTAAAATATTGGTGTCTCAAGAATATTTTGTTAAATATGATTCAAATGGCAGAGAACCTATGTAAAAATTTAAAATTTCTGATTCATCGGAGAATGACTAAATTATTAATATAATTATTTAGTTCCTTTAGACCATTTTGTTAGCAAATGTATGCCCCAAATTAGCTGATGGTCGCTGATTATAAGTATATTAAACTATGTTTGCTTTAAATTAAATTGTTTTATTGAATTAATAATATAGGTATTGTCAAAGCTCGTAGAAAACTTTTCCTCTTTTTATTTTTCAGAAAATATATTATTTCATTTTTTTTTCATTTTATACAGACACCTGTCGAAAATTACAATTTTATTTATTAAAGTTGCAATAATAGTTGATTTATTTTTTAATTTAAACTTCTATCAATGTGATGGCAACACACTGATAAAAGCTTTTTTTTTTTAATTTGACGTGCTCGTGCAGATTAAATTTTATTTTTATTTTGAACGAAATATATTATTGAAAAATATGGTTAAAATATTTCTTTAAAAATTGATTAAAAATCTAAGCATAATTTATAAATTAAAACATTGTTATCATTAGAAACATAATTTTTTGAGCTTGAATTTGATGCAAAAATCGATTTTGTGCTGTATTATTTTCTGGTTATAGCGACAAAGCGCCGAAATTACGCTTAGTTTTTAATTAAAATTCTAATTGAAAATTTTAAAAAATCTCTCCACGGAACACATTCCCGACCTCCAAGGTATATATATGCCAAATTTGATAACTGTATGTCAAACGGTTTGGACTGTAGAGCGCCAAAACACACGCGCGCGCGCGCGCGCGCAAACATACCCAAACACATATTGAACTTTATTTATAAGTATAGATTATCACATCGGGCTTTGGCTAAGGATTCCCGGCCACTTCGCGAAATGGCCAGCCAAAGTAGAAAATACGATATTAATTGCAAATATTTCGGACTTTGGCCAAACCCCTTGGCCAGTTCGCGCATTGGCTGGCCAATTCGCGAACTGGCCGTACTTCGGGCTTGGGCCGTAACACACACACACACATATATATAACGCTTCATAAAGTAGAGTTCTGCGAAAAGTCCCGATGGTCCTTAATGCCATTCTCTTATATTGTTATTTTAAACGATGAACAACATCTTCTTCATTAATTGCGTTTGAATTTACAATGGGGTCAATTCATGTGATGTAAAAGTCACATATCATGTACCTTCTTGCGCATGGCATTTAAGTTTCATCCGCACCGCTTTCGTCGATCAGTCTGCCATTAACGTTCTCCGCCGAGTATGAAGCGGATTTTTTGTTTACATTTGAAGTTATACTTAGAGTCATTTTCTTTCCTCTTATTATGTGTTAACAGAGGAAATACTGGTGTGCTGATGGATGCATGCTTTAATGCAAAACACAAGAGTGACTGTCATGATAAAATGTTTTCTTATTTTCCTTTCAACAATTCTGACTTGGGTTGATAGCTTTGGTATAGATTTTTTCAAGCCTTCGAAGACGGTGATATGCTCCGATCATTTTGAAGAATTCATTCAGTGTGTGTCCATTTATTAAATATAGCTGTTCCAGTAATTTGTTAGAAAAACTCTTCGAAGAAAAAGAAATCGGTAAGCGATTTGACGTCAAAAACAATCAAAGAAAATCGTGAGTGCATTTCTAATTTAATTTATTAACATTTGATGAAATTTCTGATAATTTTGAATATGCTTAGAAGGTTTTAAAATGCTTACATGAATATTACATTGCATTTCTTTACAGAATCTTATCTAAATTTAATTAATGTAAGTAAACAAACTCCTGTTTCAAAAATAACAACTGCTATAATGCTAAACTTAGGTGGAAGTGAATATTACTAGTTTTCTAATTACATTTGCAGATTTGTGATGGATTCAAAGTGAATTTATATCAAACAACTTTTCTATTGTTAAAAATGAAATGTCAATATTTTATTGTATTTAAACTG
>JAPMOR010041548.1:0-13503 GCA_026543865.1 Argiope aurantia | reverse complement strand
CCAACTTCTATATTTGTGCAAATATATTATTAAAGCAATCGCACAATTTCTCAGTTATATAAAAATTCTAACAACTGAGTAAATGTAATGACGCATATAGAAGCCCGGTCAATTAATTTTGATAAAGGATTAATATTATCCTAATATTTTATCATTCATAGAATTTCTATTTTTTCCAAATTTAACAATTTGGAAGCAAGTAAAATAATGTTGTTTTTAATCATAAAGCGTTAAACTTTTTTTTTTGAAAAATAAAGTTTTTGACCCTTTTTCAGTTTAGTGCACTAGAAGTTGTCTAGTCTTCCAAGAAGGAAATCGCCCAGTATGCAACGTTGCTTCGCATAATAAGATTATTTCAAAAACTTCAACAATCTTCATATAGCACGGATTTTATCATTAAGCTGTTTGAATATAATAAGTAGTTTTAATATGTTAAGTATAAATGCGCCATTCGTACAATTTTTATTTTTTGTAAATTTGACAATTTGGAAGCAAGAAAAATAAAGCTTTTTTTTTTTTTTTAAATCGACATGCTTGGGCCCACATTTAGCCTAGTCTATTTGTCTAGTCTGCCTAGATGGAAATCGGCCATTATGCAACATAGCGATAATCATCACATAATAAAATGAATTAAAAAATTTGGTAATCTTTGTATGCCACTGATTTTATCATTACAATGTTTGAATATGATAATCAGGTTTTAAAATGTTAAGTTGTAATGTGCCATTTATAGAATTTTTATTTTTTGCAAATTTAATAATTTGGAAACAATAAATAAATAAATAAATGAATAAAATAAAGTCTTTTTTTTAATCTACATGCTTTGGCCATCTTTCAGTTTAGTGCTCTAGGCAATTATCTATTCTGCCTACATGGAAATCGACCATTATGCAACATTGCGTCACATAATGAGATTATTCTTAAGACATCGGCAATCTTTATATAGAACGTATTTTATCATTACACTGTTTAAACTTGTTGAGTAGTTTTAATATGTTAAATAGTAAAGCGTCATTCAGATATGTTTTTTGCATATTTATTGATTTGGAAGCAAGAGAAATAAAAAATTTTAATCGATCTACTTCGACCCTCTCTCACCCTACAGCCGTAGGTAGCTGCGTAGTTGGAAATCCACCACTATGCAACATTGCAACAGTCGTCACATGGCAAGATTATTTTAAAAGCTTCGATGATCTTTATATTTCTTGGATTTTAACATTAAATATCTTTAGTAGTTTTAATGTTTTGAATGCGACAGGTAGTCTAGATTATGCATAATATTGCCGACTCGTTTCGATACAAAAGAAAATCTAATACATATAAATCTTTTGATCTGATATACCATTGCATGAGTAAAGTAAGTAATTTTGTCTGATATTATTGCTACGTCCTTAATTTAATATGGACTTTCACCTTGTATTATCCTGAATTTGCTAAGTGTAAGAAATATCATGAAAAAAAAAGTTCAAGTGCCGCATGGCAATTACCCTCGCTTGGTTACATTGTCATCCAAATACACGGATAATCGAGAATTAATTGCATTTAACACGTTTATAATAAATAACGAATTATTACGAAGCATATGAACAGAAAGAATTTTTAATAAATGAAAAGATTGATTCATCTGTATGCAACAACGAAATCTTCGAGGAAAAAAAAGGGACTTATAAATTTTTTATTTCCGATATCCCTTAACTAATAATGTAGAAATAAAAACGATGTTTTTGAGTATTTAATTTCGTCTTCGAATAAACCAAAATTTGAATTAAAGGCGACTTTTTAACATTGCCAATCAAAGTAAAATTACCTAATTATCGACGAATTCGAATTAAAATTAGCCAAATTAGCCAAATGCTTCTGTATTTAACAGAAATTTTCATGGCTTATAAACGACTTTTCTGAAAATTTAATTTTATCTCCAAATTAACTATAATAATTTCGAATTTAGGATGCTTTTTTAACACTATGCATTTCAAATTATCAAAAAAAATATTTTTATTGTGGACGATTTTTTAATATTGCCCTATTAGCACAAAATGTCTTACAACACTGTTACAAAATCTTCACGATACTCTCCAGCTATTAGAATTTCGAATAATATCGTAGAGATGCTGTATAATATTTTGTGCTAATAGAATAAGCAGTTCAAGCAATCAAAAGAAAATTCTAATTATCGACGAATTCGAATTAAAATTATCCATATCTTTCGAACGTTACTGTATTTAACCGGAATCATCATGGCTTATAAACGATGTTTCTGGATATTTAATTTTGTCTTCAAATTAACTACAATAATTTCGAATTTAAGATGCTTTTCTAACATTATTCAATTCAAGTAATCAAAGAAAAATTCTTATTATAGACGATTTTTTTAAAATATTACTCTATTAACATAAAATGCCCTGCACCACTATTATAATATCTTCACGATACTATCCAGCCTTTAGAATATCGAATAATATCGTAGAGATGCCGTATAATATCTTATGCTAATAGAGTAAACAGTTCAAACAATAAATGAAAAATCGTAATTATCGACGAATTCGAATTAAAATTATCCAAATACTCCAGTATTTAACAAGGATTATTATGGCTTATAAACAATATTTCAGAATATTTAATTTTGTCTTCGAATTAATTAAATAATTCGGAATTTAAGATGGTTTTTAATATTATACAATTTAAGTAATCAAAGAAAAAATTCTTATTACAGACGATTTTTTAATATTCCCCTATTAGCGCAAAATGACTACCATCAATATTAAGGTACCTTCTCGATATTTTCCGACTTTCAGAAAATCGAAAAACATCGTAAAAAATGTCATATAGTATCTTATGGTAATAGTGTATGCAATTCAAGCGATCAAGGGAAAAATATTTTTATTATCGACGTATTTGAATTAGCCAAATGATACTGTATTTAACAAGAACTATCCTGACTTATAAAAGATGTTTCTGAATAATTAATTTTGTCTCCAAATTAACAAAAATAATTTCGAATTCAAGATGCTTTTTTAACATTATGGAATTCAAGTAATCAAAAAAATACGTATTATAGACGATTTTTTAATACTGCTCTATTAGCAGAAAATATCTCACACCACTATTACGACATCATCCCGATATTGTCCAACTTTCAGAATATAACATCACAAAAATGTCGTGCAATATCTATGATAATAGAGTACGTAGTTCTAACAATCAAAGAAAAATTCTAATTATCGACGAAATTGAATTAAAAATATCCAAATTATTCTGTAAATATTAATTAAATATTTACAGAATTTTTTCTGACTTAATATGACATTATAAACGATGTTCATAAAATTGATACTTCCGAATAATTCGCTTTGATTTTAAATTAATTCGAATGATAGACGAATTCGATTAATTTGGTCAAATTCGAATTAAGCTAATTCGAATTATAGATGGATTTTTCAACATTCTATAATTCATGCAATCAAAGAAAAATATAGATAGATTCGAATGAAAAACATTCGAATTAACCAAATACAACTGAATTTTTCCTGAATCATCATCTTTTATGGAATTCCATTTACAAAAATGATCTGCAATTTATACAAATGTCAACACGTGTGGTTACAATCAGTCATGTCTTGTAGGGAAGAAAAAAAATCTTTACATAAAACCCATTTAATATGCGAGACATGTTATTATTTTTTATGTCAGAAGTCATTGTTTGAAGAAGTTAATGGCTGTGTTGTTCTCCACTGCCTAAAGGTAAAAAGTTTCCGAATAAACAGCTAAAAATATATTTTGTTCAAAAAGGATGAATAAAGATGATTACTTATTCTTTAGAAAGTTGTTTTTTATATCGCGTTTTCGTCTCAGAAAATTTTTTTATGACTACAAAATACATCAAAAACGCGTGGGAAGCTCGAATCTATTGATATACTTTCAGAAGACGCAGTACCGATTTCACCCACATAGGTAACCCGAACAAAGGCGAAAACAAAATCGAGAAAATTGCCACTTTTGCGACGGCAGCGACATCTCTTAGCCGGCGGTGCAAATAACAAGTAGCAACCTTGAATCTTAAAATAGAAAATTGGGCGTTTCTCGACACAGCTATCAACCAATCAACGATGACCGAGTGTGATCGTCAAAAAGAAATAAAAATCTTGAAACTAAGGTTGGGGTGGGGGGAGGGAGTGCATAATACTGCTTGAAATTGGGAGGGAAGCGAAGTGAAAGACGGGGAGCAAGAAAATAAAAGCGAATTTGAAGGGGAAATAATGGTATGAAAAGGATGTGACAAAGGAGTATAATAATAATAATAAAAATAAAAAATCCTGAGGTGTTTTATTAAGTAGAACCATAGCTACTTATGACGAATCTGTAGCAATGAGTCACCAACACTGGTGACTCATTTTCACTATATAGTACTAAACATTCTATAGAGGAAATGAGTGGGTTCATGACAAAACTGATGACCTAACAAATATTTAATAAAATCAACGGGAGTGTCTTCAGAAACTTTCTCTCACGCCCCTTAATAAAATGCATGCCCCCCCCCTCTTCCCCTTGCATTAAAATTATGGATTTTAAGCTAAGCTCGGAAAACGCAATAACTGCTCAAATTTTTATTTTCAGAATTCCGCATATGAACATTTTATACTTGGTAGTATAGTGAAGAAAAGTGAGCATGTATTTTGGATAACCTCCTCTTTTCGGTTTTTGTTGCCCGACTGAAAACAGAATTTGACATAAAATTATAATTTTAGTCATAAGATAAATTTTAGCTTATCTAAGTCTCCTAGTTATCATGTTTACAAGCATGTCGGTGCACAGAATGGCACACGATCAATCCTTTGACTTATTAAAAAAATAATATGCATCATCAATTTAAATGCTAAACCTATGTACCAAACTTTATTCTTCTTATTCTTTGCTTTTGTAAATATCATGTACCAGGACAGACAGACTTCCTGGGAGTGATTTTTTCCTTCAAAATTTGATAAAAATTTACAAATGTGACGTAAGGATCTCATACGTAAATTTCATTTATTGAGTCTAAAGCGATTAAGAGCTATTGTGTTTACAAACGATAAAATTCCCTCCCCCCCCCAAAAAAAAAGAGGGAAGGAAGGACTCAGGGAGGTCTGAAATATAAAAGTTTATCAAATTGTCCAGTTATTACTTTATTTATTTATTTATTGAAAGATTCTTTGTAATCTCCGTATAAAGAAAAGTAAAAATACAAAAAAATTCCTGGATAATTTAATTGGAAAGTTTACAAATTACTGTAAGGAAATGTAAGCAAAGTAGACAATAATTGATGGAAAACTAGACGTTAGGCCTTATTTTAGGTTTAGAATGTAGAGATTTTCCAAAATCTTGGGTTCGAATTTTTTTGACGTGAGTACGAGAAAATAAAAATTGGCAAAATCGGTTCGGTGATTATTAAAGCTTCAATATAATTTTTCTTTCATAGTGCAAAAGAATTGTTACTCACCCGACAATGGCAATGTGAGAAAATGGCAGAAGAGAAATTTATCGATAAACGGTATTCATAGCTCTCCGTCTGCTCCAACTGTGAGTATTTTGTAGCATTCCCCGACTCAAAATCTGGAAGAAAGACAAGTTAGTCAGATATATGTTGGATTGAACAAAATACAATAATGATTAAGCAAACTTAATAATTATGCTATATACAAGCTAATTCAAAGTAATTACACGAATTACGAATGGCTCTAGAAGGATATGAAAAGAGAAGATTTTGAACGTAATACAGATGGTAGTTAATATGATTCTTCTATGCAACTTCTCTTGGTTAAACGGGTAACATAATTCAGTAAAATAATCTATAAAATAGTAATTATAATATTCAGTAAAAATATGTTTGATTGAACATTGAAACAAATTTACTTAATAATTCTGCTATATAATTCAAAATAATGGCACCAACTGCGAATGACACTGACTTCTTTCTAAACAAAGAAAGGAAGGGAGAAGATTTTGATCACAATCCAGATGGAAGTTAGTATGATTCCTCTATGTAATTTCTTTCATATCACAGAATTAATTAATAAGAGAATTAATATATTCCTCTTGGTCAAGCGGTCAACATTATTCATTAAAATAATATATAAAATATAATATTCAGTAAAAAATATGTTTGACTGGACACTATACAATAATAATAAAAATATACATAATAATTATGTTATATGCAAGCTAATTCAAAATAAATGCACCAATTACGAATGACTCCGATTTCTTTGTAAACAAAAATCAGAAGAGAGAAATATTTCAATAGAATACAGATTGCAGCTAGCTTAGTTCCTCTATATAATTTCCCTTGGTGAAGTGCGTAACATAATTAAAATGTAGTAAAAAGGGTTTTATTATATATCCAGCAAAAAAGAGATATTTTATAAAAAATTCTTTATACTTTTCATTGAAAAATAAATAAACGAAACTAGAATTTATAAACAAAAGTCAGAAGAGAAGAAATTTGCAACAGAATAAAGATGGAAGCTAGTTTAATTACTTTATGTAATTTCCCTTGGTCGAACGCGCAATATAATTCAGGAAAAATATGAAATAAAATAATATATACAATAGTAAATGTAATATTCAGTTCAAATATGTTTGATTGGACAACATACAATAATATAAAAACATACATAATATTTACGTTATATACAAGCTAATTCAAAATAAATGCACCAATTATAAATTACTCTGACTTCTTTGTAAACAAAGATCGGAAGAAATTATAAACTTGTAACAAAGAGATTTGCAAACAAAGATAGGAAACAAATTTTGAACCCAACACAGATAGAAGTTAGTTTAGTTCCTGTATGTAATTTCTCCCAGGTCAAAAGCGAAACATACTGGTAATAAAAGATTTTTCATAAAAGTTCTTTATACTTTTCATTGAAAAAGAAATAAAATAAAAAAGGCAATATATTAGCAATATTTTATATTAGAATATAACAATATGTTAAATGATAAAAGTTATTAAATTTTAAATATGCAATCGATGAAATACAAATAAGCAAATACAAATGAGGCAAACAATGAAAAATGAAATTATAATTGGAATACATTTTAATTTTGTTTCAAAAGCAAGGATGATTACAGAAGAAGGTTCAAAAAGAGGAAAGTAAAACCAGGAAGAGAAAATTCCGGAAGTAAATAGAACGGAAATTAGAATGCAAGATAAAATAATTGAGATTATATGTTGTATTTACGTAAAAATGAGCAGAAGAAGAAATTTTTTTTATTCTTTACAAACTTGTAGAACAAAATATAAATAAAATACTTCTTTTAATCTTTTAATTATAATTAATTTAATTGTTTAATTAGCTTAACAGTAATAGCCGATTTTAATTCATTGAATAAAAGAAAACATAGAACTTTTTCTTCCGTTGTTAGCATTTCGATAAAAATTGAATATAAATTACATTTCCCTTATTAGTTGCTCTTACTATCAAATTAAATGGTGTCTTCCGTTTATTAAATGTTCGATACTCTATTGATTCAGTTAATAATACACAAAATAATTTAAATATATGTGAATTATGTGTTAATTTGTATTAATTTTGTATTAATTTTTGATATCATTAATGATTTAACTTTTACTTTTAGGTTTGAGAAGCGATATTTTATAGCACATATTGAACACGGGTGAGGTGGGGAAAAGGTTGATGAAGAAACAGCAAGGAAATCAATTTTATTAGAAATCGAATGTTTTTTAATTATTACTTTTCTACTTTTTAGTCCGTAACTTATAATTCATTATTTTAAATTGTAAAGAAAATTTTGAGATCACTTTTTTCACAAATTCCCAACCAAATTTTGTCAATGGTATGGAATCAGTTTAATTAAATTAATCAATTAATTGATAATTAAGATTTAAAAATATTAAAACATTGTATTAACAGTGAAAATACATCAATATACAAAATTTAAAATCTTCAACGGATGAGGAAAAAAAAAAAAAAAAAAAAAAAAAAAAACTAAAAATATTCAACGGAATATTAAAAAAAAAAAAAAAAAAAAAGACAATTACCATATTTTATCTTTATAATTTTGAAACAAATAAAGCTAAATAAAAGTGTTTAAAAATACTCGATTGAAAATAATAACAGCACAAACATTATATTTAAAAAAGGTCTCTAAAGCAAATTTTAGAGCAATTCAAATTTGAGATTGTAAGTTTAGTTCGACTTAAGGTTTCAATTTTGAAAATGAATCGATTTTGTTTCTCTTAAGGCTGTTATTTTAAGATTCTCGATTTGATATCAAATGTTGCTAAAGAAATTTTTATTTCAGACAATTCATAAAATTTTTCTTTTCTTTTTGTAAACAAATATAGTAAACTTTCAAAAGTTACTTAAAAGTTAGTAAAAAAAATTGTTTTTCGAAATGTTGCGGACATCTTTCATGGCCAGGAAGTGAAATATGCTGAGAAGTAACTTTTATAGTATTATATTTGTCAAAACCGGAAATACCAATCTCAGCACCAATTGCATATTCCGCAATTTTGATCGAAAAGTAACAACAAATGTTCTGATTTAAGATATGACAAATGTTTTCTTCTCTCCCCTTTTGCAAACAATTATGAAATGAATTAAACAAATTGCTAATCCACGATTAACATCATTATTACACAAATTACTGCAATCGTCTTTCACGGCCAAGGTAAAATGTATGCTGAGAGGCATACTTCACTGTATTTTAACTGTCGTAATCGGAGATGCCAACCTCAGCACTATCAGTCTTTTCCTCAAATTTGAATAAAAAGCTTAGTAATGAATGTTTTAATTAAAGATATGTTTCCTTCTCTTCCCTTTTGCAAACAATCATGATTAACATTAAAAAGAATTCCTAATCCAAGATTAACATCATTTTTACGTACTGTAATTATCTTTCACGACCAAGGTTAAATGCATGCTGAGAAGCATGTTTTACTTCATTTTAATTGTCATAATCGGTGATGCCAATCTCAGTATCTTTAGATGTTTCCGCAATTTGATTGAAAAAAAGTAGCAATAAATGTTTTAATTAAAATATGTTTTATCCTCTCCCTTTTATAAACAATCATGATTAACATTAAACAATTTCCTAATCCACGATTAACATCAATTTTACGCACTGCAATTATCTTTCACGACCAAGGTAAAATGTATGCTGAGAAGCATGTTTTACTGCAATTTAATTGTCATAATCGGAGATGACAACCTCAGCATCTTTAGCTGTTTCCGCAATTTTGATTGAAAAAAGTAGCAATAAATGTTTTAATAAAAATATGTTTTCTCCTCTTCTTTTTGCAAACAATCATGATTAACAATAAACAAATTTCTAATCCATGATTAACATCATTCTTACATAAATTACTACAATCGTCTTTCACGGCCAAGGTAAAATGTATACTGAGAGGCATGTTTTACAGCATTTTAATTGTCATAATCGGAGATGCCAACCTCAGCATCATTAGCCGTTTCCGCAATTTTGATTGAAAAACACAGTAAATACTTAAAATAAATAAAAATAAATAAATGCTTAAGATAAAATAAATGAAGAAACCATTAGATATTTCTAATGATTTCTTCTCTACTTTTTTTAACAAATATCTTGGATAAACATTTAAAAATTATTAAAAATTAGTCATAATTATTGTTACACAATGGGCTGCAATCACTTTTCAAAGTATGCCGAGAAGCACATTTTACAGTATTATAATTGTCATCATTGCAGATGCCAATATCAGCAACACTGGATAAGTCCATGATTTTGATCGAAGAATATAGCAATAAATGCTCTAATTAAAGATAATGAGTGGAGCGACGGATTTTAAACTTTCTATAAATCGTTCAAACCAAGAACACATTCGTCCCCTGCGAGACATTTAATATTTTGAATATGTTTTTCCCTCCTATGAAGAAAAAATAAATCCGCGTCAAAGTATTTAAAAATTTGCCCAAACATTGGAATAGACTTCTATATTTAAATAATTTTTTATATGCATTATTGTAATATCCTGAATATTTCATCTTTTCATTATTTTAATATGCCGAAACATTTCATCAATCTTGGATAAAAATTTTATTCAAATAATGCACTAGACATGCACTGACATTAAATAAAAGACACTAAAATTTATTAATTAAATCAAAAAATTTTAATTTCCTTTTCAAGAGTTTGAAAAATAAGAAGCTCTACTAGCATAAAATATTTTGCGATATCTTCACGATATTGTTAGAATTCCTGAATATCAAACAATACCGTGAAGATATCGTAACAATATTATTAGATATTTTGTACTAATAAGGAAGTTAACCAACTAAATAAAAAAATATAATTTAAAACATAATCCATATTTTTAATTTTTTTTCTCCTTAAAATGTGAAGTCAAAGTATTTAGAAATAGTAACTGCACAAACAAATTAGAAATATTTTATTCTATCGCAATTTAATTCCTAAATTCAATTATTTAAAACTCTTTCGGCCATCTTCGTTCCTAACTGACGAATATTGGTTTTCATAGTTCCATTAGCAGCTCCTTGACCTAAACCTTTCAAACATAATTATGCAGATGGGCTAAATTTAATCATGAGACATAATTAGTAAAGAGATAAAAGCTCTGAATTAATCTTTTATACTTAATAATTGCGACATTTCTTTAATGTTTACCTTAAATTAGAAATTGCCCTGAAGTTAAGAATTTTTAATCTCGTACTTAACATCCATAATTCAATATTAAATTATTTGTTTTCGCGTTCATTCGAATTTTGTAATCTAAACTTTTTTATTTTTTACGAGTTTGTTTCAGATATCTTATTTAGGTACATTTTTAATTTACTAAAATTGATTAAACATATTGTTACGAATTTCCGGGGGCTCATTTGGATAGTGGAAGTTATATGGTGTGGAGAACGCTCAATCAGCAGGCGGCAGTAGAAAAAAAGACAACGACGTTTATTTACACGAAGACACACAGGACAGCACAAAGACGACAACTATATACAGCACAGAGAAGACAATTATCTTCAGCCGCGAGACGTGCAACAGCAGCACACACAACAAAACTCTACTGCAGACAGTAGCGCACAGCTCAGTTCAGCACTAGCTTGATTCAGTTGATGCTCTGCTAATCCCTGGAAGACCAGTTCTTCACCGTCGATTTCGACTACTCTGATCTGTCGCTTCCGACTACTACTCTCTGTCGCTTCCGACTACGACTACTACGTCCATTCTGACTTCGTCGACTCCCCTTACTCTGGCAGCTGCGGACCCTTTTATAGGTCTCAGGAGGCGGGGCTAGAAGCCTCTCAACCAATCAGGAGCGTTCGAGGTGTATCTCGGTTCCTACTGGACGGATCGGGAAAATTCTCAAAGTTTCGGGTATAATCTATTTTGGTGCCAAAGTCGCCAAATTCGTCGCCAAGTTGCCAAATGGTCGCCAGGATTGTCACCAAGCTCTGGGACCTCCGACGCGACACACGGACTCCGTCCAATACCGATGACTTTAAAAGCGTCTTTCCGATGATGGAACCAACTATGCTGGGAAGCCGAATTGCAGGTTTGTAACATTGCTCCCCTCTTCAAAGACTGACGTCCCGGCAGTTCTACTTCAATCCAACAGCTGGCGTAGGCTTCCGAATGATGTGATGATGATGCTTTAGGCAACTTCCGGTCTCTCGAAGATGACATCGTTTACTTATTTGACGGCGACTAAAGATCCATCCGAACCTTCTCAATGGTTTTGACTCGGACCTCTTCGTCGTTTGGGATTGTACACCCAGACTTGATTTCTATTCTTGAAATGCAATGTGTCCCATGGAGCGAAACGCTGGATCGTAATAGAGTCCTCTGGAGTGAATTCTTGCCAGACTGGTCGGTTGGTCACTTTGAACTTCTTCCATCGAACCAGCCGTGTATCAGGATGATCCAACAGTGCCTTCTGAAGTCCACTCGAAAGCCAGGTATTCGCCTTCATCGCCAAAGCTTCCGCGGGAATATCTCCGCCTATTCCCGGCTCATTCTCGACACTTGAGAATTGTCCGCAGCTCTCCACACTGGATCTTCTGAAGAGTACATCCGTTTTCGCTGGAAAGGTCCTTCTGCGACGACATAACATGTCCGGAGGCACAGGAGATTCATCGGCTCCCATTTGCATCACACTTCTACGCAGATCCACAGCAAAGACGAATTCTTGAAGGAAGTTGAGACCGTGACTACAGGGGTAAGCGATTCCAGCCACGTAGTCTTCTTCCGTGTCACTATGCAAGGAGATATCAAGAGGCTTGCAGAGAGGTAGTCTCTTTAATCTTTGGGACGAATCCAATCCAAACAGGGTCGTATCAACTCTTGCATCCATAGGCATCGAGCACGGGCCGCCACCAACAGACCTGTCCGAAGAAAGTCCATCTTCTCCATCCCCAAGCACCTGCACTTTCGGTTCCCCTTCAGGGGACTCATTCAGAGAAGACTGTTTCAGTTCCTCAATTATTTGACATTCTCCCTGTTCGTTCCTATACTACTCAGATTTTTATATACACTTTTATATTATTATTACTGTATTTATAAATATCGTTAAATAATATTGTAGTCAAAATGGATATCGCGCAAACATGAGTCATAACAAATAAATAAATAATACATAAATTTTTGAAATGTCGTTAAAATAAAAATGAATCTAATTTAATAATTAAAATGATAATTTAGAAAAAGATATGAAATAAGTTGGTCAGTTTATATAAAGAGAATTTTTGGTGGATTTTGACTTGCACCAGGCTTATTTACACGGCAGTTGATATTCAGAAACAGGTGTCGAACTTGGAATCTAGAGGGAATGGAGCCAAGTTCTTATCACCAGGCCACCACGCACTTTTCAGCGCAGTTGAAATAGATTGTTTTTATTTAATACATGTCAAAAATATTGCATGCAAGATCCATTATGAAGTTAATAATTAAATAGGTCTTTTCTCCTATTTAGCGTTTAAAGTTTATAATCTGTGATATGAATAGTTTATAATCTGAAACATTTCAATAAAATGTTTATGCCTAGCCATAGATCCTAATAGAACTTAATAAATGTATATTTAAATTAGAAATTTTGATGCACATGTGCTGATTTAAAAACCTTACACTTGTTCTGTTCATTGTACTATGTATTTACCAGTACTCTCGATCTACCATCTCATTAAAATTATCATTTAACCGGGACAGAAAAGTGTAAGACTTTGATTAACTTAAAAAAAAATTGTTTGCCGAATCGCAACAATGTTCACAAAGCATCTCTCTATATCTATATCAATATGTCTGTACATATTTATATTTAAATGTATGTCTATATCTATTATCTATCTATACCTGTATGCCTGTGTATATCTATATGCCTGTCTATATTTATATCTGTATGCCTGTCTATATTTATATCTGTATGCCTGTCTATATCTATATCTATACGTCTGCCTATATATCTATCTATATATTTATCTATATCTATATGTCTATCTATATCTATAT
>JAPMOR010041542.1:0-53814 GCA_026543865.1 Argiope aurantia | reverse complement strand
AATTTCTTCTAAATTTTTTTAATCGAGTGTTTTAAGATTTAAATTTGAAAAAAAAAATATTTTTTCATGAATAAAATTAGACACGCGTGTGTGCGTGCGTGTAACATAGTTTTGAAGATGAGTGGCAGAAAAGAAGATACGTTTGGAATTTTCTTTCATTTATTTTTTCACGGGAGGAGATGGTTGGTACACGGGGAGTAACGGCGAAAAGCGTGTGTTTACATCGGAACACGAGAGAAAAATATGGAAAATTTTTACCTTAGTGCTTTTACTAAGAGATTCTTATAAGTATTTCTTTCATGCGTGTAAATTCAGGAAAGGGAATCTTAGGTATCTTCGGAAGCTATGCCATGGGAGTTAGGGGGTTTTATCCCTTGACTTGTTACGTAAGAATTACAGATTCAGTAATTTTTTAGAGTGTACGTTAGAAATAACTAAATTGAAATGTGGGATTTGTATCGGGAAATAAGAAAAAAAATTTAGAATAAAATAATATGTGATATTGCAAGATAAAAATTAGGAAATTAATTAGACGTACAGGGAATTTAAAAATATCACTACACACACGTGCACTCACGCCTACACACACACACACATGGCAAGGAAATTTGGTTTGCAACTTAATGTATTCATGGGAGGGCAGAGTTTATACATAGGATGAAAATGGAAACGCATTCGTTCAAACCGAAACACAAGATAAAGGGGCTAATTTAAGATAAATTATAATTAATATGAACTAATTTCAAATAAAAATTAGGAAATTAATTAGGGTTTAAATTAGATTAAGAGATATCATTACACACATACATATATATAATATATATTGCGAGTCCTGGTTGAATTCATAATTTGTGTTTAATATTTATATTCCGTGGCTGTATTCATTCTCGTTAATATATATTCGAAAAAAAATTATTGCCTTTTAACTGTATGATTGTTTATATTTAAAATCCATTAATGGTTTCAATTTTTTTTTTTTCTTTCTAAAGGATCGTTATTCAGTTCAGAAAGAGTTGCATTTTTATTACATATTATAAAATTTTCATGAAGGAAGTTAATGCTGGTTTTAATAATTTGTCGATCATTTAGTCTTACGATAAATATTCTGCAAATATTTCATAATATTAAATTTTAATTCTCTTAATATTTAAACTTTACCATCTTCCATGGATAATTTTTTTTCGGATTTTCAGTAAAATATATCAACAGTTGTATTTTTCTCAAAATATTGCGTAGTCAAATTCAGAAACATTTTATGTGAAGAAAATTCAAAATGCAGTAAAATATATTATATTAGATAGTTTATCAAAATATATATGAGAAGAATTATTTTTAGGCTCATAAAATGCTTGAAAAAGGCCCGCAATTGATTTTATTAAAGTTATCCTAGCAATCAATAGTTGGGAATCTTGTCAACAAAGTTCAATTTGGAGTCGTATGATTGTATGATCCTTTCTACCATAGTACTTTCGTAAAATATTGATAGGCCAAGTTTAATCTGTCATGGATCCAAAAACTTCCAATGGATTTGATAAGGAAGGGTGAACAATTTGTTTCGGCCTACCATCTGACAATGTTTGAAAATCACAAAATCTTCTAGGTCTCAAGCAAGTTCTGAGTTGCTTAGTTGTTTGAGTTTGAGTATTCCTGAATCGAAACTCAATTATTTATGCGTTACCTTTTTTATATAGGACTGGAACAACATTAATTGAAAGTCGCGAGGCTAAACGCGATTACATTTGATAGGCATGGATGTTTGGAAAATTTATGAGCGGCTTGAGAGTCCCTTGGATATCTGATCATTGTTCTAAATTACGAGTTTTTTCAAAAATAACATTCATACTGCTTCAAAACGGGAAGCTAATATAACTAAAGTTACTCTGGTAGCTTCAAAATGTGATCCTAACCACAAAAATTAATCAAGTCAACCTCAGAAAAGCGCAGTCAAGCTAAGACAAACACATATTCCTTTTAATAATCTACCTTTTCTTATCATTAAAAGAAGCGTTAATAAATTTTTTCTTAAGAAAACACATCTTTTTTTTAATACGGCTCCATACTTTCATACTTGCAGTTATAATTAGTTTGTAATTTTATCCAGAATTTTCAAATAAAATTAGTACTAAAAACTAGATAACAAAAATAAAAACATAAATTTGAAAATCTTTAAACGAAAGTTTTTTATAAAAATGTGAAAAGGTTACATTAAAATTTTCGAAACACAGTTTTAATTATATATTTATATATAATGTGTACAAAAAGTTTGTGTTGCGAATTTCGCACTTTTCTTATTGTTGATCGCGCAAAAGTTATTTTTGTTCCTAAAATAATAATGCGGTATCATGAAGCAACTTAACATATTTCGTTTAAGTACACTCTTTCGTATCATGTGTAAATTATGAGAGTATAAACAGAAATATTTTGAATATTTATTTAATCTAAAATGTGTTGATATTGTTTAAATATGAGTAATAAAAAATTTATTTTGCATGAGAACGCCTGTATAAAAATTTACTTCTAAACTATCAAAATCTAAAAAAATTAGTATTATTTATATATGAAATCATTTTTGAATAAAATATTGTTTCCCATACAAACCTATATCTTATAGAAATGCACAAAAATTGAACAAATTTAGAATTTTGAAAACCAACTCTAAAATTCGCATCTTGGTATGTTTGCTTTCGTAAACATTACAAAAAATTAGTCATTTTGCAATTTCCTAATTTTTTTTTCTATTCTAAGTAATACAATTTTACAATTCACACTTTCTCAATTTCGCGTCACATCTTAACACACACGAATTTACTTAACAACAGAGATCTCAAACTCTACAAAATGACACGTTGTCGATTGCTTTATAAAGGACATTAGTTTATACTTTACTGATGAATCAGTTATTATTAATAATAGCCAGTAAATGTGATAAAGCGATTTGTCTCTTTTATCAATAATATTGAGTAATAATCGCTAAACTGATTAATCATGTTAAGATTAATCAAATTAGATTCACACAATCAATCATAAGATTCACACAAACAGAAATTACCTTAAATAAGCATATATTAAAATAAGGTATAATTTGTTTATTCCGATGCATATTTAAGCAAATTGTGTAAATTAGTCCAGTATCGTATTTATCGAGTCAGCTATCATACCTTTCTTTGTGAGAATCGTTATTCTAGAGGAACGACTAAGTAATATGAGTTTAAGACGCAGTTTTTCACATTAATGCGGCTTAAGAGTGGCATAAATTGAAGAGTTGCCAGTTCTAGAGGCTCTGTATTAAAATAATGGAAATAACGCAACTCTCAGAGGTTGCAACAAGCTGTTAACACTTCCTTCCTAAAATGAATCTCTAGGGATTAGCAAAACATGTTTCAAGCCATGATAGTCATGGTTGGATCTTCTAGGCGACAGAAGAAGGGAAGGGAAGGGAAGGGAAAACTATTTGTAAATCGATTTCTTTGATTCTCTTACTTTTATGTCAAGAAGAAGTGTTAACCGTCGTGAATGTGTCTGTGTTTGAAGAGAGAAACTTTATCTTGAGACTCGCATTTTAAAAATGGGTTTCCATTGGGACATCACAAAAAAGTGTCGGAGAAACGTGTTCACTGCAACAAGAAGAAAAGGGAAGAAAATATCGGACTCAAGTTGTGCACAGATGATATCACGTTTCACTGCAGATAAGAAAGGTCATATCCGCGATTGGTCTTGGCAGAATTTCGTGCAATGCAATTTGTGAACCATAAAGTATTTTGAAAACTTCAACAATAAAAATCAAAACTTGCAATGAAACAATATCTAAATTTTTTATAAATCTGCATAGCTAAACATCGCCATAGAATTTTTTTATTGTATTCAATTCAGTTTACAGCATCATAGTAGAAAAATGAACATACATAATATAATAATATCAAAGGTGTAAGTACACACTAGAAGATTTTTTTAAAATTTTAACTGTAAAAATCCATTTTTTCACAGTAGCTCATTAATATATGTTTAAACTCATTACAGTGAGAAAAAACCATATTAAACTAATTATTAATTAATTAAATAATATTTAATGAGCTAATTAGCTATTTTTTGAAACATGATATCTGAAATTCAAATTTGGACAGACACACAATTCTAGTTGGAAATTATGCCTAATATTAGTCTTCATGTTGTCTGCCTCAATCAAGTTACAAAAATATATAGTTTTTTTTAAACAATTTTTTCATCAACGATGAACAGAAAAAGCGAGATTTTTTCTGTAATTTTAACTTTTAAATAACCATTAAAATTTATTTCTATAAACATAACTTTAATTGAGGTACAAAACATCCACTGTTTCATACAGATTATTTTGATATATAAATAATTATATTTGATTAATTTCTTGTTGAGTTATGATTGTTTGAATGGAGCAACATAGTGAAAAATATCATTCTTCATAAAATGAGTTTAAAAAAAAAACTAGAGTTTTTAGTGAAAGTACCTCAATAAAAATAATTATAACTTGAGAAATATTCCGAATGTTGACAACATCTTGGTATCGTTTGAAAGCTAAAGTATCAGAGAGCATTTTGAAGTAATAAAAAAAATATTCGATATTTTGAACGATTTTCGAAGTTTCAAGTGTCTATGTACGCCTTAATCGTAAGAGAAAATATTATGATCGATAAAATCATTTAACGGCGATATTGGGATGATTATCACGTTTTAGACTTCAACGAGTCTGAAACAATCTTTTTGGGAATTATGGTAGGTATTTATTTACACCAAGATTATCTTTCTTATGAATGATAATGTCTGTAAATACAATAAACCAATATCTAGATAAATAAAATTTGGCATGTGCTCTTGGGATGAAAACTGCAGATTTGTATCAGAGTGGAAAGAGAATTCGTGAAAAGCGAAGTTAATGTAAAATTGAACGCAATAACTCAAACACTCTAAATGCTGAATAGTTAAAATTTTGCATATGTATTCCTTATACAATCTTGTCTGCTACAGATTGATCGGCTTTATTTATCTTGGAAATGTATTTATTACTCTAGCTGTAGATAAGTATCAGATTTTGGATCAAATCTGTTCAGGAGTTGACTGACTTTCAGCCAGTCATTTCTACTGTATGTGAATGTGATAACTGAAAAAACAACAGGAGATAAACAATTGCAATTTGAATGTAGTCTATGATCTAAAATTATTTATGTTCATTAAATTCTGAACTCTAACTATCGAAATATATACTCTTTATAAGAAAATGGAGGGATAACATACCTTCTTGTTAAGTTGCGTTCTTTGCTAATTTTCACTCATTGTATTCGCAGATGAAGTAAACATATCATCTGCGAATAAAATAATTGTTAACTAATCTTTCTATTAAGCTGACTCAGTCTGTTTACCCTATTACGCACTAACAATTAGACACTCAGCAAATTTTATCCCTTTCTAGATAATGGCTGGTGGCTGTCACCCCAGTTTGCTTTTAGCCATAGCTGAAACGAGTTTTTTCTTATCCTCTGTATGACATTGGCTTGTAATTGAGCAGATGACCACAATAAAGCCTGATTTGAAGAGGAATTTTGTGATTTCTTTTGAGGAACGAAAATAAAATGTGAATGAAATGTCTCAAATTTCAGGTATGTCAAAATGCTATTGAATCAAATTGAAATCTATTCGGTATATTAGTACAGTATAAAACAATTTCTGAATGCAATGGACGTTGTTCGCTGTGATTTCTTTTTATCCAAGCCAAAGCTGTCATTATACTAGACAGTAAATGATATCTAAAATAATTACTATAAGCGAACTGTTAATCACTAGAACCGCTTGATTTTCTATGTATGCAAGTAAAAGATCCTTTTCTTTTTTTCCATCAGTAGAACTGATTGATCATTATATCTGTGATCATTACGAGAGGAATATATGTTTCTTTTTTTGAAAAATATATGTTTCTTTTTTTGTAAAAGTCTGTGAAGAATAAAGCCTTACACATTCCGATTATTGTCCGAATAATTTACCAGAAGTCAACTTCAAATAACTGAAAATTTTGTATGTTTACATGAATTATATGTACGTGCATGCCGGATTCAAGTATTGTTTCGAAATTGCAAATAATTTTCCTTAATTTCATACTAATTTCATGTTTTAAATATATTACTGATGACGTTTTTATACTTCTATTTTTCTAAAATATTTAGTCTTTCTATTACATAATGCGTAAGTGATATCCAGTAATATTATTATAGAATAATTCAAGCAATAATTTTAAATACCTAAATGAATATGTAAAATTAAGATTTTGTCGTATCAATACTCAAATTAATTTATTTCTGCAATGTAGCATACCAAATATAATTTAAAATGTTGAATCAAAATACAATATTTAAAATGTATTCTAAATACTCAAAGAACAATGAACTTCAGATTTTAAAAAGAAATCAAAGGCATATAAGAATACAAGTACTAAATAGCAGTAATAAGTAAATATGTTAGGTGATTCAGTAATTTAATTTGGACCATAAAATTAACTAATAAAACTTTAAACTAATAAATTAAGATACAATTTTGAAAACACAAATAGAAAATGATGTTAAAATAGAACTAGTATATTCCATTACATTTTAAAGTGTCCTTTTACTTTATTGGTTTCCCATTTTGTTAAATATATAAATATTAAATATTTTGTTAAATATGTTGTAGTCTACGTATTAAATAAATGCATATATAACTAATATACATAATTAGTTAAATATGCATTAATTTGTATTGTATGTAAAAGTGCAAATGCTTACATTACGTATATTGGAGAGTTCGTGCATTTATCCACTTACCTAGAGTACTAAATATTGCTTTACAATACAAACGTTATTGCATTAGAGTAGAACTGCGCTGCATAACACAAGTTTTTTAATTGTTTTCAAATAATTTTCATGGCAGACATTTCATATTAAATGACGGAATTTCAAGTTACTCACTAAATTTTAGAAAGTGTAGATGCCATATATAATAATAATATAATACACTAATTTCGAACTAATATAATAATTTCGAACTAAATGGGATAAATTAGAATATGAAAACAGTGTATTGTGTTCTACATTTTTTATATTATTTTCTTTGAAAATGTAAAGTGATATTTTATCAACAAGTAAAAAAAGGAACCTGTGTCATACTATGTGTCTCACACTAGTTTAAATTGTTTAATGTAAATTCTCTAATTTTATATTTAAATTCACTCCAAATGAACTTGTATATTTGTAGTTACCTTCATGGTATTTGGATTTTTTTTGGAGTTACTTGACTTTAAAGCTTAATATAAGGATTTGGACTAAAATTTAAGCATTTTTGGTATTGCGTACAGAAAAAATGTTTTTTATTAAATGTATAGAAGATATTTATTTATAAAGAACAGTATTATATTTATGTTGAAACTTTGATAAAAATACATAATATTTTATATAGAATAACAGAAAACTGTATAAATAAACAAATATAGATTTTTCAAAACCCATGGATTTTGCCTTCATCATTTATCTATAAACGGTTTAATGGTTATTTTTAAATTTTTAATGTACCTCATGTTTATTTTCAATGCATGCTTGATTTCTTTACTGTAAATCGTAATTATCTTAATAATTGGAATGAAAAGTGGAATCGCTTTTTAAAATAATTGCTATGAAATTGAGATAAAATACTGAATGAAGGATATTTTAAACGTGTTAGATCTCAAGAGTAGTAAATGTTTTCGTTCGAGAAATGTACTCTCTTGCCAGAAACGAAAATAAGTTGAAGGTGTCAACTAGTTTTCTTTCTATTAGGAAGATCTTTAAAAATACTGTGGTATACAGAACAATATATTGTGCATGTAAAATATTACCAGCATGTATTAAATTATTTTATGATCCAAAAAATTATACTTTTTATTGTAATGTGTCATTATAGATTTCAAAATTAATCAAATTAAAACTCATAATTACGGTACAACTAATCTTTAAATAGCTGAATTTAACAGTTTATCATTTTTCAATTAGATTCAAACTTCCAAAATTTAAATTATAATTTTTGTACACTTAACTACGATTTAAATCATATAAAAGAAAATACTGATTATTTTAATTAAGTATATGGTTAATCAATAGCATTAGATGCAGTAATAAATGCATAATTAATCAATCGGTAAAGTAATTTAAATGTAAGGAGAGATTTTCTTCTGAAAAATAAAAACAATCAATAAGGGCAAAACAAATCTCAGCCATTGGTGGAGAAAGAAATAGAAGAAAAAAAGTTGTTCACAAAACAGATAAATTAGATTAGATGGAACAGAGTGAAAATGCAGTTATTTGAAAACAGTTGACTTGATATTTCGAATTTCTGAAGCAACATTCCACTGGATGAACAAGTATTGTCTGTTTAAAGGTTTAAAAAACTCAATTTGTTTCAACGTTAGAATAAAAAATGTTTTTTTTTACTAATATTAATCTGATGAATTTTATGCCAATTGTATTTTTAAGAAGGTTTTTATACCTGCATTTAATAAGTCCTAAAGTAGTAGAGCAATTTACATTATCAAAAAAGTGTTTATGTTATTAATAAAAGCCTTTTGTATTTGTATCAACGTTAGCATAAGTAGCTGAATATGCAATTCAAACTTTATTTAAGATTTAAAACAAGCCACCATTTGATAAACGAGTAATATTGATTATAAATTATAGTTGTTTGAAATTTTTCTGGGTATTTAAAAAATTAATTTCCTTTAAATTTCAATTCGTTTATTGTAGTTTGACAAATTAAAAAAAAAGAATAATTTTTTATAGTATTCTTCTGTCAAATGTTGAGACAATCATCATCTTATGAAATATATTTATTTTTATTTAAAAAATTCAGAATTTACAAGAGCAATCGCCTGAAACCGGTTCCAATTACATCAATATTAATGACAGTAGGGGAAATATACCATTTACTGATAATATAAATAATGGGTTTCAGACTCAGTGGAAGAATATAAATTGTCTATCAACTCATTTCTCCTACGATTAATAATTAAAACATAGCTTTACTAAATGTTTTCTGTTTTTATAAATTATTTTCTCAATTTTATATCTATTGCAACTAAGAGAATTTTAAAAACTGATAGTAATAAAATTATATATCTGAAATGAGCAAATCTTGCGGCTATTATTATTTTTCAATATAATTATTATTTATTATTATTAATTAACAAGATTATTTAACCTCATATACGTCTCTTTTTTTATGCAAAATGATATTCTAGAGAAAATAACGTTTCGTTATAACAGTTTATCAAAATGCTGCAATTTTCATGGCAACCAATATCTTAGGAATATTTATTTTTCCTATCCCTCACTTGGAAATTATTTTCTTCTCGAAATATGTAGAACTTTAGAATTTTTCATAAACTTCTAGACATTTTTTTAAAATTAAAACAAGATATATTTTTGTAATCTCCTAAATAGGTCATCTTTTATCACTTACAGAATATGAAAAATATCATAAAGCTCTAATGTCACAAAGATTAAGTTTACATTCTCTTCCGAAATACAATGCAAAGCATTGTTTGAAAATTTCAAAATATTAATACTAACAAACTAATATAATTAAGAAATTCTTTCGAATAAGTAATAGGATTTGCGAAATTTTTTTAGCGGTGACATGATTTATTTCGCTAGACTGAATATGCTCTAGTGAATTCAGTAGAGCACAATTCCTTGAAATTCTGCTACTTTTCACTGCAACTTAATTTGAATGAGCTGATATGTATATTTAAACGTTTCTTTGTCTGGATGTTGAGAATTGATTTTGAGATCCAGCTCAAAATAATTTTTCTGGATAATTCTTCAGATATTGTGTGGAAATACACCTCTCATTATAAATCTCGTCCATGAGGAATAAATTTCATTTTATATTTGAAAACTAACTGTTGAGTTATAAGATATTTTTTTTATCTTTTTTGAGCTTTTAGATATTCGTTCCCATAAAGACTAATACATTATTAATAAAAAATTGAGAATTAAATAGAATAGAAGTAACAAAGTATTCAACCAATTCATATTTAAAGACTATGAGATGTTGTGATTTTAAATTAGTTATTCTTTATTTCTAAAAGTAATAACACCATGAAATCATATCATCTTTTGTTATCGAATATAATTAATCAATAAAACTTATGAAATGGAATAAAATCAATGAAAAGTTATTCCTAGTGCATTTAATTAATACTAATTCCCATGGTTAATCGAATAATTAATTAGATTTGTATATATACTGGAAGTGAAGCCAGTCATGTTTCAAGATATCTCTTCTTTAGTTTAATATATAATTTCTGTTTTTAGAAAACACATTTTATCTTCAATTTTGATAAGAAAAATTCTTTATGCGCTTTCATCTTAAAACAAATCATATGTATATTTTTTTAAATTTTCAGTAAAAGCACCACAAAGAGTTTTGAATATAATTAAATTAGATTATTGAAAAAGTAGTTAGATTTATTTCTGAAACAATTTAAGAGTATTTCAATTATACTCCATTCGAAATCTATTTTAAATGGCCGTAAACTCCTTTTATTAATATGTTGATTCGTCAAGCTACCGAATCAAACCTTTCAGCTTCTAAATTTTAATTCTAGGCAGCTGATTCACAATTTTAAGTAATTTTTTTGATACTTGTAAAATTTTCTTACTTGTAAAAATAAATTGATACTTGTAAAATTTTTAAATTAAAATTTTCGTGATTAGAAAAATAATAAAATATTCTTCGTTAAGAAATATCCAATTACGTATTAAGAAATATAGTTCTCCACGATATATATATATATACTGTGTCATTGTAATAGCAAAAAATAAGGTTGTGAAAATAACAGTTTCTGAAGAGCTAAGTAACTTTTCACATCAGAAAATTAATAAACTCTTTAAATTATAACATCATTGAAAATAGATAGAATTTTCATAAAGATTAATGAAAGTACTAAACCTACTAATTTACTTGAAATAAATTTTACTTATTTTCTATCCTTGAGAATAATTATCTTATGTTAATTTAAATGAAATAAAAGGTGAATTTAACTAATGACTTTAACAGCAAAGGTAAAATCAACAGAAGCAACATCCGGAAAAGTATTACCCAATTTCTACAATTCATTCTAGTATGTGCATATTTTAGTTTATATTCATGGCACTATAGTTGGGCATTAATATTCTTTGATTATTTCTTTTCCAGAAAATTTAATTTAAAGTTACCATTTCCTCTAAATACAAATAATCATTTTAATCGAATTATATTATTTAGCCTGTATTACTTCTTTTTCCTTTCTTCCATTAAACTGATATAAACAAGATGTTTTTCTATCAAAAGTGCAAATTAAAATTTCAGAAGAATGGTGAATATAAATAGAATAAAAGTTGTTAAACTGACAGCAAGTATCAGCGATAAAGCAGTATGCTGAGATGCTTAAGAGCACACTCTGTAAGGATTAGTTTGAAGTAGTATTATTTCAGTAGCCTTGTCAGATCCGGAGATACTGACATTACAGAATGACGCTCAATACTTCATGATTCTAAAGCTGTATATATATATATATATATATATATATATATATATATACACACCTTTGGGCTATAAGGATAAGGAAAGAACTTTATTCACAAATATATGCTATTATTTACACCTAATTAGTAATATGTATTAATTTAGAGTTAATATTACCTAACTATAATTCGGTTACCTAGATAAAAATTAATAATAGTATTAATAAGCAGTAGTAGTATTAATAAGTAGTAGTATAATATTAATTAAATATCAATTCTAAGAATACCTTGTGTTAATATACACTAGATTCAAGTTGAATAAAAGTTGATGATCTATTAGATTCATAAACTGTTCTACATGGTATAAAATAGAAAATAAAAACTTATCATAGCCATAAGAATTTGAAAGAATATGCCATTAATGGTTTATTATTATCAACCACACCACAGTACATCGCCCCAATGATTTTTCTTTTTAATGCTATGAACTTTTTTCTGCTATTATTTTTTATCAAAATTATTAATGGTCCTTTTGTAGTTTAGTTTATAAGATCACGAAAGAACTAATTTATTCTTTTCCAGATTATATTCCCATTTTTTCGGCAATGTGAACATAAAATAGCTTCATAATTCGTTATATTTTATTTTATTCTTATATCGTAAATATAAATTATGTCTTACTGAAAGATCAAGGGGATTAATAAGAACAAGTATGATCTTTCAAGTTTATCTGATGGGAGTTTTTATCCTAAAATTGTAACTAGTTGCGCGATTCAGTATTATTAAATACTATTTAAATAATTCATTTATTTTTGAAAGAAATGCCTGTCTCCTAAATTAATAATTTTTATATTACACGTGGTTTGATTTTTAAGGAATTAATTAGCTATCATTTATTCTTCTGATAAATTATTTACAGAAACGGATTTTACAAATCAAATGTAGTTTTATAGTTAAATTTGGTTTAAATTGACATAAATAACAGTTGTGCAGTTAGATGTCTGCTGTATTCATTCCTAAAAATTCAGTAGAAAAATAAGGAAATTTGGTCTTGTAAAAAGTATGGTTTGCTTTCTAAAAACGTGTGGCTCAATTGCAAAAGGAAAACTTTGCAAGGGCTTCTTTCTGAATTTAAGTAAAAGAAGTTAATACATTAGATTAATTGTACACCAAAGGTTTAATAAAATATTATTTACCAATAGCATAATGGCACATTTGAATAAATAATCACAATTCAAATTGTCCACAACATGGTAGATAAGAAACGGAATATGGGACTCAGTATCACAAAGAATTTTTGGTAACCTTATATTAATGTTAAAAGAACTTACAGTTCGAAGATAAAAAACTGCTGTTTGTTTTCTTACTATTGTTAATTTGTATTCCATTTTACTTGTATTGTACATTTTATTAAGTGCATTCATTTTTTCTACTTAATTCACAGACAAAAATACTAGCATCAAATCTATGTTGGACATATCTGATGTATCAGTTTCTATTGTTGAATTCACTAACAAAGAACCTCTTAGAGTGATCCAATATAGCGTTTATATAACTATGCTCTATTACGAAAATTATTTTGTTCCTATATGCAAATTAAAAATAAATGATGAATTACATATTATAACAGATAATTTAAAATTATTGATTCAAGTACTTTGAGAGAATTAACGGAAAAATGAACAAAATTTAGACTGAGAGAATAGTTAAATATTTAAAAAAAAATTTAAATTGTATTAGTTAAGTTTTGGATATTTTTATTTCCAAATTTTCTAGGAATTACCATTGACCTTCAGGAGGCTTTGGAGAATGGAAAGTGAGGATTTTAGAGGAAATAAATACTAAAATCAATTCTAATAGTGGCAGATCCAAAGAAAGAGGAATTTATTTTAATAATCACTAAATAAAAGAAATAAAAAATTAAAATAAAGGTTTATTATTGTAGTAGATAAGGCACCAAACAATTTAGGTTTAATTTGCAAATATTACTATAAAGAACTATTAATTAACGAATATCATTCTAATTCGAAATATATTTTAAATAGTACCGAAAAAAGGAATTAGGCAAGAGAATGCTAGCTTTCGCTAAAAAGACTAAGATAAGGATTTGCTCTTTAAACCATCCTTATTTGTTCCCAACAATTAAATTCCAGAAAAAAAAACCTTTAAAATTTAGATTCGTGAATTGTAACATTGGTTATTATTTTCTATTTGGGAAAGAATTTCTTTAAATAACGAAAAATATCCTGAATAAAATTAAAAATAAGGATAACTTTATAATTAATAATAACAAAGAAGTTTTGGAATTTCTAAAAGATAACAATATTTATAAACTTAATACTTATGATTTTGAACATTTGTACACAAATCTACCTCATGAAAAATTAGTAGAAATCAATATTTTTTATTTATGACGAATATTTAAACAGAGATTTTATTACGAAAAGTAACAGACTTGAATTATGTAAATTTAATAGTTTCGAAAATTCTGTTTATAACTTGATTAATATTTTAAGTGAAAGGAATTCCAATGGGAACACCTTTTTTGAGTGCTTTTGCTAATTATTTTCTGCATTAGTAGGACAAAAAATAATTAAACATAATTTAATAAATGGGTGGATATATATTGATGATTTACTTTTGTTAAACATCGACATTGCTAATGTTGTTATTGATTGTTATCAAAAGAATAAAGCTTAACTGAAACGAACAAAAATCAATACAACGCTGCCTATTTGGATTTAAAAATAGAAATTTTTAACGAGAAAACTTTGGTGGTCATTTAAAATAAAAGAGTTGAGTTTAACTTCAAAGTAATTAAACTTAAAATTCATCATTCGAATTTAAACTCTAAAGTTTTCAAAAATTAGATTTTCTCACAATTTAGCATTATTAAAAAAATAATAACAAAAATTCTTATATTGAAGTAACAAACAATCTCATTAAAAATTTAACTTTGAATGATTTTCCCAAAAAACTATTGCAGCATAGAAGTTTTAATAAGAGAAGATTTATATACTTTCTAATCTATATTCTAATATTTTAACAATTAAAGATATGCTGTCTAGTTTATTTTCTTTTTTTTTAATAGAGGGCACTGTGATCGTTCAGTTTATTTCATATGATGACGATAACATCATATGAAATAGACATCTTGAACAAGCATTGTAGGCGTTTTCAGCTGTAAGCGCGGGAAAGTTGAATTTAGTTTAACCTGTTTGTCTTCAGTAATAAGTTTAACTTTCTTCATAAAGTCTTTTGAAGTATTTTTGTATTGAACTGGTATGTCTTGTACTTTTATATCTTATTGATATTTCTTGGTTTTATAATTTGATGATGGTTTCATAGTAGTTTGATTCGGCTTTCTATGGTCTTGCTTAGATTTGAATTGTGAAATATTTTGTTTATTATTATCGTGTAAGGTATTGTCCTTGCTTTTTTATATTAATTTTTGTCTTGAGAAGCCTCAATTTCTTGGGAATTTCGGATCACAAGGGGTCAATATTTGAACAAAAATCAGACGAATAAAAGAAAAAAAACCCCCTGGTTTTAATCCCTGCTTGTGGGCGACCCTTGAAAAAGTTTTTTAGGCGGGATTCTTCTTTTCCTTCTTTTTTATTCCCTTTAATCCTTTTTTTTTTTGCTTTTAAACTTAATATTTATTTTTAATTTGGATAAGTTCGTTTGTGTTTTAGATGTTGTAGCATTTTCGGGTTCTAAATATAATGTATCCTTCAGGAAATATTTGCTTTTAAGCTAGTTTCATAAAAATGGCTTTATTTATTTATTTATTTTTGCTAATATGTTTCTGTATGCAAATTTATCCTCAAAGTTTGATCCATGAGTTTTTAAACACACTACATATGTTAAATTTTGATTACATGTTTTCCATACCATTAATCTATTTTTTTCAACAAAACTGAATTAATATTTTTTTAAATACCTGATATTTATTTTTCATTTAGAATCCTATAAAATAACCCAGCAATTAAATATAAAAACACACAAAAAGTTTAATAATATATAAATTGATGAAGTAGTATATTTTTTTATATTTCAGGAGTATATACATCTAGTTTTCTGATACTACCGTTGGATTGGCAAACAAAGTAAATATCTATAATTTGCCTTTTCTATGAAGTTACCAACTAAGAAACCAGAACTCCCTTAACGGCTGACCGCTACAATGTGTCCTGAAAAGGGAAAAAAAAGAACATAAGCTTCTTATGAAGGAAAAGGACAATTAGCCCATGAAAACGATTCCTTATATCGGAAGGTTTATTCCTTGCCGGAATCCGATTTCGGATAAATATTGTTGTCATGAATACAGAAACAAAGTCGATTATCTAACAAGGGAAATGTACAATAAAGAAGGAATTGGATCCTTTTAGGCGCAGATTATTCCACAAATTCATAATTTGGAACATTTATCATTTTATCAGGTTAACTAAGAATATTTTTTTGTAGAAAATAAAGGCTTTTGTTTAGAAATGTTTAATTCGGAAACCCATTTTTTTATCCAATACTTTGAAACAAAACATGAAGTTTCGTTGCATTTTATTAGTAAAAATATCTGTGAATTTGTTGGAATAGTTTTGAATTTGTTCTAATAATTCTTTGGATCTTAATATAGTAGTTATATGAGAAATGGTTTATAGATTTTTTTTATTATTATGCCAATTCATATGAAGAATCATGTAAACTTTTCTTTAGCATCTTAGCCATAATTTATGAATTTGAAAATTATGGTCTTGGTCTATTTCCAATTTATCGAGGTAGTAAATGCGCTTAAATTCTCAAAAGTCTGCGCAAGATTGATTATTTTATCAGTTTTTAAACAGTCGTTTTTGGCATATTTATAAATTATTATAAGACAAGATACGTTTCAGACAGCATATTCATAATGATACTTCACTTCAAATATAGATTACACTATTACAACATCTCACTTGTATTATTAAATCTTGGATTAATCAATACAATAAAACTGTCTCAAATATAGGTATCATCTAACCAAATAGCAAACTACAAAGTTAATTAATATTTTGAAGATACTGTCATCATTAAGTTTAAAAAAGTGTAATATAACCATTTTTAAAGTAATTTGATCATAACCTCAATTTTATTAAATATTTTCGCCGTGCAATAAGTAATTTATTACACAATAACATCAGTATAGTTTATAGAATCATTTTTAGAGACAGTATTACGTGATTGTGGTTAGATAACAAATGTATATATTTAAATTTTACTAATTAAATAATACAGAAAAAACTAATAATTATTTCTGTGCTTTAAAGTAAATTCAAAAATGTTATTTTATCTTCTGGAGAATAATTGTTTAGTGCAATTTACAATAAGAATTTAATTGAAATAGTTTAAAGATAAAATTTCCTATTTGCTGTTTTCTAAAAGATGCTCAGAGTGGACCAGAAAAAGTTGTAAACAACAAAGTAGGACTGTTTAAATCAATGGACCATTATCTACAATTGAAAGAATAGCACAGGAAGCAGTTATAACAAATGCAGCTCGTTATAAATTTGCAGTTGAACAATCCAAAGCAAAATAAAGTAATAAAAGGACATTAAAGATATAAATTTTCGATTAAAAACAACTACTAAAGTTGCTGTTTCTTATATAATATCTGAGCAAATAAAGAAATAAAAAGAAGTGATGCAATTTATGAATTGAAAAACTTGACTTCCCATGTTGTGTACTAATGGGAATTTTAGAATCGGAAATTTTTCTTTTGCATTACTTGTGCTTCAAGAAATTTGCGATTCGACTTGGAAACATTGATCCATTACGGAAGCCAGTTTCCTTAATTTAAACCATTGTCATAATTTTAATAAACTATTTTCTTTCCACTTTAAGGTGTATTTTTAAAAAAGTTATTACATTATTTTGCGTATTTTTGCATTATTTAAGTAAATTACATTTTATTTTTATCAAAGTTACTTTTACAAAGTTTTCGGCAATCTTTCCCCTATCCTCATGACCTTTCGCATGCATCTTAATGCTAAGGATTTTCAATCCTTCCTCATTTACTTTCAAAATTTATTATTGAAATATTTCATTAATAAATAGTTAAAAATAATTAGACTCAATTTATAAGTATTTCTGATTACAAATCGTAATCAAGCAGCTACAGCCCTTTAACACTATTTAGATTTAATTAGCATTATGTAATCGAAAAAATCTTGGTAACTACATTTCCTCCGTGTTTCATTCATTAAATTCAAATAAAATCAATATTTTTTTTTCACGTTTAAATTAGTATGTTAATTATAAATGAAAAATTAAGGAAAACTATTCATCAATTTTTAAAGTTATCACTTGCCTAATCTTTTATCTATTTAATGCTTGATACTGAACGTTTAATTACCATATACACAATTAAAGTTAAAGTAATTTTAAATAATTTCACAATTAATTACAGTAATCGTATTTTACGATTTTTACTTGAGGATTTATTGCTCTTGATAACGAAATTTGAATCAGATAACTCCGGTCTTTCAATAAAATTTAATCCGATAATAAATTTTAATAGAAATTTGAAAGCTAATTGCTGTTAATTTTATTTTCTGCATTTCAAATTACCCTAATGTTTGTAGATTCATTCAACAACGTTTTAATTATGAAAAATCCGGCAAAGTTTTCTTAAATGCAACTCGGAAAAAGATATTTCTTGTGTCAAATCAAATACGTATAACTCTTCTTAGATATCTAGATATGAGTTCTATCGAGCCTCCACAGAACAAGCTAGAAGTATCATCTCATGCTCTTGACTTCTAATCATATTCTCTCAAGAATCTTCAACAAGCACATAATACCAGGAGAAAAAAAATATATATCAGCTTCATACCTTAGTTAATCACTGCCGAAACGGGTAAATGCAGGTATTGGCAAAAATGAAGAATCACGAGCTAAAAATTAGATATAAATTGCAACTTCTTCTATCGTAGTATATAAGTCATTATAATTAAAAGGAAATGGTAAAATCAACTGCTTACATTAATAATCTGTTTAAATAAATTCGAAGTAGTAATATCTATGATCGGACAAAGAGAAAGATAAGTGTAAAATATAACAAATAAAATTTCATGTTGAAAAAAAATAATTCTCACCTGATGATTTATGATTCAATTATTTGTAATGCTATACGAATTCCCCGCATAAAGTTTGAATAATTATAGTTTTTTTTCTCAAAATAAGCCTTTGAAATACATATTCAATCACTTTATGCTTAATTTTTATTATTATTCTATACTAAGCCTTAAATTTCGCTTTTTAATTCACTGCATAAAATATATTAATATTTCTAAGTTTGGGTTATGTTTTTATTTACAAATTCTTTCGCAACTCAAAAAAATTCAATTCCGGTACCTATTTATTTTATTAAATTTAGCATAAGCTTGAAATTATTTAAAGTTGCATTCGCTAAACTTCTAAAATGAAGAATGAAATCGTCATTCCATTCCGCAATAAAATATGATCCCAGGAAGGGAAAAAAATATCTATTAGGATGAGTAATAATTCTTGAACGTTTCCAAGTTTATTTTAAATTTCCAAATGTATTTTTTAATAAATTTTTCGAGTTCTTTGTTGAGGAACGTGGATCAACTTTCACTTTTTACTTTCTCGTATACAAAGTACCGAAAAAGAAAATATTGTAAACGTTAAAATATTCAGCATCAAGATTTTAACGTATCTCCATATGAGACCGGACTGAATTATCAAAACTCATTTTCGGAATTATGTTTGTCTGTTGCTCTATCTGTATTTGTATACGATAAATAAAAGACGCATTTAGCTAAATGTATGAAATTTGATTTGTAGTCTTTACGCTAAATTATTTTACTTCTATCAAAATATCTTCGAATTCAGAGAGAATTCTGATTTTCCCTCTGAACATGGTAGTTACAAAACGTAAAAAGCTAGATGATGAAATATGTTACACGGATTAGCATCTATTGTGTAAAACCAAATCGGATTTTAATTCTGTCAAGGGATTTACTGTTTGCCGGTCCGTACTTTCGTATGCTTGTTGCGTAATAACAGAAAGCGCAAATAGTAAATAAATTAAACTTGGTGTTCAATTTTAGTATCTTGCGTTGATGATTTTCATCAAATCTTGTCTTAAATCCGTCAACGATTTGATCGTATGTTGTGTTTTAGTTTCCCATGCATATATATACTTAAAAATGCCACGTCTTAAATTTTAATAAGATATGTAATCTTGTTATTAAAATTGTAATTCTGTAACGAATTTTTGTTTTATCTGCCCAGAAAAAAAGGCATTCAAAATACGTATCCGGTTTCCTTTACTCTACAACGCAACATAAAACTTCCATTTGCCGAACTCTAGAAATAACAATTTAACCATTCGCGACTTTGTCGCCATTGTCTAATGTTCACAATTTTATGCAAAAGAGGAGCGGGAGGTAAAATAAGTTTTGGAATGACTTGGATGGTCTTAATATCTCTATTAAGTTCAAAAATCAATTGGTGTCAAAAATGAAATTTCTTTCACTTGTTTTCATTTTAATGAGATGAGAATATACAAAGCTAAATTAAATAAAATAATCACAATGCGTTCTCATGTACAGCTGTATTTTTTCATTTATTATAATACGGTTTACCTGTGCATTTCATTTCTGAGTGCTTTAAGATTTTTACTCATACCACTGCTTTGTAAAATATTCTAATTTTGTTTAAAACATTATTATGACCATTTTTATGATAATTCGTATAAATATTTTATTATTCATAACCTTATTTAATCTATCTAGAAAGTAATTAATTACCTCACAATCAGCACAAAAAAAATTAACGAGTTACTAAGAATGTTGTTAAAAGCCAACTATCATATTTTGAAAATATAAAGTGTAAAATCAAAATATTTTAATTAGATGCAGTTATATAATACAAAAGAGATAGCAAAGATATTTGCTGTCTATTAGAAGAATATTGTTTGTGTTGAAAATTACTCAGCTAAGAGGATTATCATCAGAAAAAGAGGAGTATAATACCTCAAATATAAAACATTCAACATTTAAAATTATCGGGTTATTAAATTTGCATGCGCTTATTTTATTACCTTTGGCAAGGGAGGGTAAATGTCCTATGTATATTTATATATAGACATTCAACCACATTGGATTGTTATTGTTTCTCATATAATGTACTAATCCTAATTCGTCCTTCCGCTAATGCTGTGCATTTACGTATGATAAGGTGTTGTTTTATTTCTGCCAACATAATATTAGAATTAGAAATTCATGGCATGTTCTAATTGTTAGTTCTTATTTGGAATTTTTTTTTAATTCTACTTTTAAAATACTACTTTAAATCTTTTCATGAATAGTATTTTTAACGTAGAAACTACATTTATGTTAAATAGTATGACATACAAATTCATTTTCAAAGCATATGTATTGAAAAAAAAAAGAAATTGAAAAGATAGAAGTAGAGAGCTCAAATTCTTAACTTTGTCCCCAAAGGAAAACATATGAAATCCCTTATTTCAAAATCACGTGGCTTAAATTTTCTAAAGAATTAAAGGGCAAACGAAAGGAAAATTGTACAAAAATTAAATTGGTATCTATGAAAAAGTAAAATTTTTAATTTTAAGATAGTGTAATTTTTTTTCGAAAATTTCTTCAGAAATTACTGTGGAAGAATGTCAAGATATTGGTTAATTTTCCATAGCCTGAAGCCGCGTCTGTGGTTAAACATTTAATTTGCACACGAGTGTTTTTCTTTTCTTGATTTCGTTTAAGTGATTGAATTATGCCTGTTTTTAGACATTGCTAAATCATTATTTTTAAACACTTAAAAACCGACTATAATATGTATTAAAATAAAATAGAAATATAAAAAATAGTGGCAGAATAGTTTAAGTCAATATTACGTTTAATGCAATTTTTTTTCAAATTAATATGGATTAAAATTATGCAGAAATTGATATCATTAAAATGGTAAAATTTTGAATTTTAAAAGTTTTTAAAATTTTTCTTTTGGTATAATTTCGCTTGAAGTTACAGATGAAGGACAAAATTTTGGTTAATTTCTAGTTGATTGAATAGTTAATGAATTTTGGAAAGTTGACAGTATGCTTGATCATTTATTTGAATAATAAATGATAAAGATTTGATTGAATTGTCTCAGTTGTTTAGGAGGAGATTGGAACACACACACACACACACACACACACAGAGAGAGAGAGAGAGAGAGACAGACAGACAGACAGACGCACGCAAGCACGCATGTATTCCACAATATCTTTTATTTACAGTAAGATTTTATTAGACTCAAAATTTAAAACAGTTTTAATTGAAATTTAATGCCTTTCAAAATAAAAATTGTTTCTTTGGTGGCTAATATGTTTTGAAATCTAAAATTTCTTTAGGTAAGAATCAAACGCATTGCTCAAGATTTCCGTATCTCTAGGGGTATTTATCTTTAGTGAAAAGTTAAATATATAACAACGATACTCCAAAAATCTATTTCAAACGTTTCTTAAATTGACAATTTCGGCCCTGTCTTGAGCACTTTTGATGGATCATGATTTATTCCTTCGATTATGCTGGTTTAGAGTATGATTCTAAAAACATTTCATTAAAAAATTACTAGAAATGGATTTACTTTCCTTAAATTACTAAATTGACGTGGTGTGTGGTTATTTAGTGTTTAGTTAAATTATGCTATTTAAATTACTTTAATTTTAGAAAACACTTATTGTTCAAACAGAAAATTGAAAGGATTTTTATCAAGCATCCGATTAGAAGGTTTAGAATAAATGAATCAACAACGTGTAGTATTGAAAGAGAATAGAATAATCAGAACTGCAAACCGAATGAGCTAAATTAGAAATTTATGAATAAAATATGTTATTTAATTAATTTTGCAGAAATGCTTCTAATTTTAAATTCGAGTCAATAAAAGTGATTGAGTTAGGAATTGTGAAAGTGCATATTTTTTTTTTAATTTTTAAGATGAGATTTAAATTTATTATAAAACTGCGTATAATATCCATCGCTCAATGACCATCCTTTGACGACATCCTCAAATAAAGCTCTAAAATGGATTTTAAATCAGGAAATAAAAATTATATGAGGCTTGAAATTCATCACAATCTCATAAAACAAGTTTAAAAACTTCAAAGACGTATAATAACTCTTAAAGTAGGATTTAAAATCCGCAGGAAGTCTCCAGTCCTTTAATCTGCAATAGAGAAAATGCACTTTCTAGAGCTCTTGAATACCCGGAGCTATCTCCAAGCGAGAGTTGGAAAATATTTTACTTTAAAATAAAAAAAAATAAAAATAAAAAAAAGGGGGAAATTTTCTACATTGCTTTCACACTCTTTGAAGTTTCTCGTCTTTGTTTATGGAGATTTGGCGTTACGCGAATTTCACCGAGGATATGAGCTTCAAGCATAATTTTCATGTTACGCACTATCAAATGGATTTATGTGTGATACAACCGGGTTATGTTCCTCTATTACACCCCATATTTTGAAAAGGAGAAGATATCGGCTGGGCGAATCCTCTTTTATCTGCTTACATATATCCGCGAATGCCCAGGCCGTTTACAGTTATGGCTAGTAGAGGGATTTTTTTTATTTTTAGGAGGTATACATGGTATTTGGAGAGCTTTTGATTTATGATTATGTTGCCAAGAGAAGTTTATTTTTATCCATCTCCCTGCTTGTGATAAATCTAAAGAAAGTTGAGGTACTTTTTCGAGCCCTTATTCTGTGCTACAAGCTCGTTGATCTACTATTTAAAAAATATGCACATTGGTGATGTTTCGAGTTCACACTCATATACTGGTAATGTTTCGAGTTCACACTCATATATTTGCTGCTGACAAGCATCACCTCTTTCAGTAGTACATCTCAATATAATTTTCAAAGTTAACGCCATTTTGAGAAATGGAATTATTGTTTTCATCATTTCTTGAAAAAATATTTCAAGGAAGTTGAAAGAACACGAAATATATAAGAATTATGCAGTATTAAGACAATTTGAGGTATATTATGATACATAAAATGTAAATCAGAAGACTGAAGAATGCAAGAACGTAAACATTACTTGTATACACATTTTTCAGTTTACATAGAAGTGTTTGTAATTAAAAATTGAGTCAGAAAAAAGAACTGTTGAAGCCCAAATTCTGTTTTTTTATTAATCCCGATTTCTTCATGAATTAAGATTACTTTTTGAATCTTATCGAGTTTTTATGAGTATGTTCGATGTAGGCCTAATCGTTGAGTGAAAGAACAATTTTACAAGAGTTTTCCTTTATTGTTTTCAGGCATCTTTTTTACATTTGAGACGGTGTAGATTGATTGTAGATGTTTTTTTAGTACCAGTGCATGTGCACTGTAACTCAATCTGAATGTGATTGTGGAACCTTATAAAAACGAAAACCTGTAAAATGTGTGATTAGGAACTCATGTTTAGTTAGAAGAGGTAGAATAGGTATAGTTGAATTAGGTAGAGTAGGATTAAGAAGCAAATTTGAAGGTGGACAAAACAGTAAATGCAGATTTAGGCAGAGATAAGATAGTGTACATTTCATTATACTATGGGGGGATCGGTAAAGAAGAAGAATACTTGTTCAAACTTAAATACTTATCTCGTATTAAAAATTTAGGAACTAGTAGTGTTCCTCCCCTCGTTTCAATTAATATTTTGTGTAATTTTAAATATTACTGAAACTATAAGGAAGTTTTATTGCCTGGAAATCATTTACTTTTAATTTTACTCCAAGCCTACGTATAGATTTATGTTGCAATCATTAAGAGTTTCTTAATATTTAAAAAAATAATTAATAGATTTTACGGAGTAAATTAATAATTTAAAAAAGGAATTAGTAGATAAATATTATTTGAAAGTATAATTATTCGTAGTTTGTACTGGCGTTTTGATTATTTTTTTAAATTCCTTTTCAGCAAGTCTTGTTTAATAAAACCATCAAAATATCGCGCTTACATATATAATGTATGTAATTGATATATTGTGATATATCTATCATACTGCATCTATATGCAATAACTTATGTAATTTCAATATATTGATGCTACATATTTAATATATATATAGCCATCTGTTTAAAACATTTATTAGTGAATTCGATTGCTTTAAAATATTTGCAAACATTAATATAAACACTTAAAATATTAGAATATTTCAAGCATTAAAATGATATAAAATAAAAATTCAGAGAAACTAAGAGAATGGGCTTTTTTCTCCAATTATTTTTCCTAATAATTTCAGATACCGAAATTAAATAAAAATCAATTTAACTTTCTAATTATCAGGCATATAATATCATATTTTTCAAATAAAATCATTTTAACTTTCTAATTATCAGGCAAAATGTCATATTTTTGTAAGATAATTTATGTGAAAATCATTAAAATATTTTCAACGTGCAAAACTTAGTTTTAAAAAACAATTTGAATGATGAGTAATGTCCGAATTTTTAAGATAAAAAAGCTATGTTTACATAATTTTTATTTTCTAAAATTTGTCTTGAAAGATGAAAGATTTTAGTTAATTTTTAGAAAATGAAATTGAAATTCTGGAAATCATGAAAGTATCAAAGAAAGAGAATGTATTAAATAATAGCATTTGCCAAAACATTTTCTGTTTCACTGTGTATCAAGGGAAAAAATGAGTAATTTTACTCCGGTATTATGTTGAAAAAACGCGAAATTGTCAAACCAGAATCATCGAAACCATGACGTGGATTTTATTAATATGTAGGAATATCCAGAAATCTGTTTTCATTCTTAAAATAAATACGGTTAAAGAAATACGGTTAATAAAACAGCAATTGCTTTTCTTAAATGAGCTCATTTATAATTTTTTTTAAATTTATAAACATATTTAAATCGCTCATGTACAATTACATTTACGGGTATTTGGTATAAGAAATATTTCTATTATATCCGTTACAAACATTGCTAATGTTTTTAAGTGACTACTATATATTAATGAATAATTATTTCTTTGATACTATATATTAATGAATAATTATTCATCTACGATGTTCTATTATACATTAAATATGACATGTGTCTAATAGTCTCATGATGATTCAGTGTGAAAATTTAAAGTAAGATTTTGGGAAAGGTATCATTCTATATTTGATAATAGTTAAAAAAATATTTATGGTGTCTCAAAATAATCTAGGCATAGAAGAATCTTAATTTAATAATAAATTTATGCGTTTCAGAAACGTATTGAGATTTTATATACACATGCCGTTTTAGTGTATCCATAACAAATTTATATTTCTCACTTCTTCTGTCGACTAGCATTTTATAGGGAGAAAAATATAATATCAATTAAGAATTATCCTAATCCATAAGTAAATATTTTCACTAATAAACAAAATGCTCTAACCTTTTATTATAAGATGTATAAAAATTTTCACCGGTACAAAAAATATTCTGCATGAGTTTGAAAATTTCTAATGAAACAGTGTATTTAAATTTTTTTCAACGTACAGAAAAAGTCTTAAATTATTGGCGCTTTTTATAAGAACGTAGTTAATTAACAGAGTAGTTTTTAGGACGCAAAATTACTTCAGTGGAATTTCTTAATTAATCTTTAACACGAATACTTTTTCCATCGTTTACGTTCTTTTCCTTTAAATATCGCTAAAATTCTCTGAAGAAATCTTTAAGCTGAAGAAAAAAAATTTACATGAGAAAGAAAAATGTTTTAAATTATTGAAATCATTTTTAAAGTACTTTTATTGAATGAATTTTTAAAAATGTGTTTTCCATTGAGAAGCAAAGCATATTTCTTCGATAGAGAAAATGTATTAAAATTTTTATTCTCAGTAATGGATATTAGTGATTTTTTTAATTTAATTCACGGGATAATATATTTTTTAATAAATGATACAGACTAGATTTGAATTCTCATTACAGGAAATACTCCATATCAATAAAAATAAGAAGCAAAAATATTTTGCTTCTTCTATAATTATTAAAACTTAAATCACATCTATTGATTTTAAGATATTTCAAATACAATACCTATTAAAATGTTCTATTTTAGAGCCTTATCAAATACTATTTCTTATTCCTTATCAATACTATCAAATACTATACCTTTCCAAATACTATTTCTAAAGATCAAAAAATAAGATTACCCCAGAAAAAAATTTCAATCGTGGGAAAACTCAAACAATATTTTGCCATAAATAGAAACTGAAAAGTTCTAGTGTTAGACTTTTGATACTGGAATAAAAGATTTAATATTTGAAATAAAGTTCGGCTTTCAAACAGTTTGCACACAACTCCACAATTTCAGGAAATTTTCTTATTAAAAATCTTTCAGTGTAAGTTTCTTATCAAAAATTTTCGCTCGTATCAATAATTCAAAGTATTTATAAATGTAAGTACTACTGTAGAATATTTATACCTCTGATTGATCCTCTAGATTTAAAATGATTGAAGCTTAAAATCAAAACATGTTATATATATTTAATGCAAAATATTTTATCATAATCTCTAAAGGAATCATCTAAGATTATTGAAATCATTTAAAAGTGATTAAACAAACAGAAAAGAAAAGACTCTAAGACAAGTTGGAAAAAGTAAATATAATATTTTTAACTGTTGATTTGAATAATAGATAGAAATTGAAGAAGAATTTCATTATTTTTTTATTGTTTGAAACATTGAACAGTAATTCTGAAATAAATAACATATTAGAGATAAGATATTAAACAAATAAATTTTTATAAACAAATTATATAGTGAGAGAGTTTAAAATTTATCAAACCTAAGTAATCATATCGCTTATCAAAATTTCTTAGTTGTTATTTATGATGGACGAACCGCAACATCGAGGCCAGACGAATAGATTCCGATTCTTTGTATATCTGAGACTGTAGTAAATTTAATCTAATGATATTATGTATCATAGGGCTCGTCCCAAGTTCAAAATCTGATTCTAGTCAAGGTTTCAATCAAGTATGTTGGCCAGGTGAATATTAAATCAGTCATAGTCAAAACGTTTGTCTAATATAGACGTTTAGAGAGTAAATTGCTGTTTCAGGTTCTGAACTAACAATCTAATTAAAATATAAAACTTTGATCTTTGCTTTCAACAGCAATTACCGAACTTTTAAAATTGGGAAATAGGAATAATCGCAGATATTTTTAAATTGCTCTACTTGCTCTTCTATAATTTGCATTTTTAATGGTAAATTTTAATCCTTGTCAGCTTAAATTGCATACCAAAATTTTAATATTTCGTCTCGCTTGTATATGATGGTGCTCAAATATTTCTATTTGGGGTTTAATCTTATATTAGTCAATATTTTATTTGTTTTCAAGATTATATATGGGGAAAAATACAAATTTAAATTTTAATAATTTTTATGTAAGAAGTAGGAAATATAATGCGGAATTCGTGTTAAATTGTAATTTTAAATTTATCTCTTTCATATATTGAAATATCGTTTCCTAATTTTCTTCAAGTACTGTTTCAATATTTGAAATAACACAAGTTTCAATAATATCCAGATAAATAACTTGAAAAAAAATGAGTATAATGTTTCATAAGGCAATAAATCTATCCTTAAATCATCATTCTTAATTTTGTAAGGGCTTTGAATTTTTTTAAAGAAATTATACTTAAGTTATCAAATTTTGCTCTGATTTTTTAGTTTTTCTTTAATTTTCGTGCAAAAACAATTATTATTTCTAGTTATGTTAGTGTTCTTTGTTGAAAAAATATCGATGGCTTAGTTTTTTTTTATTTCTCAGTAAAGATTATGTATCGCAAAGAGAAACAAACTCTTTAAGAATTGCTGCCGAGAACTTCCTTTTTCTTACGAGAAATAAAGAATTATATTACTCTTCATTAAACTTGAGACGAAAGCGCTGAAGCTGAATGAGCAACTAAATGAACTTGATTCATAATCGCTTGATACGAGTTAGATGCTTCGCGATAATTAATTTTGGGCCATAAAGAAGAATTTTAAACGAGAGGGATGATACGCGGCTAGAAGTTTGATGGTATGTGCAATTTTGTTTTCCATGTGAAGAATTCGTCACTTAGGATAACATATCTAAGAGACATCTAAAATTTTATTCTTTTTATGCTAAACATCTGAGGAAGCTTTTTATAATATAAAACGAAACTGCTGGGTAAAGTTGGCAAAATCTGGCAATGAAAAAGTCTAGAGAATAATGAAAAAATATGCAATATAAATTGATATATAGAGAATTTTTCATCTAGTATAATGCATTTTTATCTAGTGTTATGGCATAAAGATGCAAATCATCCTTTAAATGAATAATCTTCATACTTAATATCCTTTCATGAACTCTTCATGTTTCATGGTACTCGGAGAGGCAGACAGTTAATGGAAATGGAAGTTAATTTGTTTATAACAAAGGTTCTACTTTTTTGTAAAGCTCTTCCAAGCATATCATGAACTCCAATAAATAATCGATTATAAAAAAACTTTCAACCACTTTAACGGAATTAAAACATCCTTTTGCTTTAAAAGCTTTTCTTCGATTGTTTGATCTCATTTCAGAACACATTTCGAACAATTTCTCATTAAAGAAAATGTTTTATCATAATTAATTAGAATATTAATTGTCAAGAACTTTCGCTTAAGCTCAGTGACTTTTTTGTTGCTTCAATATTTATTGTGAATAGCACTTTTATTTTCCAAATCTTTATTTCTGTTTTGTCAGATCTGAGATATTTATAAAAAAATTGTAATTTCGTTGGGAAATGGAAAGCAAGTTAAATTTAAATAGTTTTTTAACTGATTCCAAAGTTTGTTTTCTGCCTCTGCTCTTCACGAATTTCCTCCGCCGTTGCGCGTTTTAGTTCTTTTAGTAAATTACTTTATTTTTTTTCAATTTGACTTGTTTTCCGTTTTACTGTTTTTTCAGTTGTTCATCGTTGTTAAAATTACCTTTGCATTCGTTGAGGCATTTTTTTTTATCCAAACGTTACATTCCTAACTTTTTTTCGGCTCCGACTTGTTTCTTATCATTAAATTTTTTTCTTCAAGTTGTTAGTCCTTAAAATTCTTTTTAGCCCAGTTCTTGTTATTTATAAGCTTCCGGGACTTCTTTGTTAACGCTGCGAGTAACAGACTAACAATGTCTACTATAAACCTCATTTACCTCTTTTGTAAATGATTATTTCGACACATTGCAGAAAGAAAGATTCGTAAATAGCACTTGCTAATAATTGTTTGCTTAACAATCTAAAAATAATAAAGCAAAAAAATATTGCAAAATAGATTCTTTCTTTCCTTTTATTTTATACAAAATTATTAGGTTCGTTCCTTTTATTTTCTAAAAAAATATATATTTATTTTCATTTATTAAAATATAAGCCAAGTTTATTTTAATATAGAGAAAAATAAAATAAAAAATCGCAATATCAACTGATTTTATAATTTTCCATTTCATATTTAAGAAGTCATTAAAAATGTAACTGAAATACGTATTCATTAAAATTATGAAACAGTTTTATGCAACAGTTTTTACATATTGTGAGTAGTCTCTATTTGCTAAGTTTAGCATACATAATCTTCAAACTACTCTTTCGAAGTTTCAACTAAATTTTTTTCGAGGACATGCTGGAGAGTAGCAGCGTAGCTTTTGTTTTTTTATCCATTATACCTGTTTCTTTTTTGACCTCTTAATTTTTGATTTCTGTTGCGCAAAAAATTAAAATTCTGGCAGACAAAGTGATTTTACTCATTTTCGAGATCCTTATTACTTTTTGTCAATCTATTCGGTTACCTTTTTTTTTTGAAAAAAATATTCAAGAATCATGTATTTTGTGTGCTATTAAGTTTCTTAAACCAACCGCGTTTCCGAACAGTCGAGTACTAAAACACATGAATTAATTCTCGCTCTGGTGATCTGATTTTATGTCAATAACAGTAGAACTGATAGAAACTGGAACCTAGCAGAATTGGTAGTAAATTCAAGTGGTGACTAAGACTTAAAGTGGTAGTATGTTTTCAAAAAAATGCAATATATTACCTAAGATTTGAAAAAACTTAATTGCATATATGATGCTTGAGGAACCGCTGATAACAATTATAATGAAATTATAAACTTTTTATGAAGAGTCCATTCAATGCAACTAAAATTTTAAATCAGTCATATAAGATTTTCTTTAAGATATGACTTATTGATAACTATAACTATCTTTTTCTTTTTTTCCATATACAATTATCAAGGAAATGTGAGACATTCTTCTTTTTTTCGATAGCAATTGGGGTCATAGGTGCAAATTTAAGAAGTTTCTATCTGCATTATAGTGATACGAAGAGTGCGTAAATGATTTTCTATGATATAAAAATAATTTTCTCCCAATTCATTTTTTGACTAATTTTATTTTTATTGTAAATATTCAAAATTATGAAACTTGTTAGTATAATGACACATTTTTTTTAAAACTGAAGTTTGCATAATGAACAATTTCCTATTTTTGAATTAACATTTGGAATTTGAATCTATTTTGCAATTATACCTTTCGAATTTCTGGTAAAATTTGAATTCTGAAAACTTAGAATTCAGCAAAGCTGGCTAAAAAGTTATTTTTAGAAACTGAAATTAAACATAAAATATTTCTTTCAAATAAAATCCGATATAATCACCATAGATTATACTGATCTGCTTAATTCTGAGTGAAAAATAATAAAGCATTATTTTTTTTTACGCTCTTCTCGGAACGAACAAAGTTTTATTAGCAGTTTTTTATGGATAATAGATTTTTAAATAAACCATACTTTATCACTGGAATAAAATGAAAGAATTTTGTGTTCAAAAAATATTTGATAGTATGTTGTGGAAAAAATTGAATTTTTTAATTTCAAGTAAATTCAGATTTGTGTATAAAATTGTGTAAAAATTTGATAAATTCTATTCATATTTTTATAGGAGTATGGATTTTAATTATTTTCAACACAATACTTTACTTATAGCCCTATAAACTGATTTCTGATTGTCCATGCAATATAGAAAGTCTTCTTATACTTTATAAACATTTCCAGTTAATTTAAATTTATAATAATCCTATAGGTGGTCAATATTTTTTTGTCCTGTAGCTTCGTTTTCATCCCTAAATTTTCATATCAGCTATAAATTAATCTTATGAAACTCAATGAAGAACTGGAAAGATTAGAGTATTTCAGAGCGAATATAAAATTTCTTGACAGAAATAGCTCTTACAGATGTCTCTATTCTCTCTAGTTCTTCTGGGAAATGCTTTTATGTAATAACATTTCAACTTTTAATATTGTGAAGGAGAAAGACTAGTAAGAAGTGTGGATTCGATTGATTAAAATTAAACATTTAAATGAATAAGATTCGTGTCTTATTTATATAAATGTCTTCCTTTATTTAAAGTTCATACCTTATTTTGCTGAAACTTTTTCAAAATAAAGAAATTTGCTTGTTTTTAGAGTATTTCTTTGCTAACGAAAAATGAAATTTAAAAAAAATAGTCCTACTCAGTTACTTCGTAGATAAGAGATTATCTTTAAATGCATATATTTTTTTCCGAAAAAAAATATTAATTTTTGGGTTTTAAGCATTGAATTTTAAACTATTCGTAAAACATGAAGTGGAATGAAAAGTAATTTATTTTGTTTACTCCAAAGTAAAGGGAAAACATTAAGCTTTTAAATTACCATGTTCGATGTTATTTTTTCCCTTTAATTTCACGGAAGAAACGGCACCAAAAGCTGTTTGAACTAAAATCGTCTATAGATGTTTTACAATTTTCGATTTCATTTTTAAATCCAAAATATTCGCTATAATTCTTAATCGTTTAAGTGCACTTTCCATGAAAATGAAGTAAATCAAAAGTTAAGATTCTGAATTTTAACAGGTTAACTGACTAGTTAATTTATAATCAACTTTTGCATTGAAATATTTCATCATAGAATGTTATCAGGTTAAATAAGGAAGTAATTCTATGTCTGACTAATTTAAAATCTGTTTCAGTGAAACGGAATCTCGCCTTTTGTATCCTATGTTCGAATCCAGATTTCATCCAATGTCCAATATCAGTATGGGGGTTTAAATTTCTCATGAGACAACGTCTCCGAGCTGGAAATAGAGATAGGGAATTGCCCAAAAAGATAAGGTTCTTGTCATCGGGAAAGATACAATTAAGATGTGAGCCTCAAAATATCTATTATTTATCAACAAACAGTAGGCATTATTATTAAAAAATACATTTATCACGAAACATGCAAAAATTATTATTTATACATGAAATAACCTAAATTGGAATCGCAATTAATGAAAGTCAGAGGATTGGTTATTAATTTTTGAAAATTTAGGTTATAGAATTTTTACTTATTTCTGAATTCTTTTACTCATTAGAAGTCTTTCACTTATTTTTGATATTTTCCCTTCAGTTTTTTGTTACACATTAATATGAATGACAAATTTATTGATAATTTCATTTAAAGCATTTTACTAAGAAAAGATTTATTTCATAATATACTCTAAATCCTTAATGTATTTCCATTATATGCATTTCCAGTTTATTTGACTTGATATGCACAGTTTTGAAATTACGTTTTTAAAAAATCATTCATTTCTTTTGTTCAAGTATTCCATTTTGAACATGAAATGTCTATTATTAATGTTTATTGAGTTACTTTTCTTTATTCAGTCCCTAACAATTTGCGAAGAATTGAGACTTTTATCCTTAAATTTTCTTCATTCTTTCATTAATTTTTGAGATTTGCAAATCTCAAGCTTAATAAAACAAGAAACGACTATTTTTTGCGTGTTTATCGAAGTATTTCTGTTAATATTTACACATCAGTTAAATGGATTCCTTTTTATTAAATATTTTGCTTTGTAGACACATTAACTGTTTGCTACTAGCATCTTATCAATTCCATCTGCTTAATTGCTTTAATACAGTACACTAAGCTTTGAAAAAATTTTAGCTAGTTTTGGAAAATCTAAGTAAATAATTCGAAATGAAATATCTGCCCAATTAAGTTGAAGAAAATGGAAAGAAAATCCACCAAATGAAATCAATTTTGAAGACGTCCATTTGTGTGTGAAAGACAGGCTGACGCCCAAATGCTTCGGCGCTAGTTTGAGAGGCCGTTTAGTCCGCCTTTTTGGATCTTGACCAAGGAGACTAATGACCTCGCAATGGTCACTACTTCCCTTCCCCCAAAACATTCAGAAACACATACGGAAAAAAAGGAGTAGAAGATAATTTTTTGTGAGATTTGGACATAATATAAAGAAAAAGAAAAACAGCCGACCAAACTGGAGATGTGAATCTCGAGATGGTAGAAAAAAAAAAAAATAAGGAACAGTGCGCTAGTGATGGATTTTGGGGGATGCTCTATTCGTTGCATTTTTCCATTCGACAATAATTCAATTGAATTTACTTCATGTTTTCAATAGCCACGGATAGCCAAATGTATCAAAGAATAAACTGCAATAAAGAATAATAAATATTGATTTAAAATTTTAAAATAAAGACCAAAAAATTACATTTTAAACATAAAATTTAAATAAAAAATATGCATTTATTATTTTTAATTACAACTGCATTAATTATAATGAACATTTATGAAAATTTTAAAAATTAGACTAATGGCTAATTAGGGTAAATATATTTAAAAAATTAGGGTAATATAAATTATTAAAATTAGGGAAATACATTTTTCACATTATCCAATAATGAAGCCTTTTAATTAACGGATTAATAGAATTTATAATGCTTTTTAAATATGAACCAACATTTATATGTGCAATCCTGAAACAGTTTTATTGAATCGTTTTGGTTTCTATCACATTTTAAATGAAACGCATTTTGAGGAATACTATATATTCGGCTACTAGAGTGCTAGTGATTTCGACAATTAAAAAAGGTGAAGAGCCAGGTAGGTAAAATTTAGTACACAGGATTAGCAATGAATATGTAGATACGAATAACACACTAGTTTTGTGTGTCATAGGGTTGGCGATCTATCGGTCTATACTTTAGCATGATTGTAGACGCACTGATTAATAAATGAAGTGACTTAAATCAATAAAATTTGTAATGTGATCTGATACAACTGTAATTATTTGTCAAATTTTAATCAGTCTGAAAAAAAAGCCTCCAATATTCATATTCGTTGATAGATTCAGTAAAAGTGCTGCATTCATGCCATTGCTACATTCATATGTCATTCGTAAATATTACTCTCCAATATTCTACAAGATATTCGTGGCCTTAAACAGGGTCCAGAATTTTATACAAGAAATGGGGAATAAGATCTTTATTGAAGAATGTATGGGGGTATTCGTAATTATAGCAGATATCAATCCATATAGTTAAAATTTTGAACTGCCACATAAAATTTTATTTCTGACATAAAAAATATCACTTCAGAATAATCAGATGCAATAATTACTTCAAAATATATATGCACTCTCTTCAAATATCACATTGTTTTAGTCTCTTAACAATGAATAACATATGAGGAATTGTATGCAATTATTCTAAATGACTCCTTTCTTATGATATTGCCATTTTCCTTCTGAAAGAAAAAAATATTTTTATCATAATTTACTTTAAAAGTTATGTCACATTTTATTTATCAAGTCTCATGTACTTTAATCAACCTTTTCTTTGTCACACTTGAAGATATATTTTTCAGTATCACAATTCCGGATCACAGAATAAGAATTACAATATTTTCATAATTACTTCTCTTGATGATTTACAAAGAAATGTGTGATGGTATATAGCGAACAGGATATCATTTCAATGGATGCATGCTTCTATTGTATTTCTTCGCAAGCAATATATCAAAGTTCTCATCATTATTCAAGAGCCAAAGATTGTTTCCTCTGGATAATAAATCGAATCAATTTCCTGTGATTAAAGGTATATATTTTTTTGTGCATAATAATCTATTCTTGTGGGTAATTGAGATATTTCTTGATAAGGCCACAGATTCATAGCATATTTATTTAGTTATAAATGCTGTATTAATAATAAATAACTGCATCAAGACCATATTTTTTGAGTTTTTTAATGTGAGTGTTCGTTTGTCAAACTAGGAGTAACTGGAAGATTATCATTTTATAAGTAATAAATCAACTTTTTCTCGTTTCGGGAAACCAAGTGCAGAAATGAGAGAATTTAAAAACTGAAAAAATCACTTTCTGATTTTAATTCAACATCAATATCTGCCACAGAATCCCACGTGGAGTATTTAAATTACATTGTTATACAGTTAAATTTCAGTGTTAAAACCTGCGCGAAGTTTATTAATATGTTAAATTGTTTTCCTAATCAGAGGCATTATTTTGTAAGTGATCTTTTAAAAAGACTCAAAATTCGCTGCATATATCCAACTAAATTCAACAATGCAATCCTTTCAGTGGCTTTTAAACACTCCACCAACCAACATATGATGCAGAAATTTCCTGAAATAAGAGTCATTGTTTAATGAGGGTTTTTTTTTCATATGGAAACTTGATTCAACTTAAATCTGAAATTTTGCATTTATACTTTCAGTTAAAAACACACTTAATGTTGGAGATGACTTTTCATAAGCATACTTCCTAGAATAAAATTTTAAATCTTCAAAAAGACAGATTTTGACTGTATTTTCAAACTTCATCCAATAAAAATGGTACATTCTTTTATCATAAACTCTGTATTTTTACGCTGTTTCATCTTTATTTCAAAATCATTGAAATCGAAAATAAAGCCATTTTCTTTTTACTCAGGCTCTTGATTTCTAGAACTTTAAATCACAAAAATATACGAGTTGTCACAAAAAAAAGTTGAAGAATTACGAACATTTCTTTCCTATGAACTTTTAAAAAAATGTTGAATGCAAAAAATTCCATTAATATTTTTACTATTATTGAAGAAATTTTATCTAAGAGTTTGAATTCAAGACCCATCGCTTCGTTTCGACTTTGTCATTTATTGTATCTTCATTTAATAGTTTATAACTAATTGATATTCATTATAGCGATGAATTAAATTTAGTTATAAATTTCAACTCATCAATGACAACAATCTATGATTTTTATATATGAATTTCAATTCATCTTTAGAAATCATAATGTTGATGGAAATTATATTACCTCAACGAATTTAACTTTCAACTCACTCGTCAAGAGCAGGATGGTTCGTTTGACTGTGAGCTTTTATAGTACCTTAAGTACTGAAATATTATTTATCTGAGGTCATAATATATACCTAGTAGAATATTCCGAAACACTCCACAAAGGATAACATTTACATGAAATTTACACACAAAAAAATCTCGCGAAGTGAATTTAGACTCTACAAGGTCAACGATATAATTACTCGGCTATCGAGTATTCATATGTCTTATCAATACTTATCATTCATTCCATTTTTATTCCATTAAGTTTTGAACTATTATTCATCAATTTTTCACTCTTTAGACCATGCGGTTTCGGTAAGATGTCTGCATGCACATAAAATTATTTAAATTATAACAAAATTGCCGAAGAGTTTGATTATAAAAGCACATATTGACTAAACTAGCAATATTCTCAAAATCTTGGTATCTTGGTTCTAACTCCATAGACCAGCTTTAATAGGTACCCCTTTCCAAATATGTTCCGTTGCATCTGATTACTAATTCAATCTGTCTGCGTGTAATTTTAATTATTTTGGGCTCCTTGAATCCCTTTTCTACATTAATTTTGATATTGCTCCTATCGAATTTTTTTTATTTTAATTTCTTTTATAGAGAATGAGTAATTAAACATTGTTTGCACTTGCTCACTGAGTACCGAGAGCTTTATTTGAGTATTTGCCATTAAGATTTCATTGAATATTGCTCACCTTAAAGGCAATTCATGATTGAAATACAACCGATGTTGAAATATATTTGTGTCTTCCAGAGATCACTAATATAACATTGAGCCCCGAAATTCATCTTTAACTTTTAGATTACCGTCTCGATACATATTACCTCATTTTAAGAAAAAAAGATTTGACCAATGGGAATGAAATGTGCTTTCAACTATTTTTCCTAGAAATTGTTTGTGATCAATTTTGATGACTTAGTGTATTATCTTTTTTGATTACCCTTATTTACCTTATCTCTTGATACAGTGGGACAAAAAAAATAATAATGCTTATAAGATTGTTAAAGAGATAAAAGAATAAGGCTTATTCAGTTACGATTTTACAATAAATGTAAACTATTTGTTATTTCAAACAATCCTAACTTTTAAAATTGTATATAATTATGTAATTGATAGGAATCATTAAAACATTCGTTGTAGAAAAGCAGCTTTCTTATATTTTACCAATTAATGATTAGAATAAATTTACTAAATGCAAAATTGTTAATCTAGACTTAAAATAATAATATTATTCTTAAAATAATTCATTTTTATTTTCTCATATGTAAACTCATAAAAACTAATAAATTTTAAATTGCTTGATAAAGACAGATTTTGATAATAAGGAGAAAAACCTTATGTTCTCAGACATTTTATTTAACAACAAGTATTTGATTACAGTTTTTCCAAAAGTAATAAATGAAACCAAGCTCCAGAATCTTAAAGATAAAAAAAATTGTTAAAAATCTTTATGGAGCTACTTTGCACAGTTTTTTTTATACAACTTGATTATTTACCATAACCCGAGCTATATTTAGTTACTATACATAAGTTGAGTCGATTATAGGACCAGTGCTTTAATTCTTAATTTATTTCATTTGCTTAGGCAAATAACAAAGTATTTCCAGGAAATTAATGCATATCATGAAATTGTCTGCTTGTTTTGCAACTAAAGAAAATAATTTAGCCTTTAAATATTTATTAACACAATAGCTTTTATTTAATAATTAAATTTAGGTTTGGTTAACAGGAAAATACCGCTGCGATAGGTAAAAATATTTTGCATTTCTTTGAATTGGAGTGATTAATCATACACATTATTCAAAAATATATCATTTTTAGTTAAAGGCCACTCTATTTCATTTTACTTTTACTTAATCATACCTTTAAGGATTTAATTTAGTATATTTTGAATAAGTGAGCTGAGTGAAATTTTTTTTCTCCATAGTGGCAGCTGTCAGCCATAAGCAATAAGCGGGTTGATGGAGAATGACCATTTATCTATCCTTGTGTCTCTGGTGGCACGTAAGGGAAGAAGGGCTAAAATAAAGATTGTCTTAGATTGTGCTCATGTTATTCAACCTTCATAGCCTTAGGGATATTATTAGCTCTCCACATTGATGGGCACTAAAAATTTGAACAGTGGAACTACTGCTAAAGAACTATTTCCTTGCTTGATAGATGTTTGTGTGTTTAGTATAACGTGTTGCAACTTTCGTGATTCTAAACGTAAGATCTCGTTGAATAGCAGAGAAGATATTCGGTCGCTCGTTGCTATAAATGACTACTTCAGGCAATATTATTTCACAGGCCAATCAAAGAAATCAAACTTTTAACGTTTCCAATCGGGGCAAGATGACCGGGGCATGTTGACAACTTCTTCATCTTGCCCTAAGTACTTTTTACTCTTTTCTTTTTGGCTTTCATTTGCACTTTTTTACTTAATTTTTATGATTTTCATGAATAGCATGACACACAAGCTGTTTCATAACATATTAAAACGGTTTTGAACTTACGAATAGCATTTTAACTATCTAATCTTTGTAAGATATGTTGCATTAAAAGGAAAACCATAAGGCATAACATGAACGTTTAAAGCAAGAAAGGCAACAAGTTCAAGATTAAGAAAGGTTTTACTAAGAAATTGAAGTTTGTTTCCTAAAAAAAGTCCAACTCTCATGACATGTCTTGAAATTTTTAAAGAAAGTACATTGCATTTCCTACATGTTGTAAGATTTGTTTTGATCCTCCATCAGGAAACTACGACAGAATGTTTCAAAAGCAGCCCAAGGTAGTACAAGTGATACTCAAAATTCGAACGAAAGAAATTTGTGTTTCATTTTTATTTATAAATTTATATGATGCTGAGTTACAATAATAAATAAATACAGAAGCAGTTTCTTTACATACTAATGAAGAAAAAGAACTTAACTAATGCTTAATTAATTAATGTAATATCTTTGAAGAATGCAAATCTATTCAAATTTCACAAAGTTTGTCATTTTGTTAAAGTAATGGGGAAGGAAGGTACTTGAGATTTATCTTTGGAAAACAGCTAAATAATATTTTTTATATTAAAATAAAATGCATTCAATTACATTGAATACAAGAAACAGACATTCTAATAATAAATGAATCAAGAAATAGCGGGTCAAAAATCATGAAATTAATCGATAAAAAAGAATTTAGCTCAAAAAACTGAATTTATTGAAGATGTTCGATTGTTAATATCGTCTTACAACGAAATTCCAAAAACATTCACAAATTCACTGCAGTGAAATGACAGTATACGTACTAAAATAATTGAATTTGAACTTATAAAAATCTTATCTTACGTATAACACTTGTGCTGAATTGTGAGCTGCCGTTTTTATACATTTCTGTCTCAAGAACTCATTTCTCTGACTTTCAATATTTATAACATGGAAGGTCATCAGTGCTCATAAAGTTGTGTAGTATCATTAAGATTACATTACTTTTTAAACTAATCATTTCACTCAGATCGTATAAAACATGAATAATTAATTTTATCCTAAAAATGTATGGTTTTCAAAACGGAGAAAAAAATATCAGGCATCATTATAAGAGCATGAAATTAAGTTTAATTTGAAGAACAGCGTCATTATTTGCAAATAACATTATGTTTGGATTGGCCGCAACGTTGAATATCCAAAATTATTGGTTTCTCACATCGCCTGACGATGATTCTGAAATCAAGATGATGGTTAGCAACTGCCGTTATTCCTCCAATTCTTAAGGATATAATATTTTATGAAATTGAATATCAAATAATCGCCAGGATAGGATGCCACTCGATGTAGATTATTGTAGACTTCCAGGTGATGCTTTTATACAAATAAAATGACCACTATGTGTTTGCTTGAGAATGTTAGATTTTAAATGTTTCATCATTATGAAGGATGGAATCTTATTTCTTCATAATGAGGTTATTGTTATCAGCTACTGAGTAGTTTATCATGTTTAAAAAAATATTTTTTTGGTGTATTGCATTTCAATACCACTTTTATGTCACGTCTATCTTGAAGACTACAGTGCACATGGATGAAATAGTGCATCTATGCTTTAGATGTATTACTTCATTTCGGATGAAATAGTCAGATTTAATTTTTTTTTTTCATTTAGGCTTAAGAACTCCTATATTATATCTAGATTCTTCAACATGATACCTTCTCTACATAAATCTGTCTCAAGTCATAATATCTCATTTATCATATGATTATCAGATTATTTTCTTTTCTGTCAGATAACAATGTCAGTAAGTTCTGATGACATGCACTGTTTCAGATAATGGAAGAAATATTCTAATAGTAAATATCTTTTCTTTATGAGTTAGTAGCGACGATAAAATCTATGTTTGTTTTAATATCAACTGTGTATATTTCCATCGGAATTCCTGTGCATGATTTAGTGTGTTTTGTTAATTACGTAGGATAAATGCTTGCAACAATAAAGTTTTTCTCTTCCAATGCCCGTAATTATTTGTATGCTTTGTTACTTCAACGACGATGATCATTTCAAACATGATCATTTCGAAGTGGATATTTCATACTCTGCAGGCAAACATTAAAATGCGTTATGAGACTTGTAGTGATCTTCAAGTCGTTTTTATTGTTAAAATTTAACGAATGAGTTACATAAATTTAGGTATGCAATGACAACACTTATTTGATGCTACGGATATTTTAATTGATTTTTATGTGCATTTCCTGAGCTGAAAATACTAGGACAATGGTTTTCGCCCATGAAATCTTGTATATAATGTAGCATCATTTACATTGATGCCGTAAATAAGGTTTAGAGTAAAATCATTACATCAAAAATTATTTTCCTTAAATTCTTTTTAAGATTTTATCGAATTAAAATTACACGGCATTTTCTTAAATTCGTATAAAAGTTTAATTCAAAAATTGTAAATGAGAAGAAACAAAAGTTAAAAAAAAAGGTCAATTTTAGAAATTTCTTTCGTTTGGCATTCTTGAGTAAACTTGGTTAGCTCTACCTCTGCAGATTCTTATGAATTCGTCTGCTATAAAAGAATTCATATTTCTTCTTTTCTAAATAAGCAGAAGGCGATTCCACACAAATTATCCTTTGAGGTTCATAACATGTAATTTTTTCCATGATCAAAACTATAATATCAAATTCTTCTTACAATTATCACACATCGCCTGTGCAGGAACAGATACCAATATTCTTGGGGTTTTTTTTCTGTTTCATACGATTTACTTGTTAGAATAACTTGTTCTTTTAAAGAAATATTTTAAGCTTAAAATATTTCAGTGATTTAGATTAAATCTTAATTCTTCAGGAATTAGAGTTGATTGAGGGAAAACTCATTTTCATATCTGAAATCATCATCCCAAATGAAGTAAATATTAGTTAAAATATTTCAGACACAAAAAAAATTTCTTTTGATGGTTTGCATAAAAATATTAATTTGCATGATCAAAATGTGCATTATTCAAAATGTGCATAGTAATTTTCAGAAATTATTCATTTTAAAATAGCATGGAATATCTATGGGATATAATTAATTTTCTATCTTAATAGTAAAGATAATGCTGTATTAACCCTTATAACAAAAAAAATAAAGTATTTTCATTTTGATCAGTTTTTATTCTATTTTAGCCTTTTATTTATGACAAATGCTGTAGTAGAATTTTTGTTCCTCTTATCCTGGTCTGTTGGTAGCTATTGCAATAAGACTTCCCTACCTTTGAAGATAATTTCTAAGTAGTACTCGTTATCTTATATATAGCTTTATTCCGCCAAAAATCTGTTTTGTATGAATATTTTTAGGCATCATGTAATTGTAATCTAAATCATAACAATAATGCCTTTTCTATATAAAAAACCAATATCTAAGAATGCTCAAAAATTTTCAAAGGCGAATTCGTTCTTCAGACAATGAGATTTATCCTCTGCATCTGAGAGGTGTTATCGATCGTGTAATAAGTTAAGTGAAATTACCATGCCTTTACTCCAATTATTCTTTAACACGTGCAAACATATACCGTACAAACCAGATTTAAGTTGTTCTTGTATCTAAAGCGTACCACACAGCTGAAGATTAAACCATAAAGTGTATCGTGGAATTGATGCCACTAAAATTATAGGATTAATAAAGGCGCGTGTAAACTCTTAACAAATCCATTATAATGGAATACAAGATTCTCGAATCTTTCTCTCGTGAAAGAAATATTTCGGTTGTTTGCGGTCTTACATAAGATAAATTAAAGCTGTTTTTGCGAACAATTAATTTTATATTACTTGATTAACTATTACAGGTAAATCTCCAGGCATTTACATTATATGTTTGAAAAATATTTTTAAAACTGTTTTCATATCCGTTTTGAATTGCATAATATAATAAAATCCTATCTAAATATTAAATCCACAAGTTATTGTTTAAAAGCGATGCTTTCCAATTAAGCAGCTACATTCAGTTTTCGAAAACGACTTAAAAGCTTTCGCAACTGTTGTTGAATTATTAAATCGTTTATATCTGATATTATTAATTTTCCAGCTTCTAATAACATACTAGAGAATAGGAAACAATTAATCTAAGAAAAAAAATACAATAAAGTTCCTCGATCCTTTAAAATAATTCGAATACTTCTAGACTGTTCAATTTTGCTAATTTGTATTGTAATAAATCTTTTAGTGAATAACGAAATCATAAATCAATGTTTAATTTTCGGTAGAATTTCATTCTTTTAAAAGATATGCATATTTTTCAAAAGCATGTAAAGGCGTTAACTCGAACAGACAGTGACTTAAATACATGATATTTGGTGTGTAATTTTGCCTTTACAATTGTAATTCTGTAACAAATTTTGGTTTTAATCGCTCGTAAAAAAAGCATCCAAAATGCGCATTCGGTTTTCTGATACTTTTGAATTAACCACTTCCAGTAATTAATTGCCAAAAATCGCATTCTGATAGGCTGTTTCGAAATTATTGTTCGCTAGTGGCGTATGATTAATAATACGCAAGTTCATTTATTACAAAACATGCGAGAAAGTTTCCAGGAAGACCACATTCGTTGGTTTTATGAGAGAATACTTCAAAGGTTTGGTTTTTAGAAGCTATAACATATGCTCAGAAAACAAAAATAATTACATGACATATATACAGATTCGTACAAGCTCAATTTATGACTTATAAAATAAGATCTAAACTGATATCATCTTTACCTACAAAATAGCTACTTTTTAGAGCAGTATCATTTCCATATATACGACTGCAAATCAATTATACTATATTGACTTAAACTGTTCTTGTCAAAAATATCCACTAGTCTTAACAATTTTAGAAATATGGTAATGGAAGAAATTTGGAATTTCTCAAAAAAAATTTTTTTTTATTTTTTATTATTATTTTTTGTTTATTTTAAGATTTTTTTCCAAAGCTAGTTCAATTTTTTCAGTATAAAATTTTTGGATTTACTTTTTTCTTTTCTACACTTAGTCACTTGAATATCACAGTTTTGGAATTTAACATTATTAAAATGAATGGGTTTATTAACTTACGAATGATAAACTAAGGAATAAAAGTCTAGAATATTTTCAACACTAGATGAATATATGTTCATCAAAGCAGGCAAAACCAATAATGTATCAACCCTTGTAAATAAAAATGAGTAAATCCCTCTTTTAAAATTGGCTTTTGAAAATAGTATCATTACAAGAAATCCACAGTTGATAGTTTTTAATAGAATACAAAAGTAAGTATAATAATACGTTTATATCAGGAACGTTTTAATTTATAAACAACCATGCATCTTAATGATTCTGTGCATATCATTGGAGGCATTTCGAGGGTTGAGGATATGAAGCACCTGTTAGATTATAAAGAACTAAGTGTTTTCCTTACTGTGACATTTTGTAGTAAAATTCTCAACTTAAAATAAAAACACTATCCTTCTTTTTTCATTATATACCTAAGTAAGGGATTTTAAATACCTAAAGTTTAAGAAGTAATGGTCATATCCAGAAATTTAGCAAATACTGGAGATTGTCAAAGAGCGAAACACATTTTCAGTCTTTCTTCAGCTAAAGAAGATTGTTTTTTTCTTCTTTTTTTCTTGTCAATAGATTGAACTTATGTTATCATTCAGTTTTCGCACATTATGTTTATATAGCGGCATGCAAACTATTAGCTTCATAAGCAAATTAAATGTTGGTTTAAAAAGAAAAGACAATTGAAAAATCAATTTTTTTTTCCTGTTTTCATGATGCTTATTTTTCAAAACATAATCTAAAAATAATCCGAATTATAAAACTCTAATATCTTGCTGATTTACTAGTAAATTTAAATATTGAAATTATTTTTTGTTTACTTTAAACAACATTCTATTCTCAAATGTATACATTAAACTGATATAATCATCATCGATTTATAAGAATTGCGTTAGAATTGATAAACAGTTTTTTTTTGTTCAAGTCTATTAATTCTTCAGACATCATTTGGGATTGGTGCTATTAAAAATTATTTACTTGGTTTCGGTTCATTTTGTTCCCACAGATACATATAATCCCTTAGACATCTAAGATAATTTATTACATAGTCCTGAAGTCTTTAAAGTTCGTACTATAAGCATTCCTTAAAGTACATTTCAAATAAAAGCAATAATATTTTTCTAAAAATTTAATAGTTTCTTCCTGTCTATTGGGGATAAATACGTTTGAGGGAAGTAAGCGCTTCCTAAATTGTAATAAAAAGATATTAATTTGTATTAAAATAAAATTGCATAATTGCTTAATTTGGTTTAAGAATAAATTATCTTAAATATTTACATAGTTAAAATTATTTACAAATTGTTTGAAAAGACAAGCAATCACTCAGTAATGTAAGAAAAAAGAGTTAAACCTTTGCCCTCGGATGATGATACTCACCATTCAAGACAGTACAGCATTTTGACATTTTATTTATTTATTTATTTAATTTCGATTGATAAAAAATGCCTGCAAAATAGTAAGAAGATGCAAATTAATTAAATGGGAGAATTCAACTTAAAATAATTATATATATTTATTTTTTCGGAGTAATAAATAAGTCTTTGTATTAGGTGAATAATTATGCATCGAATTACTTTTCCGAGTGCAAGGGGTTAAGTTTTTAAAATTTGTTATTTCAAATCGAAATTGATACTTTTTCTGCAAAAGGAAGGAAAGGAGAAAGGTCATGCGAACTTTTTAAGTCTTATTGAAATCATTTTCAATGCAAAAACATTAGTATTATCTTAAGCATCTCATTTTTAACAAATTCAAAAATGTTTTTTTTTTATTTTCATTTTTTTTTATTTCCATCCTGAACACTAATAAAACACAATTAAAGAAACACCGAATTTCTACATTTCTCAGAATTTAGATTTACTAGTTCCACTCTATTAAGAAAAGTACAATTCGGAAAACGCAATAAAAAGTAGTTTTGATTTAGTGTCAGGTGAATTATTTTTCTGCGGGAGATCCGAGGGATCAAAAAGAAACACATTTATCACATACCTATATATCACTTTTTTTCAGTCGCTGATCCAAACAATTCATTAAGATACCTCTTATAGATAGATCTAACCTAAACCGGCGGTCGTTACAGCTGCTCTCTATTCATTCAGGATAACCTCTTGTATCGTCGGAAATGATGTGGTTCTAAAGGTTCCTTTCAACTTTTCACAATGGTTTCGTATTTTCTTTTGAAGGCTCATCTTTAGCTCGTCTGTAATCAGAAGAGCAGAGATGGCTGAGTGATAATGCTTTATGAAGTAGGCTCTGTTTGTTTCTAATGATCCCGTTCCACACTACTGATCAAACCGGCTCATCTTCAGTGACGTGAGAGACTAGAGAATAAATTGTGCATCCGTTCTTTTTTTTTTTTTTTTTTTAAGATTGACTCTTGCACTTAGTGCAGACTTTTTTTAATCGTATTTTTTTCATTATTGGGTGAAACTATGGATAAAAGAAAGAAATTGCTCTTTTCCAAATGGTTTAAAGGATTCAATTTTTAGGTCATAAATTGGAGCAAATTCATGCTTTTTGATTCGAATTTATCAAATTTTCCCCGCAATTGCATTGATTCGTTTCATTCGTTGATTGAATTTTCTTCGGAAGATGCCTTTGATTTTTATATATCTATCTAATTTATAGGTATATAAGATAAAATGTTTTTATAATTAAAAAACATAATTAAAATCCATATCTTTAGGTATATTTGTGTTGCCTGTTTCGCGTTTATCAAACTTCATCCAATTATCTTTGAATTAAATTTTAAATATTCTCTAAATAATGTAATGATTTTAATAATTAATAATATTAAAATTGCACTACATTTGCTAAACTCAAATATAAAAGTCGATTAAATCAAAGGTTAGTACTTTAAGTATTTTAAAATATATACTTCATGATCATCTCGGTAATTTAATATACAAAACCATATTATATTTCATTAATATATAACTCTCTATATTACTAATTTATAACTCTCTATTTCGGCTCTCTTATCATGAAATAACTATCAAACAATTATCTACGCAATCCATTTAAGGTCTATCTACAGAATTAAGACGAAATCAATTTTAAATTTAGTTTAGAACTGATTTTTTTGAGATATATGATCACAAATCCTAATCTTCTTTGTTACTCAATGCAAGCATAAAATAAATGAGTTGAAATAATTTGCTGATATATTTTGCTTCGAATTTTTGGCTATTTTATATTTTAGACTCAAACTTATTTAAACAAACATAAAATAATAAACACCTAATTAAATGAGTTCTTTATAAAATCAATTATTTTAGATAAAATTTCTCTTATTATATGCAGTAACTTTAATTTCCACTAAAAGTGCTTGACAGAAAAAGCAGTGCTATGCAACAAGATAAAATATAAAATAATTTAATTTCCACATAATATGTATATAATCATAAGATTAGAGCAATTTATAAAATTAAAGAAAGTATATTTCACAGAAGATTCTGATGATTACTTTTATAAAATCGGGAGGTGTAAAAAGGCATTTTGAAACAATAACTTTAAAAATCCAGAAAATGAAAGTGGACATATTTTCTATGAATTAATTAAAATGTATTCACTTGAGTTTTAACAACTTGCAATAAAGTATCTTAATGGATTTTAAGTATTCAGTTAAAACACTTCTCTTTAAAAATGGAAAAATCCTAATTATTAATTTCTCTGATAGCAATTTAATCTTTAATAATTCATAGCAAATAAATTTAAAAATATTTCAATAAAAATAAAGAAGCATTTAGTTTCTTTAAAATGATTCGCTTACTTGTTTTAAATAAGTCTGATTAGATTTTTGAGAAACACTCCAATACTTAATATAATTAATTATAACGATCAAAGGAAAATTGTTAAGGGAAATTATAAGGAAATGAATAATCAGTGAAAAGTATCTTTTATAGATGTTTTCTCTCCATAAATGCATTTTTCTTTAAAACATTTGTTATGCTAAAATAATATCTTCGCATTCACTGATTTTAAAACTGTATGTCAAGTAAATAAAATTTTTATTACAAATGTGTATGTTTCACGAATTAAGTAGTATTCATATATATTCTGTAAACTAATGTAAGAAATAAGATCAAAATGGGAAATCCTAATATATTATTTAAGCGGGAATTCAGTGTTCCCCCTTTTATCAGGTTCAGTGCTGTATGTTCTGATCTGATATGTGAATAGAATATCGGGCATGTAGTGATACAATATGATTAAGGAGAAAACTGTCATCAAGGTAATTACGGTTTAAAATTGATACTTTCTGCGATTATCATAAAATATTTCACAGTGTAGATGTCTACCAACCAATAGATTAAGAAAAGTATTCAGCATCTGATTTTCTTGAGAAATAAATAACAATTTGAATTAAATAATTAAATTTCCTCGATTTCTATAGGCACCTGAATAGCATGATGTGGTATCAAGTTAGCATCATAGACTCTCAAAATGACGCTGTCTGGCATCAAATTGGAGTATCATTTATAAGTTGACCATGTGATTAAGGGAAGACATACAGAAGAATTGTAATTATTGCACATTCAAAAAACTAAGTTTCTTTCTGTATTGTTTTCACCATTTTTTTTTTCTTACGTGAAAACAGAAGCTACAGTCATCTGCATTTGGTGTAATTGTTTTGAATAAGAGTGTTTTTTAAAGGATCGTAAAATTTATAAGCACAAATAAATAGGATTTTTTTTCTCAGTTGATGTAATCTAATTTTTAAAATGTTAACTTGAATGGGTGTAATGTTCTAACTAATTGTGTCATGTTGCGCTGCTCGGATAAAGTATTTAAAAAAAAATATTGAATAAATACATATAGAATAAAAAAATAGGTATTCCTTATATGCCCCAACGAGCGATGTGCTTAAAATATAAAAAAAAAAATATTTGTTGAGTATTCCTTCTAATTTTTACAGCAGTACATGATTCAAATTCAAAACTTAAATACGAACTGTTTTAGATTGCAAATGTATATATATTTGTACCTGCACAATATATAATCGAATTGCTTTCAGAATTGTCTGCTAAAGGAATATTTCTATCGCTAATATTTAACTTATATATCATTTAAAATCCTGAATCCCATTTTAGCTGATATTTCTTATAAATTGAGAACATCTTTTATCTAATTAACAGTACTCAGACATGCCAAACTTCATGAGTTAATTTTTACCCGTGCTTTTCTAATTATTAATTATAGTCCGTATCTTATTAATTATATTTTATTTTTATAGGATAAGACTGATCTACATTCCGTCTGTACTTTTATTGTTGTTGAAGTGCACCCTAACAATGGATCCTGACTCACTTGAGTCACGTACATGAAATTCCGTTTAGCAAAAATAATGCTGAAAACTCTCATATTTTCTAATTATACTAAAAAAACAATTGAATAAAGCAATTAAATGAAATACATCAATTATAAATTAATTTAATTATGCTCATTAACCGTTTATTAAGGCCCCATTCTCTTATTTATCTTTCTACCTCAATGCATATATGTGGATTAAAATTGATTTTTATTCATAAATGAGGTCATTATAAGGTTATAAATAGGAAAAGGAGTCGAATTTCGAAGAATGATGAAAAATCTTGAAATATTTTATCATCTATTTCTTTTACTTTATACACCATTGTTAATAAAATTGTAAGTTTAAAGAATATTATATCGGAGCTATAATATAATCTAATTTAAAGACATTTTTAACCACTTTGGCGAAAATTATCCCCGCTGGAATTTAATCGATCTGACCTAGAAAAAACTGAATTTTATTTGTGTTTAGCTCCCATGCTTCTTAAGAAGACATTTTTTCCTCCCCTCCAACAATCTATATCGTTTTTTTATTGTGAGTTTAGTCTCCCTCTACCCCCACAACTTTTGTCGTGCCGTGTCATCTGTAAAGAATTAAATAAACTTGGTTTAGGAAGGCGTAACATTGTTGAAGTGCAATGTTGTGATCGATGATACCAGGCCTGTAAAGGAGTTGCTTTTAGTCTTCCCTACGCAGGAAATGTCCCATGTATTCAATAGTTGTTTCTTTCACTTCTACCATAATCATTTATTTTATGCGAACCATACAAGATTATTAATATTCGGAGGGGGAAAAAGTAAAATAAAGAACACAAATGCAGCTGCCGCCCGAAATATGTGAAGAATTGCAGAAGTTCCCTAAGCAATTTTTAACCGATTTCTAGTTGTATTTATTTTTTTGCTCTTTTCTGTAACATGGTAATAAACGGCAATTCCATATCTATTGAAACGATATGCGATTCTCGAATGAAATTTTGAATCATATGCTCACTTTTTAGTAGTTTTTTTGGAGTTGAAAAGCGGAAAGAAATGCTTCGTGATTATTCAGGCATTATTTGATCGTGACTCCATGTTTAGGAGACGTTTTATTTCGACACGCTTCGATGGCTGGAAAAAAAGGGGATCACTTGTTTTATGAGAAGAGCCACAGTTTTGTAATTTTAATTACTTTCCGTTGATATTGCTTACTCGGCTGAATTTTAGAATTTTCTTTTTATTTTCTTATTAATCTTCCGTTATAAACATCGAACTGAAAGTCTTTCGATATAAATATAGAATTGGATTCAAAAGGCTTTCGTAAACTGACTTTATTTCGAATGAATGGAAAGCTCTTTCTGTTCTTCATGGAACACATTAGTGTTTTTCATATTTGTTCTTGATTAATCAAACTTTTTACGAAAATACCGCAGTTCCTTTTTCAAACACATGTTAAATGATGTTTATTTTTCTGTTGCAGCTACTGCTTACATCCACTCAATATTACTACAAGAAATGTTCTTCAACACTAAAAAGAGTCTGTATAAGCACTTAATAATTTATCAAGTAATGTAAGATAATATACGATACTGTTACAAAATAGTACGAAATTTTGAACATTGAATACTGTTATACAATATTTTACAATATTTGTGTTTCTAGCATTATAAATAAGAGCAAAGATTTGGGCCAGATTACCCTGCACACCAATGATTGGATTTACACTATTCTGATTTTTTAAATTCTAGGGAGAATGCTTCCTTAGGTCGAAGCATATTTACAAATTCTCCTTCCTTTTCTTTTTATTTATTTTTGATCAAAGTCAATGGTTTATGTAAAAAAGACTGTTGGGTGCATAACTTCCATCTTCACATTTATTCAAATATTATGCAATTCTCCAATGAAATTTGAAGTTAAATTCTCAACTTTTGTTATTTTTCTAGAATTTAATGACAGAAAATATGGTTCTTGATTATGGATGTATTATTACACTTTTTATAAGAATAATCAATGTTTTTTTTGTTGTTGCTTACTCTACAATGTTGTTTCTTATTTGACTGAGTTTTGTTAATGATTTTTTTTTTTCATTTTTTTATAATATTTGTTCATAAAATTCATAAATTTGCATTCAAAATGGTTCAATTGAATATATACTTCCATTCAGAGTATTTTCGATTCATGTCTGCAAGATTTTTTGCAAATTGGTAGATCCTTCTTGTAAGTATGCTTTGTTTCTCTCTCCCAGCGTACATTAATATTACTCACATTGATCGATAGTTGTTGGAGAATTTTTTCAATTATATTAGAATTATTATTGGTCTCTTTTAGTAACATTTTAAATGCATAATATGAGGAATAACTTAATAGTAATGGTTTTGCTATTAATGATATTTAATCTTTATACACACTGAACAAACTTATCTTGTAATAGTTTCCACTATAATAAATAACTGCTGTCATTGACTTATTGCATGCACATTCTATTTCGAAGAATTATTATATCACGTGATTCATTCTTTTTCAACGGTGGTCAAATGACGAAGATAACCGGCGAAGAAGCACACCATTCTTTATATTTTCTTGTAACATTAATTAATTTGTGGAAGTTTTAACAACTACAGAAACAATGTTCAGAAGGCGATGCAATGGATATAAATCTTATATGGAATCGCCCTTTTGCTCCAAACTCAATGCCGAAAACATGCCACCATGTTTCCAATTATTTTAAGAAAGATAATTAAAACTAGCGTCTCCTTATATTTTTCTTTCTTTCTAAACCGGGCCACAAAAATTAACTTGTCCGTGTTGAATGTATATGAATGTATCAGTTAATACAGCGTGTTAACACAGTTGTCGAGTTATTAACACAAAGTTGATTTTTTTAACGTTAAAATTATGTCTAGGGGTAATTGTCTGGGGGTAATGTCTAGGAGGTAAGCCTTTTTTTATGGCTGTGTTATTTTTTTATATCTACATTAAAGATACTGTTTTAGTAAAATAAGAATATAAATATTAAATTTTTAAATTTCGATCAAAAGCTCGAAAGCCATAATATTTTAACAAAATCTAAATTAATTGAATAGTTTAATCCCGTTGACTCCCTTGCACGACTAATACAAAAACCGTAAATAATGATTAACTCTTTGAGCGGGCGAACCCAGTTTCTTCGTTTTTTATATTTATCTATATTCTTTTTTATTTGTATAAACAAAGGGGTGAGATATTCTTAGTATATCAAAGTTTAAATCAAATTTTTAAAATTCTTATTTACATTCAAAGATTATTTCTAACAGTTTAAGTTCAGTTGGCCAAAATAATTGGTCACTAAAAGTATATATTTTCATATAAGAATGGATTATTTAATAAAAGGGAAAGAATCGAAAAAAAAAATATTTTAAGACTAATGCAAAATAATAATAATAAAGTGGTGAAGTCACTCAATTTTTAGAGAAAGTAATTTGACAAAGCAAAATATACAGAAATCAGATTTCTTTGTATATATTAACCCTTTGCTCTCAGATGGTGACACTCACTCACCATTGTTCTGCATCATTTTGACGTTTTATTTATTTTTCAATTTTGATTGTTAAAAACGCCTACAGAATGGTAAAAAGAAGATTAATTTTTCAAAGAAATTAGACTTAAAACTATTCTGTGTATTTTCCAGAGCAATAAGCAAATCTTTGTATTACGTGAATAATTAATTCGAATTACTTTTCCGAGTGTAAAGGGTTAACATTTTTACAATATTCCTGCAATAGGCCGTTAAGTATCAGGCATACAGTTCACCTGATACAATAAGTTCCAGATTAGTTCCCAGAACTTACTGCAGACTTTGTTCTGTGCTCCTATACATTAAGAACAGAGGTCATCACTCTTCGATCCCAAATCATTGGTCTTTGCCGATTCACAGATCTTTTAAAAGAGAGCTCGAGTTATTTGTTCAGACAACCAACTATCGCAATGAATATAAAAGGCCACGAGGGAGAAACTACCACATGCCTTCGATTAATTTCTTTCCTCAATCTGTTCTTTCCACTGTGATTCCCTTTTCCCTAGCCATTCCAGAATATAAGCTTACTTTTGAAAAATAAAGCTAATCTAGTAAATGAAACCTCTTGAAAAGTGAAAAATGAAAAAAAAGTATGTATTCTTTTCACAATATAATAATACATTTTTTACGATAAATATTTGCTGTTTAATAGCAGTTTAATAAACATTTTATAAAATAAAATTATTTATTTTATTATATGTAAGTTTTGAAAACAAATAACAAAATTAG